>JAFEMH010001475.1:0-468474 GCA_022495995.1 Adenophora triphylla var. japonica | reverse complement strand
GGACATTATCGTGCCCGTACTCAACCAGCTACTCCAAAATGTCAGCGTTGGGTCCCCGCCCCCGAGGCATGGCACTGGAAGAGTACTCCGAGGCCGATGAGGTAGACGCTATGCCCCCGACATGTCATCTCTTGCGCTCGGGCTCCTGTGCGTCCAAGCCGCCGCCTTTGAAGCTAGCAGGCGCCAGCTTCCTCGTAAGGGACCACACATGTCCTTCCAGCCCCTATTCCGCCGCGGACCAACAACTGTCATAAGTGCGATGCCTGAACCCGAGAAAAGAAGAGAAAAATCTCGTAAAATCTCAGAAAATCTCGAAAATTGCAAAAAGAAAAACTCAAAGCCGAAAAGGAAAGACCCTAAAAGTATACTTACAAATTGTCATCAGGCAATGGGGTATACCTGGGGCTCCCTAGTGTCGGGACAGGAATCCTCATCCTCCTCGGAACTCCATGGACCACGTAGGACGATGCGCAGGAGGGATCGGCGGGTCCGCAGGCTCATCTTCCCCATATCCCCGAGTGACCGCCAGCCTTCACTAGCTTCGTGGCATCCTCGCCGCCGCTCCACAAACACAAACAGTAGGGGTATCCATGCTACTCTCAGCGGCCACGCCGCTCGGTACCTAGCAATCTCGTCCTCTGGCCAATCCCTGGGCTGCAGCATCCGTGCTGGAGGATCCTGAGGAGTAATGGCGTCCAATGGAGGGACATGGCCATGCTGCCTCGAAAAATGGTCCCCCAAGTAAATGACATCACATGTCAGCCCCGTCAGCCATCTCCTCTGCCTCGTCCCCTCAATGGCCTCTCCCAGCAAAATCTCCGGATACCTGCCCCACGGGTAGAAGTCCACTCCATCAGGCCCATCCCTGTTGATGACCGGCCTCACCATCTTGTAATCAAAGGTAATCCGGGTCTTTCCCGTGAACTTATCTCTCGCATCTCCCTTCCAGCGAACCATAGCAGGGAAGATGGTGATATCGCTCTGTTGGTTCCAAGGAAAGAACCCGATCACCTCACAGAACCAGACCTGCATGTTCAAAACATCAAAAAGGGTCATTTCTCTCTCACAAAAGTCTCAAGACAGGAAGAGAAAGAGAAAAGAAAGAGAGACTACCTCAAGGGCAAATGAGAAACAGTCCATGGAAGCAGCCTTATTCCGGCTGTACATGTCCAAGGAGAAGTAGAGCTCCGCCAATCCGGCCTCTCCCCAAGAGACCGTCCCTATCCCATCCACATCAACCAAAGAATCAAGGATACAAGTCATGGCCAGTGTCCCAGAATTAGCAAAAATGGTGACCGATAGCATCAACCACACAAAAGCTCTAGCCACTGCCTGGCGGTCACATCATTAGCAAGAAAGTTCTCGCATGCAATTCGAACCGCCACCTCGACATTCCGTGTCTCCATACCAGCCCCTGGGAATCAACTCAAATCCAACCAAATTCTGAAACTCCTCGGCAATATGGTCTCTCCAAGTCACGGGCCTCCGTGAACTCGTAGGCCGCAATAGCCGTGAAATCGGCAGTGAGTCACTGTCAGCCTCTCCCAGGCCTATGGAAGCTATGGGTGCTATCCCACCAGAACTCAGAAAGGGCCTGGATCAAGCCCTTGCTCTTAGAGGTGATATGAACACCCCTGCCGATAGCCTCGACGAACGAATCCAGGCCGGTAGCCCTCACCAAATCCTTGGGGTTCACCCCATTCTTCTCAAAATCTGGCATCCTCTCGCCAAAGCTTGACCGCAATCTTCGATGGTCCTCTAGACTTGTTCTCCTGCAGACAAGCACGCGAAAAAAGAAATGTGTCAGTCCTTCATCTCATTTCAAAAGCATGCAAAAGTGCACATATTTTTCAAAAGAAAAGCATTCACAAAAGTTTTTCTAGCATCATTTGCATAAAAAAAAAACACGTCTTTCATCACTTGAAACATGCCATTGCTTTCCTAAAGCACAAAATCACAATTTTCACAATTCTTTGCACAAAAGCATTATTCTTTCAAAAAATGGCATGCATGAATCCTTTTCATCTTCCAAAATCATGTTTTCTCCTAGTTCTAGCACATGCAAGAACTCCGTCTCACTTTAGACATTTTTTCATTCTTACTTTATTTGCGAGAAAAAAGTGGGTCATTCCCATTATTTTTGTCAAACAAATTGCACATTGCATATTCTTAGCCTCATAGGTTCATCATCAATATCTCAAAATCATTCAAAAATCCTAGGAAAATCCTAGAAAATTCCTAAGTTCGGGTCAAGCCCTAAGTCATTCAAAACTCAATCAAAATCGACGAAATTGAGCCAAATAAGAATGCTTACCCCAACCGGATGCGGGTTCGTCAATTTGTGCTCCCTTCTCCCCGGGTAAAGCTCCGACGGAGGCGTAAGAAAGTCATACTTTCTTTCCGTTCGCACGAGCTCCTTTCTTCTCCTCCGAGCGGCCGCGGAGATATTTCTTCTTGCTTGCCTCGGTATAGGATTGCCCTCCGGATCCATCTCAAATCAAAGGAAGCAAAGGAAATTGAAGGAATTCGAAATTTCTCTCCCTCCTCTCTCTCTCTCTGCGTTCTTGGGCGGCAACACAATGCCAATGGCCCGTTCGAAATCTATTTTAAATAATCTGGAAAAAACAGACCTCTAGCCGTACGGCTCTTTTTCTCCATCTCATGCCGGGCGGCCTCATTCGCTCTGAGCAAAAAATTACAATCCTGCCCCTGGACCTTCCACTTGGGCCTCCAATTCCCGTTATCCTTTAACTGAGATAATGTCCTTTTCAGAAGATGTACCTCATCTCCTAAGCAATTAAGCTTTATTCCCAGTCGCCTCCGTTAATTCCGTTATAACGGGATAATGCTAGGTGACAACCTCCGAATTGTCAAAACTCTAAACTGAGCTTACCTCTATCCCGGATAGCGACGTATGCTAAGTTCTCTTAACTTAAGCTACCTCTATCCCGAATAGCGACGTATGCTAAGTTATCCTAACTTAAGCTACCTCTATCCCGAATAGTGACGTATGCTCAAGTTCCTCTAAACTTAAGCTACCTCTATCCCGAATAGTGACGTATGCTCAAGTTCCTCTAAACTTAAGCTACCTCTATCCCGGATAGTGACGTATGCTCGAGTTCTTCTTAACTTAAGCTACCTCTATCCCGGATAGTGACGTATGCTCGAGTTCTTCTTAACTTAAGATACCTCTATCACGAATAGTGAAGTATACTTAAGTTCTTCTAGCTTTAGCTACCTCTATCTCTGTCAAAAAGAGATAGCGCCGTAAGCTTTAGTCTTCGTTATTTCTGTCATAAAGAGATAACATCATCCAGCTTTAGCTACCTCTATTTTCTCGATAGTGACGTAAGCTCTAGTTTCCTCAGGTGACAGCCTCCATTAATTGTCAAAACCCTCAAGGATCCTAGACCTCATTCCTAACTATCTAGTGATGCTTGAACTACGATCAAGGCTTGATTCTTCCGGGATACGTAGGTAGCCTTTTATAAAAGGTCCAGCCATCCGACCACTTTGGTCACCCTGTTCCTCCGTCACTCCTCAGTGATGAAGTAGTCCCTCGTAAGAGACTTTGTTATCCGACCACCCTCTGGCCACTTCTAGATATCCCCAAAGAGGGATCAATTGCTTGACCTCCTAGGTCATTTTCTCTTCTATTTCCCCAGCAAGAGACCAGTTTTCTCTTCTTCATTCCTCAGCGGATCCTACTCTGAACTACGGCCTGGCTTGATTCCTCCGGGATACGTAGGTAGCCTTTCTGAAATTACCCGATCTCTTTCGAGCGCGGGCGGGGGGCGCGGAAAAGGCGGTTGTCTTTCGCGGAGTGGTTAGTGTCTGAGACCTCGCTTCATGGGAAGGAACAAAATGAGGAGTCGCCACGCGGTTTTTGTATTTTGAGCCCAAACGTTGAGAAACGGCTTATTGTGAAAAGGTGTCGTTTTTATTGGTAGCAAAAACTTAGGAAAAGGCTTTGAAAACGGGGATCATTTTTATTGGCAAAGAAAACGAGTAAAAAGCTTTTTGTACTGAGAGATTGTTAGGTTCGGAGGTCAAGTTACGTTTCGGGTAGAGTATTACGAGATCGCCCGAAACGCCTCGCATGACGAGTCTTTCTACCTTTCTCGAAATCGTGTGTGGGTGTGTGTGTGTCTTTTGAAATGGGGGCTTGAATGACAAGCTTAATCTTGGTTTGAATGTCAAACGTTGATTAGGTGACTTTTGAAAAGACGAGCGTTTGAATGACAAACGTCGGTTTGAGTTGAAAAGAGCGTTTGCGTGGCAAACGTCGACTTTGAGTTGAAATGAGCGTTTGCGTGGCAAACGTCGACTTTGAGTTGAAATGAGCGTTTGCGTGGCAAACGTCGACTTTGAGTTTGAAATGAGCGTTTGCGTGGCAAACGACGATTTTGAGTTTGAAAGGAGCGTTTGCGTGGCAAACGTCGATTTTGAGTTGAAATGAGCATTTGCGTGGCAAATGACGATTTTGAGTTTGAAAGGAGCGTTTGCGTGGCAAACGTCGATTTTGAGTTGAAATGAGCGTTTGCGTGGCAAACGCCGACTTTGAGTTGAAAAGGAGTTCGAAGGTCGAACTCCGGTTTTTTGAACCGGGCGAGTCATTGTTAACGATTTTTACGGGAAAAATGCGTATTAAATGATTTTGAGTGTCAAATGGTGGCTTTGAGTTTGAAGATGAGCGTTCGGAGGCCGAACGTCATTTCGCGCGTTTTGAAAGAGAGTTCGACGGACGAACTCCGGTTTTGAATCGGGCATTACATTGTTAACGATTTTTACGGGAAAAATGCGTATTAAATGACATGCGATCAACGAATCGGGTTGCGGCTCGGACTTTGAAAAGTAAATACTATCACGATCCAAACGGATCGGACTTATAAATGACAGTATTTAAAGCAGTGTCAACGGAATCAAATGATCCGGATTCGTAAATGACGATCGACGAGGCCAAACGGCTCGGAATTGTAAATGACGATCAACGAGGCCAAACGGCTCGGAATTGTAAATGACGATCAACGGATCGATCGATCCGGAATGGTAAATGACATAAAAAGTAAACGGAACGGGGTCGGAACGCCGTTTTAACCCGTGATTACTTCTCTTACGGAAAGAGAAGAGGATCGAGGGGCTAAAACGTATCGGACCCCGTTAGACGGAGGCGTCTACATTTCGATAACGACGTTCTATAGCGACTGGCGCGTAAACCGAGACGGAACGGGAGATTTAGAGAGAGGGAGTTATACCTATGGCTAGGGTCGACTCCTTTGGCTCGGAAGGTGTGTACGGGACACGGAAAGTGATTCGAAAGGTTGTTTCGAAGTTGAAAGGGGCGTATTTGATCGAAATATGAAGGTTTCACGCGAATCGAGACAGAACGGGAGCTCGGGAGGGGTGAAAACTGTAGGTGTTAGTGCCCTAGGCCTATAGAGATAGACCTTTATGTAATGTCATTGTTTATTTATATATGAGATTGCTTCTTTGATTATTATATGTGTTTGCATGTTTAGTTATAATAATCGTGTCCCTAGTACTTATGAAGCACTAGTATGAAGTCTAATGGATAATCATGTGATGATTATATGCATGGAGATGCACATTAGATTCATGGGTACTTGTTAGAGAACAAGGTACTGGACTTGACCCATTATGAGATTTATGTCATGGTCATATGTCATAATTAAATCTCATATAGTCATATCATTGATATCCTTTGACCTGAGATTATCATCGTCTTCCGCTCGATGAATATCATGTTTGATATAGTTTAACGTTGTCTTTAACCGGATGACAATAAGGGCTATCATTGGCATGGTATGATTCTTGTAGGGAAGAATGATAAGTCAAGATGGAAATTGTCCCTCGTAAAGAGAGATGTTTGCTAGGCCACTCGTAAGTAAGATTGATGTAGTGCATGGCCATGCCCGAATGAATTAATGTGATTAATATCATTTGATTAATCAATTTACTTGGTAACGAGAAAGCATTGAACAATATGAGTTGACGTGGACCATGACTCATGTTCAATATAACATCGTGTGACAATGGGATTGTGATATGTTCTATGTAGGAAAATCGAACTTGATATTATACTATTTGGGTAGGCATGATGGCTTGCTAGAGTCCGCTCATGTCTTATGAGGATCGATGTGATCGGACTCATTGCCAACATAGTATGGTCCTATGGGGTCACACGCATCGAACGAATTGTCAAAAATGAAGAATATGGAGTTTTGTTCTCGAGGGACGACTCGTCCCGGTGCAGTAACTCAACTATTCCCCTTAAGGGGGACGCCGGATTCGTGGCCGGGTGTCAGGGGACGACTCGTCCCCTGGGGGACGACTTGTCCCCTGGGCACTGGACTGACGCGGAATTGACTTAAAACTAGGGTTTTCATGAGGGGAAAAGTTTTATAACGTATAAATACTCACCCCTGGTTGCCCTAGCCGTTAAGAGAACGTTTTGGCTTGAGAGAAACATCAAAAGTGAGAGATTTCAATTGAGAATTGAGAATCAAACACCACCAAATCCATTGTTCTTCATTGATTGAAAGGTGTTTCAATCAATTGGATCTAGCAATCCTCCTAGAAGAGTTCTAGGGTTCGTTCCGCGCGTGGATAAACATGGAGGATCTTCGTTCATCAAGATCTTTGGTTCGTGATTCCCGTTCGTTCATCAAGGATTAACAAGATCATTCAATCTGGAGTTGGGTCAAGTTTATCAAAGGCAAAAGCATTCAAGGTTGGTAATTCTATTTCATCTCTCTTAATTATTCATCTAGAACGGATTCTAGGGCTTGGGGTTTTCGAGTTATTGCTTATTCATTTGCGCATGGACCCTCGAAACCCATCGGTGGTATCGAGCCCCGTTCATGATGCTTAGTTAGATAATCATGATAATTATGTAATATGATTATATGAATTTTCATGATGTGCATGATCTAGAATATGAAATTGTATGAGTTTTACTTGAGAAGTAATAGTATATATAGATATACCATGATTATGAAATTGTAATATATATGATTAATATGATTGATCTAGATTATGGGATGTCAATTTCATTGATATGATTAATGTGATTAATCTAGGATATTTGTGATGTATTACTTGGTATATTGGTGGACACCAAAACCTTCCCCACGGGCGCTTCGATGGAAGTGTGGGATAATCTTGGAGCACGTGGCCGCGTACTAGTAATTGCCGATCAAATGTAATATGTGTTGCATCATTCCATGTTCATAATTATGTTCATATAGTTTTCATGAATCAACCTTGGGATGTAATTGATAAGCATGAAAAATTGAACCTTCTTTGTAATTTGAGTTTGTTTTATGCCACCCATGTTTAAACACTTGTGAGTACACGGGTAGTTTTATGTGGGCTCGCCATAGCGAGGTGCATTAATTCTATCTTTGTATGATCCAAGATGAGCAAATAGTGGTTGCTATACGTTTAACATGGTTGAACTCAATTAGGCTATCAAAACGGTTTTGGGCCTAAGGCATAAGATGAGATTGAAACATGTGACATAAGATGTCTATAATCTCATAATGATCTAAGAGTCATATATAGATATGATTGATAAATGTTATCTACCTTTTAGTTTAATTTTGAGCAGTCGTGCCATAGCCGACTTGAAATTAAATTAAAGTTGGGTCTTAGCCTATTAAATTATATTATACATATTTGTATAAGAAGGTTATATAATTTAGTGGGAGTATTTGTGAAATACGTTAATTAATCTATTAAATGAATTGGTCCTTATATGTGTTCATATCTTGTTGCATATCTTTGTAGATCAATAGGCTGTAAACAATAATCAAAACATGTCGCTGCGATCGAGTCCTTGAGAAGGACAAGTTAGAGGAGAATGGCAATAACTATGTGGATTGGATCCGCAGTTTGGGAATTGTTCTCGAAACAGAAAGGAAGTTGTACATTCTTGATGGACCGTTCCACTGAGCCAGTTTGCTAATGCAACTAAAGCGGAAAGGGACCAACATAAGAAACATATGGATGATTCTATTGATGTTGGTTGCACGATGCTTGCGACCATGTGTAAGGCTCTTGAGAAGGACCTTGTACACATGGAAGCCTATGATTTGGGGAAATCATTTGAAGGAAATGTTCGATTGCAAGCACGTACGGAAAGGTTTGACACTATGAAGGCTCTTCATTCATGCAAGATGATTGAAGGACAACTTTGTTGGGCCTTATGTGTTGAAAATGAAGGGTCACCTCGAACATCTTGAGAGGCTTGGATATCCTATCCGAGTTAGAGGCGCTACGGATATGATATTGCATTCACTCCACGAAGTTATAATCGGTTTATTCGAATTATAACATGAATGGGATGAATAAATCTCTGTCACGAATTGCATGGGATGCTAAAGAATGCGGAGAACAATATTACCAAGAAAACCAATCAAGTGTTGATGGTGAATAAAGGAAAGGGGTTCAAAAACAAGGGTAAAGAAAAGTTGCTAAACAGGAGGCAAAGGTTGCCGTTCTTTGAGAAGCCTAAACCCAAATCCCAAAAGGATGCGGTGTGCTACCATTGCAAGGAAGCTGGGCATTGGAGGCGTAGCTGCAAGCTTTATCGGGAAGGGCGAAGAAGAAGGGCAATGAGATTGCCATGACTTCGAGTATCTATGTGATAGATATTTTACTTTCTACCTCTAGTTCTTGGGTATTAGATACCGGATGTGGATCTCACATTTGGCTAAATGTGCGGGGACTAAAGAATAGAAGGTTGCTTTCCAAAGAGGGTGAAGTAGATCTACGGGTTGGAAATGGAGCAAGAGTTGCTTTGCATTGGCCGTAGGGACTTACGAAGTCACTTTACCTAGCGGATTAATTTTAGTTTTAAATAAGCATGTTATTATGTTAGGATTTGAGCTTGTAAACATTATTTCTATTTCATGTTTAGACAATGAGGGTTACAATTTTCTTATTGCGAATAAGAAATTTTCAATTTATTTGAATGACATGCTTTATTGTGTTGCTCATTCTTTTAATGGCCTTTATGTCTTGGATGTTGAGAATAATGTTGATAATGTCTATCATGTTAGTAAGAAATCCAAACCAAATAATGTGAATGACACATATAAATGGCATTGCCGTCTTGGGCACATAAACGAGAAACGCATCTCTAAACTCCATAAAGATGGATATTTAGACTCATGTGATTATGAATCATATGATGTTTGCGAGTCTTGTTTATTGGGCAAGATGACTAAAGCACCTTTTACTAAGAGTAGTGAAAGGGCTAGTGATTTGTTGGCTCGTACATGCGATGTATGTGGACGATGAATAGCATTGCTAGGGGAGGATTTCGGTACTTCATAACGTTCATCGATGACTTATCCAGATATGGCTACGTCTATCGATGAAGTACAAAAGTGAAGCATTTGAGATATTTAGAATATTTCAAAGTGAAGTACAAAATCAACTTGGCAAAACTATTAAAACACTTCGATCCGATCGAGGTGGTGAATATTTGAGCCAAGAATTTGACGATCATACGAAAAGTTGTGGAATTGTTTGAGAACTTACTCCACAGGAACACCACAATGGAATGGTGTGTCGAGAGGAGAAATCGAACTCTATTAGATATGGTTCGATCGATGATGAGTCAAGTGAACCTTCCTATTTCCTTTTGGGGACATGCGCTGGAAACAGCCGCTTTCACACTTAACAAGGTCCCTACTAAATCGGCTCCTAAAACCCCACATGAGATGTGGTATGGAAGAAAGCCTAGCTTATCTTTCATGAAGATTTGGGGATGTGAGGCTTATGTAAAGAAATTAGTTTCTGAACATAAACTTGCACCTAGATCTGATAACTGTATTTTCGTTGGTTATCGAGGAAACGAAAGGATATCTATTTTATAACCAATCCGAGAACAAAGTGTTTGTTGCTCGAAATGGTGTCTTTCTAGAGAAAGAGTTTCTCTCTAAAGAAACTAGTGGGAGTAAAATTGATCTTGAAGAAATTCAAGAACCCGAAAATGACAAGGAACCAATAGTAGAGACGGAACCAAGTTCACAAGCTGTTGTGGAACCGGTTCAAGATACACAAGTTCTTCGCAGATCGAATAGGATATGATTCGAACCTGAGAGATATGGATTTCTCATGACGGAAAGTAATGAAGTAAAAATCATTGAGAATGATGAACCTACTTCCTATCAAGAGGCGATGTCCACTCCTGACTCGGACAAGTGGCTAGGAGCCATGGAATCCGAAATCAAATCCATGTACGATAATCAAGTTTGGAACTTGATTGATCCTCCCGAAGGTGTAAAAACCATAGGGTGCAAGTGGGTTTTCAAAAGGAAAACCGACATGGATGGGAAGGTACATACTTATAAGGCTAGGCTAGTTGCTAAGGGGTATGGCGGGTCATGGCGTTGACTATGATGAAACCTTTTCGCCCGTAGCAATGCTTAAGTCTATTAGAATCCTAATTGCCATAGCCGCATATTACGACTATGAGATATGGCAAATGGACGTCAAAACAGCGTTTCTTAACGGAAACCTACTTGAGGATGTATACATGATACGGCTGAAGGGTTTGTCGATCCAAAGGGTTCTAACAAAGTGTGTAAGTTGCGAGAGATCCATTTATGGATTGAAGCAAGCTTCCGAGAGTTTGGAATCTACGTTTTGATGAATCGATCAAAGAGTTTGGCTTCATCAAAAACGAAGATGAACCTTGTGTATACAAGAAGGTAAGTGGGAGCATAGTGCTATTTACGGTTTTGTATGTCGATGACATATTACTCATTGGAAACAATGTTCTGCACTTGAGGCTGTAAAGTCCTGGTTAGGAAAATGTTTTTCAATGAAAGATATGGAGTGAGGCGGCTTATATCCTTGGTATCAAGATCTATAGAGATAGATCAAGAAGGATGATTGGTTTGAGTCAGAGTACATATATTGACAAGGTCCTTAGAAGATTCAAGATGGAAAATTCTAAGAGAGGATACTTGCCAATGGGACATGGCATTACTCTTAGCAAGACTCATTGTCCTAAGACAAATGATGAGCGAAAGAGAATGAGTGATATACCATATGCTTCGGCAATTGGGTCTATCATGTATGCCATGTTATGTACTAGACCCGATGTCTCGTACGCTCTAAGCGCAACGAGTAGATACCAGTCTGATCCTGGTGAGAACCATTGGATAGCTGTCAAGAATATCCTTAAGTACTTGAGAAGGACTAAGGATGTATTCTTGGTATTTGGAGGAATGGAAGATGATCTGGTTGTAAAGGGTTACACAGATGCAAGCTTCCAAACCGACAAAGATGACTATAGATCGTGATCTGGTTTTGTGTTTATGCTAAATGGAGGTGCTGTTTGTTGGAAGAGTTCCAAGCAGAGCACTGTTGCTGATTCTACAACAGAAGCCGAGTACATAGCAGCATCAGATGCAGCTAAGGAGGTGGTTTGGATCAAAAAGTTCGTTAGTGACTTAGAAGTCGTTCCGAGTATCACTAACCTGATAGAGCTGTTCTGTGACAACAATAGTGCTATTGCCCAAGCAAAAGAACCAAGGTCACATCAGTGATCCAAACACATTTTGAGACGCTTCCACATCATTCGAGAAATCTGTGAAAGGGAGGACGTCAAGATATGCAAGGTACCAAAGGATGACAACATTTCGGACCCTCTCACCAAGCCTTTACCACAAGCTAAACATGACGGTCATGTTAGGTCCATGGGTATAAGATACATGAATGATTGGGCCTAGTGCAAGTGGGAGTCTGTAGGTGTTAGTGCCCTAGGCCTATAGAGATAGACCTTTATGTAATGTCATTGTTTATTTATATATGAGATTGCTTCTTTGATTATTATATGTGTTTGCATGTTTAGTTATAATAATCGTGTCCCTAGTACTTATGAAGCACTAGTATGAAGTCTAATGGATAATCATGTGATGATTATATGCATGGAGATGCACATTAGATTCATGGGTACTTGTTAGAGAACAAGGTACTGGACTTGACCCATTATGAGATTTATGTCATGGTCATATGTCATAATTAAATCTCATATAGTCATATCATTGATATCCTTTGACCTGAGATTATCATCGTCTTCCGCTCGATGAATATCATGTTTGATATAGTTTAACGTTGTCTTTAACCGGATGATAATAAGGGCTATCATTGGCATGGTATGATTCTTGTAGGGAAGAATGATAAGTCAAGATGGAAATTGTCCCTCGTAAAGAGAGATGTTTGCTAGGCCACTCGTAAGTAAGATTGATGTAGTGCATGGCCATGCCCGAATGAATTAATGTGATTAATATCATTTGATTAATCAATTTACTTGGTAACGAGAAAGCATTGAACAATATGAGTTGACGTGGACCATGACTCATGTTCAATATAACATCGTGTGACAATGGGATTGTGATATGTTCTATGTAGGAAAATCGAACTTGATATTATACTATTTGGGTAGGCATGATGGCTTGCTAGAGTCCGCTCATGTCTTATGAGGATCGATGTGATCGGACTCATTGCCAACATAGTATGGTCCTATGGGGTCACACGCATCGAACGAATTGTCAAAAATGAAGAATATGGAGTTTTGTTCTCAGGGGACGACTCGTCCCAGTGCCGTAACCAACTATTCCCCTTAAGGGGGACGGTCGGAAGCCGGGTGTCGGGGGACGACTCGTCCACGGGGGACGGCTTGTCCACGGGCACCGGGATCGACGCGAAATTGACTTAAAACTAGGGTTTTCACGAGGGGAAAAGTTTTATAACGTATAAATACTCACCCCTGGTTGCCCTAGCCGTTAAGAGAACGTTTTGGCTTGAGAGAAACATCAAAAGTGAGAGATTTCAATTGAGAATTGAGAATCAAACACCACCAAATCCATTGTTCTTCATTGATTGAAAGGTGTTTCAATCAATTGGATCTAGCAATCCTCCTGGAAGAGTTCTAGGGTTCGTTCCGCGCGTGGATAAACATGGAGGATCTTCGTTCATCAAGATCTTTGGTTCGTGATTCCCGTTCGTTCATCAAGGATTAACAAGATCATTCAATCTGGAGTTGGGTCAAGTTTATCAAAGGCAAAAGCATTCAAGGTTGGTAATTCTATTTCATCTCTCTTAATTATCCATCTAGAACGGATTCTAGGGCTTGGGGTTTTTCGAGTTATTGCTTATTCCGCTGCGCATGGACCCTCGAAACCCATCAAAAACAGCTTAGGCCGTGGGGGGTGGTGATTTTTGGTGTAAAATTTCTGTGTCTCTTTGCCTTTGACAGCAACTTCTATTTATAGGTGAAATTTGCAGTAGGAGTCCGGACGGACTTGGCCTGAATCCAGGGGGTTTTGTGGTATTTTGAGAATTTGAAGGACTTGCTGGCAATTTCAGAAAATGTGCACAGTGAGTCGTAGGACTTGGCTTGCAAACCGGGGGCATTTTGGTCTTTTCCCTTTGAATTTGATTGAAGGGTGACTAGAGGGAGGTGGCATGGCTGCCACGTGCCCTCTCTGAGTCACCAAACTTAAGTGGGAATTTGTTCCCGGTCCCGGTTTTGTCCGTTTTTAAAATAACGATCCAGGAAATGTCCGAAACGCCCGGAAAGTGCCGGAAAATGCATTTTCGGGGAAAGCCGTGCTTTTACGTGTGATGACACGTGTTAAAGTACGGTTCGACGTCGGGATGCGCAGGCGATCTCGGGGCGTCTCGTTGGCACGGCAGCAGGGGAGTTTAACGAGTTCGGTTAACCTGGAGCGGGCCGGTTAACGGATTTCGGTTAACTTTCACGGATTTGGACGATCCGGATTTGGGTACTTACGATTAGCCCCTCGGCGACGTCTCCTCCGAAGGAGGTGGGGTCGTTGAAAAGATAAGGATCCAAATCGGGATGCCTTACTTTGAAGGAGACACAGGCGGTGTTGGTGGACCCTTAGCGAAAAGGATTCCTACGTATCCCGAGTGGGAATCAAGCCGATCGTAGTTCGAAAAGGGGCAAGGGCCGTGCATGGGGCCCTTGACTGAGCGAGGCCGTTAGGAGGCGTCTAAACCTGGATGAGACCATTCGCGAGGTGCACATGTACGAATGGAGGCTTGTTGGGAGGCGTGCGAACACAGGACTTGAAACCTTCGAGGCGTGTGGCGCCTCAAGCCGGAGTTGCGATGCGACGAGGGCGTTCGTGCCTTGGGTCTTGGGCTTATTGCTTTGTTGCCAGTTTTATCCTGCTGGGGATGAGCAATCGGGCTTACGACTGGCGGCCGGGGAGATGAATGTTCACTTGTTGAAGTGAAAAGGTGTTCGGGCTTACGAGGATGGCCGAAGAGGGATTGTTGCAAGGCGTTCGTGCCTTGGGGTTCAGGCTTATTGTTGTTGCCGAGAAGACGAACAGCGAAGGTCTCGATAGGAGAGTGTAGGTCAGACCGCGAAGGTCGGGATTAACTGTTTGAGATGGGACCATGAAAGGTCAAGATGGGAGATTGAAATCGGACCGTGAAAGGTCGCGATTGAGAATTGAAATCGGACCGTGAAAGGTCGCGATTGAGAATTGGAATTGGACCGTGAAAGGTCGCGATTGAGACTTGGAATTGGACCGTGAAAGGTCGCGATTGAGACTTGGAATCGGACCGTGAAAGGTCGCGATTGAGACTTGGAATCGGACCGTGAAAGGTCGCGATTGAGACTTGAAATCGGACCGTGAAAGGTCGCGATTGAGACTTTAATGGTGAAGACCATTATTAAATTTTAACGTCGGGAGACGGAATAGTAACTTGGAATGTCCGGAGACATGGTTGAACGTTGGAATGTCAAATATCAACTGGACTGAATTTAACGTCAGGAGACGAGCGTTAGTGAGAACTAACTTTGATTTATCCTCGGGGGATAGGGTGTTAGAAATGTCTAACTGGGGGAAATTTTACACTTTTGGGAGGCCAAAAGTGGTAAAATTGGAATTGCATAAAGCTGAGGGGCAAAAGGGGCAAAATTTTTCCTGGTGCAGTAAGAGTCCGGTCGGACTTTTGCGAATTTCGAGAATCCTTTTTAATGCCGAAATTTGGGGAAGGAAGAGGCCATTTCTTCCATTGTTGCCGGCGAGGGAGGAGAGAAAGGAGAGAAAAATCCAACCCAAATTGCAAGGTTTGCTCGAATTTGTGAGGGAAATTTGCTATGGAGGGTGAAGGAGGACCAATGGCTCGCCACGGAAGGACCGATGACGAAAGAACTCGATTGGTTCGAACCATTCGAACCACTACTCTTCCATTGAATCCGGCGGAGTTTTATCCGGCGAGGGATAGACACAACTCCAAGGGAGGGATCGAAAGACAAGTAAGCTTCCTACAAATTCCATTAATTTTAAGAATGTGCATTCTTTAAATGTTAGAAATTTGTTAGGAATGAACTTAGGGATTTTGGTGCCCGATTTGGGGCTTTTGACTTTGCTATGAATCGTTGTCGAAATTGACTAGGATGTAGTTCAATTGACACTATGGGTGGATGACATAAAAATTTTGGTTGCAAAATTCCATGTCTAGATGTATTTTCCAAAATTAAAGTAGCTTTAATTCGGGACGGAGCGAAATTTTCGAAAAAAATTTGAAAGATTTTGAAAGTTCCGGATTCGACGGAGTTTTCGAAATGTTTTGAAAGTTCCGGATTCGATGGAGTTTTCGAAATGTTTTGAAAGTTCCGGATTCGACGGAGTTTTCGAAATGTTCTGAAAGTTCCGGATTCGACGGAGTTTTTGAAAGATTTTGAAAGTTCCAGATTCGACGGAGTTTTCGAAATGTTTTGAAAGTTCCGGATTCGACGGAGTTTTCGAAAGATTTGAATATACGTAGGAAATGAATGAGAACCGTATCTGCCTTGCATCCTTTTGACATGCGTTGGTGCATTTCTGTTGACGTTGCTTCTGTCTTGTTTGTCTGCAGGGGACAGGGACGGTTAGTACTCATAACCAGAAGAGTCGGGGTGCCTTTGAGGCGGTGCAGGCATTGTGGGGCATTATCCCGGACGTGGCTCGAGAGGGAGAGAGGAGTCCACGGCGGTGGTGCTTGACTCCGGGTTGGTGGGTTTATCGATCTTGTAGGCTGCGGCAGTGATACGCCGAGGGCGAGTCCATGTATGTCGCTGTTGGCGAGTACACGCAGTGGGATACGACCCACACTTTCCATTTCGAGATGGGGGAGCGGCGGTGACTCCCACGGATTTTGCCGCTATCTTGGGTTGCCGACTTATGGCAACACGGCGGGTGTGGGTTGATGGTTACACCCGGAGCGGTTATGCAGGCTGCTAGGTTTTGATATTACCGATGCCGGGGGCTTAGGCATTCGGTACGAGCCGATGGAGAGGCATTTGAGGCGGGTGTCGCCGATTATCTGTGGGTCCTTGAGGATGACCGCGGAGCGTCGGCTCGAGGTTCCTTTGGTTTCTTGTTGTCGGCGACTTTGTTCCGACTTCGACACGTCTTGTCACTTCCCTTTGCTCGGAGTCATTTGGTAGACTTGGATGCGCGTGAGGGGTTCGCGTGGGGGAGGCTGGGTGGCCGAGCTCTACCACTCCACAGACGGGTTCTCGCGGGGAGAGGAGCACTCATTTAGGCCCTTCACGCTTTGTCTTGGATGTAAGTTTATGTGCTTTTTCTCTTCCTTGCCTCTTTTATGTACTCGTATGTATACGCTTTGTAGGCGACATAACTTTCCATTCTCTTGGCGGAGTGCGGTGCTACGAGGTGTTCGATCCGCGAGCTTGGGACATCAAGGAGTCGCCGTCCCTGTTCCCTGCCATCTTGGTTTGGCGAGAAGAAGGCGAAGAGGGCGGTCTCTTCGAGAGTTGGCACTCGAGTGTCATACGAGGAGATATCTCTAGCGGCCCGAACACGGAGTTCTACGAGAGGATCAGTGACACAGTGGAGTAGGTTCGATCATGTCGCGGTGCGGGTGCCGGCGAGACTACACGGCGACGGAAGCTCTGGTGGGACTTCACCGTGACGCCATGTATTTGGGGAGAGGGTGACCGTCGGCATAGGCGAGGGTCTCTTCCCTTGGTGCCGGTGGATCCTCCTTTGTACATGCGGCATCCCAGGGAGATGCCGATTGATGAGTGGAGGGGTACCTACGGGCGTGTACTACAGAGTACATCATAGCGGGGCCGCCTATGATGTTTTCTTGAGATGAGGTGAGGAGCCCGCAGTACGGCATAGAGAGGCGAGGTCACAGGAGGTCCTCGAGATTTTCTGTCCGCGAGCTAGGCTAGCGTACGAGGCTGGACGGTTCGCGTGGCGACTTGTGATCCCGCTTCCGGTGAGCCGAGACCACGATACGGGGCGGACCCCAATGCTTCGGTGAGCACCTTTTTTTTGATTTTACGCATTTGATAGTAGCATTACGCATGATGCATCTGTACTTTACGCTTGCTTTCGATGACTTTCTGGTTCGCGGTATCGGCCGTTCGTACAATGAAGCCGTAGAGTGGTGGACGGGTGGTCCGCCCTACGCTAGGAGGCTCGTGGAGTTCATGCGGTGCGGTTCCGGAGGAGCGTGGACGTCCGTGATCGGGGGCCGTCTAGGCCGAGAGGTTCGCTGCTCCCGCGGTCGGTGGGGAGGACTTTACACGGGGTTTGGCCGGTTCGCGGGCGGAGCGGGCTGGATTTGGAGCTCCTTCTTACGCGCACTCGGGCGCGAGAGGAGTCCTCGAGTTCGCGTACTCAGGAGGCCCTTTGCCTATTCATTTGGAGGAGTTCGGCGAGTTCTGTTTGCGACGGATCCGGCGGCGGCGGAGCGGTACGTCGAGTGTACGGATGACTACGGGACTCGAGTAGTCCTTTTCTTGCTTTCTTTCTTTCTTGCTTTGTTTAGACAAAATGTATGTATTTGTCGGGAACAAATTTTGATTTGAAGCTGTATTTGCAAAAAGGCGCAGTGGGGCGGAACACATACTTCGCATATCTATTCTATGATCACCTTACATTATTTTCGGCAAATAAGCAAATAGGTTAATCAAAAAATAAATAAAAAAGAGAAATGCATTAAAAATTGAACGGGTCAAAAATTAAGCATGTATGCACTAATTTTTAATTATTTGCCTTGTTGCACGAGCAGGGCGGAAGGGATATTGACATTGGTTGAATGAAATCGGGGCGAGCACGCGAGATTTCATAGGAGTGAACGAGGGCATGGTTTGGAAATGTTTCCAATTTTAAGAGCGGTAGGCTTGCGAGTTGACAAGTCAGCTGCGAGAGGGAATCGTGGGACTAGAGCGAATTTCAGATTCTTTAAATTGCGGTTTCGGCTTTGCAATTGGTAAGAAAAGCGCGCATTGCTTTGTTAAATGCAGTGAATTCTTTTCCCTTTCTTAAGGTTTTCTTCACCTTCGACATGGCTCCCTTTCCCAAGTTATCGTCTCGGATGCAAGAGCGATATTTGGACAACTTTCGATCGTGGGTACGGAACCACACGAGGCGAGAACAAGAGGTTTTCGAAGGCATTACGGGATTAAATCTGTTTGGGCTTTGAAGGAGCTCATGCAAGATTGGGATCTTTTGAGAGCCGCGTCTCGGTTGCAGGACGTACGGAGGAATGTGTACGGCCTTTCGTACAACGAAATCACTCCTACGTTTGAAGATTTAGGGCCGTGCAGGAGGACTGAAGCGGAGCAGCTAGTTCTTCCGTATCTTTGGTGGCATGGCCCTTTGTTGAGAAGCTAGTGTCTTTGTTGGGTATCTCATTTGGAGAAGCATACGGGATGCTTGTCTGAGGATACCGATTACGTTGACATTTCGGGGCGCCCAGAAAGATTTGCGGAGGCGAGGAGCGTCTTTTCGTGGGACGCGTTTGCTCTGTGCGCGATTGCTACTTTATTCACATTCACATCCCTGGGTGTGTGCCATCACGATGTCTTGGACTGGTGAGCGATGCGGAGTGGGGAGACATCGTGCCATTGGTCTTGGGCGAGACGTTCACAGGCATAGGCCGGATGGCGGCCGTAGCCGATACATGTGGGGAGGAGTCCCGCTATGCGGACCATGTGGTTGAGGAGAGGCTGCGAGATGATGCACGAGGTGCCAATGTCTGTGACGCTTGGTCTTTCTCGCGGCGTCCTCTGGTGATAGGGGCAATCGGGTGAGCTTGAGCTTTGGATGGCCGAGACTTTGCACGCATCACTTGCGATGGTGGGTTCCCCATTGGAGATTCTGAGACTTGTAGGACCGCTCGGGAGGGTACATTGATCGTCGAGTGCGGGGCTGTCTCGAGGCGTCTTTCTATATTCCATCATTGGTTACTGGCTGCTGATGCAGTGGAAGCCGAGTGCCAGCGACCCGTCGATTATGCCTGCCACCTTTGAGGTGGGATCTCTGCGGATGGAGGATCCTTCGACGCTATTGCGATCACCGGTGGTGGCAATACACGTCACTTTCTGCCCGGGGTTCTCTTTCGCGGAGAGAGGGCATTGTTACGTCGGCGCGATATACGGGCAGTACGAAGAGTGTATGGGGAGACACGAGATGGCTATCTTGTGGAGACGGAGTGAGTGGTGGAGTGCGATCACACAGACGGCTCGACCTTGAGGAGGACGAAGCGAGGGCTAACCACAGGAATCGTGCGGCGATGCCGTGGGCGATTATGAGGCAAGTGCGATCGGGAGGCCAATCAAAGCACTATGATGATGGCTCGAAGCGAGGCGGCTCGAGACGAGCTAGAGAAAGAGGCTGCGTTGACGGCCGCGAGGCTTGATGGAGGCGTCGGGAAGAGTCCACGAGCCGGGTAGAAGGCCTACGGAATATTTCCTGCGAAGGTGAAGAACACTCGCCGGGAAAAGGGAAGGGGAAGAAGGATGAAGGACCTAGTACGGGAAACTAGGTTGACCTTCTTTGTCAGTATCCACCCATTGTCATTGCGAGACACATTAATTGATTAATGTTTTATTGTAGTTTGCTAGCGTGTAGCGAGTCAAAGTTGGCCGTGCTTGAACTCATCAAAGAATGTTTTAACCGTTATGAATTTGTAGGTTAAATGAAAAGAGTTTTCGAAACACAAGCAATTGATGCTTATTGTATTTTTGTTTTTAGACCGAACCAAAGATGGCTGCCTACGTTCCCCTTTTACAATTGGACTAAGGGGCTCGGGTCACCGTAGTTCGACACTTTAGGTGAATTTGAGAAAAACAAAGACAAAAGAAGTGCGACCACATTTTTTTTACTGGATCATTAGCGGGAATGTATCCGGTTGGGTATTACTCTTTTAGCACTTTAATTTGCGAGGGACGGTGTATGGGGAAGGAGAGTTGACTCGTGCTCTTCCTCAAACGAAGTATCTGCGGAGCTTGCTTCCGTTCACGGGGTTAACGAAAGGGTTTCCGTCCAAATCTGCTAACTTCATGGCTCCTCCGGAGAAGATTCTTTGTACCACGAACGGTCCTATCCGGGTAGGCTCCCACTTTCCGAGGGGATTGGTGCGCGTAGGAGGCTTTTCCTTTAGCACCAAGTCGCCTTCTCGATGTCTCGGATCTTGACTTTCTTGTCGAATGCTCGTGCCATTACGCTGCAGTAGGCTCGAGTGTGTTCCATGGCTTTCAATCTGCGCTCGTCGAGTAGAGCAAGTTCGTCGTGACGGCTCTGTAGCCATTCGACTTCATTGATCCCGTTTTCCAAGAGGACTCGGAGGGATGGAATTTCCAATTCCACGGGTAACATCGCTTCCATTCCGTAGGTAAGTGCGAACGGAGTCTCCCCTGTGGCGGTTCGGCGATGTTCGGTATCCCCGAGAGGGCTAGATGTAGCTTTTCGGGCCGGTCCCGAGCCTGCAGTGGTCATCTTTCGATTATCATGGCGAGAGTCTTGTTGGTGCCTCTCTTGCACCATTGGTTTGTGGTACAGTAAGGAGAAGACTTGTGACGTGTGACTACGGGTCGGTCGGTAGTTGGTCACAATCTCCTTGAAGTGAGTCCCATTGTCGGAGATGATCTCGTTGGGCACTCCGTATCGGCACATGATGTTCTCTCGGATGAACTCGGCCACCTTCTTAGAATTCGGTACCTTGTACGATGCGGCTTCTACCCATTTGGTGAAGTAGTCGGCTGCGACTAAAATGAACTCGTGACCATTGCTCCACTGGAGGAGTGATCTTGCCGATGACGTCGATTCCCCATGTGGCGAAAGGCCGTGGCGTAGTCATGCAATAGAGTTCGTGAGGAGGATGTGATTGAGGTTGGAGAACCGTTGACATTTGTCGCGGCTTCGGACGGCTGGATGCGATGCATTTCCATTGATATCCAATAGTATCCCATACGGAGAATGATACGTGTCAATGCTCGGGCGTTCATGTGCGGACCGCGGGTTCCGTTGTGAACTTCGTTCATTAGCTCGGCGCTTTTTCTTTGTTTACACACCGAAGGAGTGGCCCTTGGTGGCGCTTCTTGTACAACATACCCCAGAATGACGAAATGGGATGCCGGGCGTTTTAATGCCATCATGTTTTGGCTTTGATCCCTTCTTTGTATTTTCCATCTTCACTTGTGAAGGAAGCTTCTCCGCTTTGGAGGTGCTTGGTAAATTTGATTGTACCGGGGTTCGTCGATCGTTTCTTTTTCTTTTTCGATCTCATAGCAATAGGCGGGTGTTTCCGTGCGCCTATTACGAGGGTTTCTTGCTTTCCCTTCGGGAATTTCGACAAGAGAGGCGAGGGTTGCCGGGCGTACGCGAGCGGTTTCACTGTCTCTTGGCAAATAGTGAAAAGAGATGTCCTTGGGCGAGCAATGAGTTCCTCCATGTACGCGTGGTACTTGAAGGCTAGAATCTACCGTCTTCCATTTGTTGGATACTTGATTGATGATCAATCTTTGAGTCTCCATATACATCTAGCTCTAAGATGTTGCGCTCGAGGCGGCTTCCAAACTTCTTTGCACGAGGCTTCATATTCTGTTGCATTGTTGGTTGCTTCAAAATTGACTTGATGGCTATGGGAGTATGCTCGTCCTTGGGATCGACAAGGAGCATTCCAATGCCATTCCCCTTCTTGTTGGCTGCCCCATCGAAGAAGAGTTGCCGGCGGTTTGCGTTTGTCAAGTGAAAAGATTCCGTCGTCAGGAAATTGCGGATCGGGACCCTTAGGTTCCTTTGCTCGGGAAGTCGGCAAGGCGATCTGCCATTACTACGCCCTTTGTTGATTTTCGACCATGTACTTGATGTCGAACTTCGGCCGGGAAGAATGACCACTTGGCTAGCCGCATTGGCGAGGATGGCTTGTCAAAGAGATATCGGACGGGGTCCACTTTGGAGACCGGGAGTGCGAATGCGGCTTGCATGTAGTGTTTCGGTTTCCCTACTACCCATACAGGCGGTACAAGTTTTCTCGATCTTGAGTAGCTGAGTTCACTTCCTTGAAGCTTAGGCTTACGAAGTAGATTGCATGCTCAACCTTGGAATCTTTACGCTCTTGTGCCGGCATTGCTCCGATTGACGTGTACATTCTTTGTCGGATACGGGAGTAGTGGCTTGTCTTCATGTGGCGGAGCACGGGGTGGGGGATTAACCAAGTAGGTCTTGATCTTCTCGAAAGGCTTTGTTTGGCACTCGGAGTCCCATTTGATGTCGGCATTCTTTTTCATCGGTTTGAACATGGGCTCGCGAGAGAAGATGTCAACTAGTTGATGAAGCGGCGATGTCTTGAAGTCTTCCCATGAAGCTCTTCACTTACATCGGGGTTTGAGGCGGCTTCATGTCGATGATGGCCTTGATTTTCACGGGATCGGCTTCGATACCTCTTTACGTAACCATGTACCCCGGTACCTTGCCGCGCTTGACGCCTTAGAAGGTGCACTTTGCCGGGTTCAACCTCATGGAGTGTTTTACGAGTCTGTTGAAGAACTTCCTCGAGATCTGTCATGTCTTTGCATGTCGATCCCTTGGAGTGGATGATCATGTCGTCGACATATACTTCGATTTCTTTGTGAATCATGTCATGGAAGAGAGTACATTGCGGCCAGTAAGTAGCCCCGGCGTTCTTGAGCCGAACGGCATGGCCAGTGTAACAGTATGTCCCCCATGGAGTGGTGAAGGCGATCTTGGCACGATCCTCCTCGGACATCTTGATCTGGTTGTATCCGGCGAACCCGTCCACGAAGGACTTTACTTGAAATTTGCCGTGGTATCGACCGGCATGTTGATGTTAGGCGGTGGGAAATCATCTTTAGGGCTGGCCTTGTTGAGATCCAGGAAATCTACGCGGCATCGACCTTTCCGTTGGCCTTGGTGACCGTCACGATGTTGGAGAGCCAAGTCGGGTACTCAATCACTACTGATGAAACCAACTCGGAGCATTTTCTCAATTTCTTCTTTAACTTGCAAGGACCACTCGGCTTGATCTTGCGCGGCTTACATTTGGCAGGCTTGGATTCGGGATCCGGGGAATTACGTGCTCCACGATTGAGGATCGAGTCTGGCATGTCTGATATGACCGGGCGAACACGTCCACATACTCCCGGAGGAGGCTTATCGGGGCTTCTTTTACGCATCGGCGAAGAAGCGCCCACTTGTGTCTCTTTAGGCTCTTTGCTGACCCCGGAGTTCACTTTGGTCATAACCTCTTCGGCGGCTTGGGCCCGGTTGTCCTCTTGGTCAACTACACGCTCGAGAACTTCTTTAATGTATTGTTCGTTTAATGTGTACGCTTCTTTATCAATTGAATTATTAACGTCTTTTAAGTTGTTTGTTAACTTATCGGTTGTTAAAGTGGCAATGAGAGGATACTCAGAAAGGTCGAGACTTTTCATTAAGCAAGAACGGGAATACATGATTGGCTACAACATTATAGTCCTCAGGCGTAAGGCCGTTGGATGACTCGGAAGGGCTGGACTCGACAGGGCGGCTCGAGAGGGTTTGAGACCGGGTTTAGGGAGATGTGGGTGCGGGCCCGGCTTGTCTTCCAATTACTGCTGGCTTGCCCTTGGTCGGTGAAAGTTACCCAATTCTTCGGTGGCATTCTTTGGATGCTTGATGAGGGTGCGGGGATCGAGAGGCTTGGCTCTGCTTTGTCCCTATCATGGCGATCATGCTTTGTTGTCGGAGCCCCGGTCGATCAAGTTGGGCAACTCCATGACTTCTTCAAACGGACTACGTAGATTTGGTCCATTTGAGCGTCTTCTATGAATTACGGTTCATACGCTTTGGACTTACTTGTCTCGAATGTGGCCTCGGCGGTGATCCGAACAACTTGTTTCCCATGGAGAGTACCTTGAGTTGCTCCTCCAAGTGCAGGATTCCCTTGAATGTGTACTCATCTTTGGTGTGGTGGCGGTTGGTCAGGGTAGAGGCTGTGATGTCGAGGAACGCTCCCCTTATCGGATTAGCTTTGAGTCCTACGAAACGCTTGAGGTCCCGTGCTAGCTGTTCCATTCTTCCCGTAGTCTTGGTGCGACTATTCCTGCTTCTTTCTCATCTTCATCGGTTCCACTGTCGGTCCCCTCGGTTCTGCGTCGGTTCATTGTCGGTCCCCTCGGTTACGCTATCGGTTCTTTGTCGGTTCCTCGGTTCTGCTGTCGGTTCCCTTGTTGGTCCCCTCGGTTCTGCTGTCGGTTCCCTTGGTGAAGTAATGAGCGAGGTCAAAGCTGTAAGGCGGAGGTTGGGTGTGCCGTCGGAGGTTCCCCTTTTGCGGGCTGCTTGCCTTGGTGCGGGCGAGCCTTTTGTCTTCCTTGATGTCGGCCGGTGTTGGCACGTAGCCAAGCCCTGGACCGTGGTGTGGTCCTTGACTTCAATAACTTGGTGTTGGCCTTGCGGCCTTTGCCGAGCCCCGATCTGGGATGAAGTTCATGAGTTTCATCATCCTCGTGGCGGGAGGAATCGATCGTGAGACAGTGGAAGGTCCACGTTGCATATTTGGATCTTGGAGGTCTCGAGTGAATCCGATTAATGGCATGTCGTCATTATGCTTGATTTCTAATCTTGGAATGTCGTTGGTCTTTGGTCCCCTCGGTGGTGACAACGTCGCCGTAGGCGTGGTTAGCTTCGTTGCCTTGCATGAACTTGAGGCACTTTGGTGAAGGGTGGATGCCATGCCATTGATTTGATGCGGCCGGGGACGCCCCGGGATGGGCTGTGAAAGTGATTGGAATGTCCAATACTTGGAATTCGGTGGGGATCACCCGCTTGCCGAACCGAGATGTTGAGAGTAGCAACCACAGAAGCTGTACGGGAAGTAGAGTCATAGGCCTTGACGGTGTGGTGAAGGCTTAAGATCGTGGGCTTGATATCAAGCGGGTCCATCATCTTGGCGGGCAAGACATTCATTCCAGGAACCTCCGTCTACCAACACGCGGGGAAGGCGACGCTCGTCCAGTGGTTTGTGATGTAGAGCGGCTCATTGTGATCGGCCCCAAATTTTGGAAGGTCCAAATCTGTGAAGGTGATTATGTTGCCATAGTGGATGTTGCCAATCATTTGAATGACTTCATGCGGGGTTGCGTCCACGGGGACCATGGTACGGGCCATGCTTTCCTCTAGCTTGAGCTTGTGAGGATAAGAGGAGGTGAGCGAGACCAAAGGGAAATGTTCGCTGAGTCCGCTTAAGCTAAGTGAGGATCGGGTCCTCTTTCAAGGAACTTGCGTCTTCGGGTGGCCGGATTGCAATTACGCTCCGTCGGCTTTTTGGTGGCCTTAGGTGGTAATGCATGGATTTGACCCGATCGGGTTAGAACGGCGACATCGGGTTTGGTCCCTTACGAGCAGTGCTCTGAGGTTGAGCCATAGTTAGAGGAGGATTCCTCGTAGCATAGGGCCATATGTCTTCCCTCAACTCATTGATCGTGGATGAATTCCGGGAGCTTCGGCGGCTTGACGGATTCGTCCGGGATACCGGCTTGGATGCCTACGCGGGGAGGTAGCCTACGGTTGACGCAGCTTGTTCGAATGTCGGTGCACAACGGTGGTTGCACTGGCCCGAGCGTGCGTTGCTGACCCTCCGGGGAGGTTGGAGAGTTCTTGGCTCAAGCGAACGGTCTCCTTGATCTCTTCACGGTATATCGCGTTCCTTTCCTTCTTCTTGAACATACTCGGGGCATTGCAGGTTGGGTGCAGCGATACTCGTGATTTGCTAGTTTTCCTCCACTCTGGGCCCCGGATCAACCTTCTTGCGGCGGAGCTGCGTCGAGTGAGTGCTGCGTTTCTTCCCATGTGAGAATAGCTAGTGCTTCTTTGAAGCTGCGTGCGGCGGTCTAGGTAGACCTCCATCGGGGAGAGTTTTCTCCTGCTTTATCGAGTGGCGGGTATGTCGGAAGGTGAGTACACGGCTTCCCGAACATCGGCCCATGTGGTAGTTCTTTGTCCCGGTTGATCGTTTACGTAAATGAATGCCTCGTGCTGTGGAATTTCCACGAGTAGTTGCTCGAGACGAATTTCCATCCTCCTCCTGTTTTTAAATAGACCTTCCTCCCTGAGTTGGCCTTTCAATTTGTGTGCGGCAATGATCCGTTCCCATCCTCCCAGGACCCTTGGGAGTCCGGTTTTGTTGGCTTCATGCCCGGCTTGGAAGAGAATGGTTTCGTCGTCTTCATCGTCGCTTTCACGAGAGAACTTGCTTTCCTCGGGAAGGTAAGCGGCTGGGATTCGTTCTGCTGTGTCGTTCCATCTCCTAGGTCATTGGGACCGTTGACCACCCTTGCATGGCGAGAGGGGTTGGATGAGAACAGACGGTAGTCGGGGAAGTTGCCATGAGCAAAACTCTTGAGGTCGAGCTGGTCTAGAGTGGCCTCTAGCTTTCTGTCAGAAGCTGTGACACTTTAAAGGCTTGGTCCCTGTAGGTCTTTCGAGCTTGGTCTTCGTCCCAAAGACGACTTTCTTGAGCGGCTAGTTCCATGAGAGCTTTCCTTGCGAGACCTAGGCGAGTCTCCGTAGGTGCGCATCGTCCGGCTAGTGTCGAACCGTGATTACATTCAAATCGCCGAATGGCGGGAACACTTGGATTACATTGACGAAGGAAGTCGGGTGGGACATTCCATGCGGCCTTCCTTAATCTCGATCACCAAGAAGTTTGCCCATATACGCTTGATTGACCCCACGGGGGTATTGAATTGCAATGTTGACGGTCTCGTGATCTCGCTCGATCGCCAAGTCTATCAAGGCTAGCGGTCGGCTGGCGGGGATGTACGAATCTTGGGCCGTGACGGGGGAGTAGAATCGGCTGGAGCATGTTGATGCTTTGAGGTGGTCATTTCCTATGTCGGAAGGCGACTACGCCTTGCGGGAAAACTTTCACGAGATGTTTTCGGGGTGGGCTGGAAGCGTTCCCGAGGTCGATCGACTTGTAGCGGGGTGAGGAGCTTGGTCTCCTTATTTGTTGCCCTTGGCCTTGGCGGCGTTTGAGGGTATAAGCTTGGCGACGGCACGGGCCGGTTGCCGGCGGGCTGGTACTCGGAAGTAGGGATGAGCTCGAGCTCGCTTGGCCAATGCCTCGTTTACCGTGAGCAGGCGGTCATCGAGGGTGGCCTTGGTGTTGCGAGAATCGATAACAAGGACGGGATCCTTGGCTTCATCGGGATATACGGAATAGATGATATTGACGAAGTCGTCGTCATTTACTTGATCGGAGGGATTCCTCGCTGCGTGAATCACGTGCTTCCAATTATCGGATAACTGCATCTTGGACGTTGAGCTTGACAATTTCCATGGTATTGGAACCTTGGTCGTAGGTGACACGATCGGAAGGAGTTCCGTCCTCAAGCGAGCATGTGAATGCAGAGGTCTGCTTGCGGGTCTGCCGCATCTTCAACTTCGGAGAGTCCAGATTCATCGTCATCTGATCGCTCAATCCAGGTGTATGGACGTATTGCGTCCGGTTGCGTTGTTGGAGCAGCTAGGAAAACATCATGTTCTTCGTTGGAGAAGAGGGGTGCAGCGGGTAGTTCCTCGTGGAGGACATCCCATACGACTTCCATGCATTCATCCCGAGAATGGCGGTTCTTGTTGACCTTTATCACAAAGATCTCTTCGCCTGGCGGGGCCAGAGAGTTGGTTTGGAGAATGCTGACGAATCTCCGATTGGAGACTGGGGGTTTATGTGCCCGCATCATGGCGATGTTCAGCGTTTCCTTCCAATCTGCCTCCAAATGTTGGAAACGACAGTTGAACTTGATGTATCGGACTGCTTCAGGGTCTGCCTGCTCGAGTACGTTTACATAGTTGGCATCTCCGGACTCTGAGGGATTCTGATGAGATTTGCCCCGGTAGTCCCTTGGCTGATTCGAAGGAGGTAATGTGAGGACCCCGACCCGGAACCTACACGTGTCCCGAGTTGGAGCGTCCTCAAACTAACCCAAAATATACTAAACTTTTAAAACTTTGAATTAAACTTCAAACATCAACATCATTAACATTTCCATTTCAAAACAACTCCACTACTCTCCACATCGGAGGAAAAGTGGACCAACTTTGAAAATACTTAAACTGTTTTAGTTACAAAAGATTATGGTTCCAACGTAGAAATTTAAGTTTATAATTACAGAATCTCAAAAGGAATTATAACAAAATTTACTTTCTACGCCAACCTAACGTACCCCGACAATACCCAAAAACTCACTGCCAAACTCCTTCCCGTCCTTACTTGGCCGGTCCGCCTGTCTCGGGATCTAAAAACATTAAAGGGAGAGGGGTGAGAATAAATCTCAGCAAGCTATTATGAATGCAGCAATATGCCAGATAAATGCAACACATAACCAGTCACACATAACACATTGGGAAAAGGCGTAAACACATTCCATTACCTTGGTTTACCTTTTCCCGTACGAGCAGTAGTCGTACAACATTGGGTATAGTAATACTCCAATCTTACAGTGGTGCTTAAGCAATACTCACGTCTTATAAGACCCGTTTTTCGGGAACCAAATAAGACAGTAGCAACTCTGTAAGGCTTTTGGCTCAATACAGATGCTATACCCCATCATGTGGCCACAGGAGGGGACGGCCACAGATATAACATAATCCGATCACATTAGGTCACACTTCCATAATTGATCGTATTATGTTATACCCCCAAATGTCAGCTGACTCACACATTATCAAGCACATAATAGATACTTGAATAAAATCCACAAAAAGGGATAACAATATAGCAACATGGTAAAATATACTCATGTCCAACCAATATCATAGTGCCACATTTAAATCAATACACTATGCATAATATAACAATGTATATGAACTCAAGTAAGGCAAGGAAGTATCATCAATCCATCCTACACGGTCATTATACAATAATACAAGGCCTCTATGAAGATTCGAGTCCAATTTACCAAGTGGGAATCACAATCTATAAGTAACCAATTAAGATTGCTAACAAATTCTAGTTCAGCTTTAAAGTTCAGTTCTGAAGGCTTGGGCGACCGCCCATACCACTTGGGCGACCGCCCAAGTGGGTTTCCAAATGGTTCCAAGTTTCTGCCTAGCTGGGCGCCCGCACACACCATCATGGGCGACCGCTCATAGAGGAATTCAAAGGGGTGGGCGACCGCCCATACCTCTTGGGCGACCGCCCAAGAGGGTTTCAAAGGCAATGGTGTTTCTGGACTCATGGGCGACCGCACATGTACCCATGGGCGACCGCCCAAGGAAATTTCCAGCAGACTCAATTTCCACATTTTCCACTTAGCTTCATTTTCCTTTCCTCTTTTACTCTATCCTACATTCAAGAACACCAAGAATTTCATAGCTTTTACAAAGTTCATCCTAAAATCATGTAAACCCAAAATAATTAAATCTAGATTATTTATCACTACACATTCCACCCATTTCATATCCTCTAGTTTATCTTCCAAGAACATAACTTCAATCTATTCCATTTACTACTCATTCAACTCTTATAACATTCCCAAAGCATGGACCAAACATCATAAGAACAAGAAGAACATTAAAGAGAGTATGAACAAGTAAGAGAAGGGAAATCATAACAACTCACCTTAGGTTTTTAGAATAAAATGTTGATCTTCTTAGCTTGATTTGTTCCTTTAGATGATCCAAACTCAAAAATGCTCTTGGACTTGAAAATGGTGTAGAAATGGACTAGCTACAAGGCTTGGAATGGAGAGGCTTTCTATGGAAGTTCCATGGAGGAAATGTAAGAGAAATGAGAATGATGAGGGAGATGAATAGGGAAGGTAGGGGAAGAGTGAAAGAAAGTATAAGGGGGGTATGGGAAGGTAAGGGGTGTGTTGACTAATGAGTGAAGGGGAAGTATTTTATGGTATGCCCCCCCCCCCATGACTAGATGAAAGGCTTTCACATTTTAAATTTAAATCCTTCTCCCAATTATTTATTTTACCCATTTATCCTCCTCTTACTATTTATCTATTTTCTATTTTTATTATTCCCCATGGTTCTTTATTAAATATCCAATGACTTCCTAAAAGATCCTAATTTTACTTCTCACCCAATTTATCTTAAAATACGAATTTAAAGGCATAATTGAACACATAAGGTTAACATAAATATTAAAAGCACATAATATGATATTAAAATTAGTGTCTAGGGTTAGGGTCGTTACACTCACTCCCCCTTAAAGAAAATTCGTCCCGAATTTTAAAAGACTTACTTGGATTTTCAAACAACCACGGGTATTTTGCTCTCATCTCCGACTCTAGCTCCCACGTCGCTTCCTCAACGGTGTGATTCTTCCAAAGGACCTTCACTATCGGAATACTCTTAGACCTCAACTCCTTAACTTGGAACTCTAGGACTCTCAAGGGTTCCTCAACATAAGACATGTCCGCTTGGACATCATCGGGGGGAGAACTCAAGATGTGGGAAGGATCATGACAATACTTCCTCAACATCGAAACATGGAAAACATCATGGAGTAAGGAAAGAGACGGGGGTAATGCCAACCGGTAAGCCAAATCCCCAATCTTCTCTAGAATCTCAAACGGACCAACGAACCTAGGAGCCAATTTACCCTTATTACCAAACCTTTTGATTCCCGTCCTCGGAGAGACCTTCAAGAACACAAAGTTACCAACCTCAAAAGATAAATCCCGTCTTCTATTGTCGGCGTAGCTTTTCTGCCTACTCTGAGCCGTCTTCAATCTATCCCGAATAACCTTGATCTTCTCCGTAGAATCTCTAACCAAATCCGGGCCCCAAAGTCTCGCTTCACCAACCTCGTCCCAACACATCGGAGATCGACACTTCCTACCATACAATGCTTCATACGGAGCCATCTCAATACTAGACTGATAACTGTTGTTGTAGGCAAACTCCACTAAGGGTAGATGATCCTCCCAAGACAATTTGAAATCCATCACACAAGCCCTTAACATATCCTCAAGTATCTGAATAGTTCTCTCGGACTGACCATCGGTTTGAGGATGAAACGCCGTACTGAAACACAATTTAGAACCCAAGGCTTCATGCAATGCTCTCCAAAACCTAGAAGTAAATCTCGGATCTCGGTCGGAAACAATACTAACCGGAACCCCGTGAAGTCTTACAATCTCCTTCATATATAACTGAGCTAACTTTTCTAACGAAAACTTGGTTGATACCGGAAGAAAATGAGCCGACTTCGTCAATCGATCCACAATAACCCAAATAGCATCCATCTTCTTCGCGGTAAGAGGCAAACCCGAAACAAAATCCATCGAGATCCCTTCCCATTTCCACTCCGGAATATCCAATGGTTGAAGTAGTCCCGCCGGCCTCTGATGTTCTGCCTTAATCTGTTGACAAGTCAAACACTTGGACACATAATCCGCAATTTCCCTCTTCATACCATTCCACCAATACCCACGCTTCAAGTCTTTATACATTTTGGTACTATTCGGATGAATCGCAAACTTGGACTTATGGCCATCCTCTAAAACACGCTTCTTGATTTCCGGCGATGAAGGAACGCAAATTCTCCCTTGGAAAGTTAAAATCCCATCTCTATTCAAAGCAAATTCCCCGGATTTCCCATCTCGCACTTGATCTAAAATTTTTTTCATCTCCGGATCACTTTGTTGGGCTTCCTTCAAATCTCCATACAATGTAGGAACGGCTCGAACATTCGCAATAATTACCTCACTCTTCAATTCTCGGGAACTCAAAGCTGTCACATACGCCTTTCGGCTAATCGCATCCGCCACTACATTGGCCTTCCCCGGGTGATAAGAAATTACACAATCAAAATCCTTCAAGAACTCAAGCCATCTCCTTTGTCGGTTGTTCAACTCCTTTTGAGTAAATAAGTACTTCAAACTTTTATGGTCGGTAAAAATCTCAAACTTCGCCCCATAAAGGCAGTGCTTCCACTTATGCAATGCAAATACAATCGCCGCCAATTCCATATCATGAGTAGGATAATTCTGTTCCGCCGGTGATAACTTCCTAAAGGCATACGCAATAACCTTCCCATTTTGCATAAGGACACATCCCAAACCCGCCTTCGAGGCATCACTATAGATCACAAAATTCTCACAACCATCCGAAAGGGTAAGAACAGGAGCCGTCGTCAACCTCTTCTTCAATTCATTAAAACTTTCTTCACACTTGGAATCCCATATGAATGATACATCTTTCCGAGTCAACCTAGTCAATGGAGTAGCAATCCGAGAAAACCCCTCAATGAACCTTCTATAATACCCCGCCAAACCAAGAAAACTACGGACCTCAGTCACAGTCGAAGGTTGCTTCCAATTAACCACGGCTTCAATTTTCGAAGGGTCCACAGAAATTCCCGAACTCGACACAACATGCCCCAAGAAAGAAACCTGCTCAAGCCAAAACTCACACTTACTGAACTTGGCGTACAACTGCTTCTCACGAAGAACTGACAAAACGATCCTCAAATGATTTTCATGCTCTTCCCGGGATTTAGAATACACGAGGATGTCATCAATGAAGACCACCACAAAACTATCAAGGTAAGGCTTGAAAACACGGTTCATCATATCCATAAACACGGCTGGAGCATTAGTCAACCCGAACGGCATCACAACAAACTCATAGTGACCATATCTAGTTCGGAAAGCTGTTTTGGCAATATCATCCGGCCTAATCTTCAACTGATGGTATCCGCTTCTCAAATCAAGTTTTGAGTAGATAACGGAACCTTGGAGTTGGTCAAATAAATCATCTATGTGAGGAAGAGGATACTTATTCTTTATAGTGGCTTGGTTCAACAAACGATAGTCTATACATAATCGTAAGGTACCATCCTTCTTCCTAACAAACAGAACCGGTGCTCCCCATGGAGACACACTAGGGCGAATAAAACCCCGGTCTAGCAATTCTTGCAATTGGACCTTCAACTCTTTTAACTCGGCCGGAGCCATTCTATAGGGTGCTTTAGAGATAGGGGCGGTACCGGGTACTAAGTCAATACAAAACTCTACCTCACGATCCGGAGGCATAGAATACTCACTAGAAAACACGTCACTAAACTCATTCACAACCGGGACATGAGCTAACTCGGGGGACTTCTTATTGGAATCTACCACATAAGCCAAGTACCCCGCACATAGATAACATCTTTCTAGCTTTTAAGGCGGAAATAACATGTAAACCGAACATAGATTTATCCGCATCAAATATAAAAGTAGGCACATCAGGCATAGCAAATGAGACTCATTTTCTACGACAGTCTACCAAAGCATGACACTGACTCAACCAATCCATTCCAAGGATCACATCAAAATCACGGATTGGTAGCTCGACCAAATCCACCGGCAATACATGCCCACATATAGTCACATCACAACCACGATATATCAAAGAAGATGCAAGGCACTCTCCCATAGGAGTAGAGACCTCCAACACATAAGGCATAGATTCAGGCAAGATATGCAATGAGAATGCAAAATGAGATGCCACAAATGAATGGGAAGACCCGGGATCTATAAGAATGCGGGCCTTAACTCCTGAGACAGGAACTATACCTCTAATGACGGCATTGGGATCGACCTCTCCTCGACCCAAAGCAAACACTCGACCTTGCACTCTATCTTTTGGTTTCCCGTCGACATCTCTCTTCACACCACTACCTTGTCCCCCTTGACCACTACCCGAAGCTTGCTTACTCTGCCACTTGGGACAATTCCTCCGGAAATGACTTGTCAACCCACACTCCAAACACTTGCCTTGCTTGCTCCAACACTTGTCCTCCGAATGTCCTTGCCTCTTGCAATATCCACACGTTGTCCCAAACTGACCGGAAGTCGAACGATTTGCCGGAGCCGCCACATTTCCTCCTCGATTTGCTCCCGAAGTAAATGTCCTCGGCTGCCCTCTGTTCTGTCCCGAACCTTGACCTTGGAATCTGTTTCTGTTTCCGCCTTCATTTTTACCCCGATGCTCCTCTATGTCATTCTCAATCCGATACGCCATGTTCACCGCTGATTGAAAGTTGGCGAAGTCATGAGTCAAAAGCTGCTTCCGGAACTCCACCCTTAAGCCTTTCACGAATCTGTAGATACGCCTCTCTTCATCCGGTACCAAATGAGGACAATATCGGGCCAACTCCGTAAACTTTGCTGAATACTGTGCTATAGACATCGTCCCTTGCTCCAATTTCAGAAATTCAACCTCCTTCTTATCCCTAGTCACCATTGGAACGAAGTGATCCCGGAACTTACGAGTGAAATTTTCCCAAGTCTGCGGTGTCAAATCCCGGTCCCAACCATCCTTCACTACTTGCCACCAGTGCTCCGCGGGCCCTTCCAACTTGAAAACGGCACATCTCACCTTTTTCGCATCCGAACTCTCCATAGCCAAGAAAATCTTATTCATTGCTTCAAGCCACCTTTCCGCCTTCACCGGATCCGGATCTCCGTTGAAGCTAGGAGGAGACATCTTCACAAACTTCTCTAGACCATGGTGCCCTTGCCTACCTTCGGGTTGTTGTTGTCCCCTACCTTGATTCTGAGCTGTCATATTTTGAAGAAACACTCGGAACATATCCATCATTTCGGCATTCGGATTACCAACATCACCCAAAGCCCGATTCTGATCTCCATCGTTACCAGCCATTAGTACAAACTCCTGCATTAAACACTCGACGTCAGTTATCACACACTCTCACTCAGCTAGACTCTACCCGAGAACTCTAACTGAGCTCTGATACCAACTGTGAGGACCCCGACCCGGAACCTACACGTGTCCCGAGTTGGAGCGTCCTCAAACTAACCCAAAATATACTAAACTTTTAAAACTTTGAATTAAACTTCAAACATCAACATCATTAACATTTCCATTTCAAAACAACTCCACTACTCTCCACATCGGAGGAAAAGTGGACCAACTTTGAAAATACTTAAACTGTTTTAGTTACAAAAGATTATGGTTCCAACGTAGAAATTTAAGTTTATAATTACAGAATCCCAAAAGGAATTATAACAAAATATACTTTCTACGCCAACCTAACGTACCCCGACAATACCCAAAAACTCACTGCCAAACTCCTTCCCGTCCTTACTTGGCCGGTCCGCCTGTCTCGGGATCTAAAAACATTAAAGGGAGAGGGGTGAGAATAAATCTCAGCAAGCTATTATGAATGCAGCAATATGCCAGATAAATGCAACACATAACCAGTCACACATAACACATTGGGAAAGCTGTAAACACATTCCATTACCTTGGTTTACCTTTTCCCGTCTGAACAGTAGTCGTACAACATTGGGTATAGTAATACTCCAATCTTACAGTGAGCTGCTTAAGCAATACTCACGTCTTATAAGACCCGTTTTTCAGGGAACCAAATAAGACAGTAGCAACTCTGTAAGGCTTTTGGCTCAATACAGATGCTATACCCCATCCTGTGGCCACAGGAGGGGACGGCCACAGATATAACATAATCCGATCACATTAGGTCACACTTCCATAATTGATCGTATTATGTTATACCCCCAAATGTCAGCTGACTCACACATTATCAAGCACATAATAGATACTTGAATAAAATCCACAAAAAGGGATAACAATATAGCAACATGGTAAAATATACTCATGTCCAACCAATATCATAGTGCCACATTTAAATCAATACACTATGCATAATATAACAATGTATATGAACTCAAGTAAGGCAAGGAAGTATCATCAATCCATCCTACACGGTCATTATACAATAATACAAGGCCTCTATGAAGATTCGAGTCCAATTTACCAAGTGGGAATCACAATCTATAAGTAACCAATTAAGATTGCTAACAAATTCTAGTTCAGCTTTAAAGTTCAGTTCTGAAGGCTTGGGCGACCGCCCATACCACTTGGGCGACCGCCCAAGTGGGTTTCCAAATGGTTCCAAGTTTCTGCCTAGCTGGGCGCCCGCACACACCATCATGGGCGACCGCTCATAGAGGAATTCAAAGGGGTGGGCGACCGCCCATACCTCTTGGGCGACCGCCCAAGAGGGTTTCAAAGGCAATGGTATTTCTGGACTCATGGGCGACCGCACATGTACCCATGGGCGACCGCCCAAGGAAATTTCCAGCAGACTCAATTTCCACATTTTCCACTTAGCTTCATTTTCCTTTCCTCTTTTACTCTATCCTACATTCAAGAACACCAAGAATTTCATAGCTTTTACAAAGTTCATTCTAAAATCATGTAAACCCAAAATAATTAAATCTAGATTATTTATCACTACACATTCCACCCATTTCATATCCTCTAGTTTATCTTCCAAGAACATAACTTCAATCTATTCCATTTACTACTCATTCAACTCTTATAACATTCCCAAAGCATGGACCAAACATCATAAGAACAAGAAGAACATTAAAGAGAGTATGAACAAGTAAGAGAAGGGAAATCATAACAACTCACCTTAGGTTTTTAGAATAAAATGTTGATCTTCTTAGCTTGATTTGTTCCTTTAGATGATCCAAACTCAAAAATGCTCTTGGACTTGAAAATGGTGTAGAAATGGACTAGCTACAAGGCTTGGAATGGAGAGGCTTTCTATGGAAGTTCCATGAAGGAAATGTAAGAGAAATGAGAATGATGAGGGAGATGAATAGGGAAGGTAGGGGAAGAGTGAAAGAAAGTATAAGGGGGGTATGGGGAGGTAAGGGGTGTGTTGACTAATGAGTGAAGGGGAAGTATTTTATGGTATGCCCCCCCCCATGCCTAGATGAAAGGCTTTCACATTTTAAATTTAAATCCTTCTCCCAATTATTTATTTTACCCATTTATCCTCCTCTTACTATTTATCTATTTTCTATTTTTCTTATTCCCCATGGTTCTTTATTAAATATCCAATGACTTCCTAAAAGATCCTAATTTTACTTCTCACCCAATTTATCTTAAAATACGAATTTAAAGGCATAATTGAACACATAAGGTTAACATAAATATTAAAAGCACATAATATGATATTAAAATTAGTGCTTAGGGTTAGGGTCGTTACAGGTAACCCCGGTGCCTGAGTGCGGACACGCTTGGCTACTGTCTCGGCTTCGTTTCCTATGAGGAAACTATCCCCTCGGATGACTTCGAGATCTCCCTGCCGGTTAATGAACTTAACGCACTGATGGAGAGTGGAAGCTATGGCTTTCATGTGGTGTAGCCAAGGGCGTCCCAAAAGAGCTGTGAACTCGGATGGAATGTCCATCACGTGGAATTTCTTGGCACCATTTGGGTTTCGAACCCGAGTTCCAGAGTCACCGTCCCAGGGATGGGACGAGACGAGTTGTCGTAGGCCTTGATAGTCCGAGCTGACGGAATCAGGTGGCTTTCATGGATGCGGAGAGCTCGCATCATGCTGAGAGGGAGGACATTAACGGCTGACCCGTTATCTACCAATACTCCGGGGAGGGATATAGTGTTGAGTTTGAGAGTGATGTACAGAGCTTCGTTGTGCCTCGAGGCGTCTCGGTAAGTCTTCGTCACGAACGTGATCATGCCGCCATACGGGCGGGAGTCGTAGATCTCGTCTCTATCCGTAGAAGGAGAGTCATCCACCCATCCGTTTCTGTCTTCCTCTTGCGAGGTAAAGCCTTTCTGGAACCTCGGGAGTGTGTTGAGGCCGCTGTGGCGGTTGCCACCCTTGGTTAGCACATTGATCGAGTGCGATTGCCAAGCCGACCTTGATCTTCCTTTACCGGTCCGAGCTTGGAAGCCGGACAAATTGAATCTCGGCTGATCCCGCGGAGGATTGGGTTTCGACCGGCGCAAGATTACCAAGATCCGAGGTATTCCGGTGTCCCGGGCTTGAATTGGTTTCGGCGGGACTTTTCGGCTTTCCCACCCCGTCTCGCTCTAAAGCCGCATGGCCTGGAGGCAAAGAGGACTGGCCGGAGTACAAGACATAGTAGTCGAACCTCCCTGAGGGTTCTCCAAGTGTACCTACACTTTGGTATCTCCCGGCTTCGTATCTTTCTCTCATTTGTTGTTGAGAGGATTTCTTCTTTTGTTTTCTCGGAGGATTGCTCCGGACCGTTTCTCGGGACTCGTACTCCGGGCGAGGCGGAGCGATCGCAAACATCGTAGCCGACGTGGACATTAGAGGAGGATCCAGGCTGAGAGAGGCGGAGAAACCGGTTCTGTGGCACTCTTCTTGGGCACCCACTCAATGGAATTCACGCCGTTATTGTTCGGAAAGGGTTCCCGATCGTATTGGGCCCACGGGGGCGCTCTAACTTGCCTTCTTCTATCAAGTTACTGGATTTCGTATCGTAACCCCAAACAATTGTCGGTGGTATGGCCGTGATACCGATGGAAGGCGCAAGATTTGCTCTTGTCCGCATTGGCTACGGGAACTTTGGGTTTGTAATTGGCAACGGGCTTAAGGAGACCCTCCTTGATTAACCCTTCAAAGATCTTGCCTCGGTGGCATGTCCAACTTGTCGAAGTGTACGCGCCGCTTCGAGCGTAACCGTTGCTTTGCGGGGACGGGTTTTACATTGCGTTACCCGTTGTCCACGATGGACGTAGTTGACGGACGTATCTTTCCCTTTGCCGGGGCCGGTGCGGGATTGAATGCAACCTGTTGAGCGGTATACGTATGGCCGTGTAGTAGCCAACTTTTCCTTGAGATCCTTCTCGAACCGTGAGCCGGCATTGACCATGGCCGGAGATGCGGGAAGAAATTGTGGCCGATGAGAGTTCGATGGACGGTCTTAAGCGGGACTTGAAGATCCGCATCCGTTCGTCTTTGGAGAGTGGCTCCATGATCTCGGAGAGTTTCCGGCTCCATCTCTTGTAGAATTCCCCAACACTTTCATCCGCTTTACGCTCGGTGGTGATTAAGTCCTCGCGACTTGTTTCCCACTCTAAGTTGGATCTCGTACCGCTCCAGGAAGATGTTACCGATCTGTTCCCAGGTGTGGCGATCCGCAGGCTTGACCTCGAAACCATCGTAACGCCGAACTTTTAAGCGTATCTTTGGGAAGTGGTCGGCCATTTGCTGGAGGGTTGCTCCTTTTGCTCTCATGCCGAGAACGTAGGTGTCGACGTGCGTTTGAGGACATTCGGTTCCATCGAATCGGTCCATCTCCGGCATTCTGAACTTGGCAGGGAGAGGCGTGACCATTCCCGGATCTGTGGATTTGAGCGTTTCCTGCTTTGAGCTGCTCATGGTGGCTTTCAGGTCTTTCATCTGCTCGACCATCCAGGCTAAGGTTGGGTCCAGTGGTGGACTGTGAGGCTCAGCGCCGGGTGCTACCACGTGAGCGGTAGTGATTGGAGGTGGAAGGCTTGGTATATGAGAATATACGGGAGCCTTTTCTAACATGTATCGGGGTTTGTCCCCGGTGTTTAGGGATTCGTGTATAGGCAACGGGATGAACCCGGGAGGGTATTGAGGGATATTGGCATCCTGAGATGGTCCAGCGGTGCGCTGGTGATATTGAGTGATGGGCGTAGCACTGGGCTGACCAAAATTGACAAGGTTGCCCTGAGAGGTGGCAACATGGAGCCTAGGTCGGCTGTTTCCTTGGTTGGAAGGCATCCCGTAAGTTGGCGGGGGAGGAACCTGATTGAAGGTTTGGTGAACTGGTTTCGGGGAATCGTCATCCTCGACCAGGATAAAAGTACCGTCTGACTGGGGGATAGCTGCTATACCACGCTCATTCGTAAGCCGTACCACGAAATTCTCGCCGATCTTCTTTACGCCTCTTGTGAACCTCACAAGCTCGGATGGCTTCTTCCAATGTCATATCTGGCACCGGTGGCGGGGTCCTTCCCCGTTACGATTTCTCGGTGAGCTAGACATGTCGGAAATTCCGGCCGAGGGAACCGAGGGAACCGAAGAACCGTCTCGACGCCGCCGTTATCGTGATCCCGGCAAGGCGCCGACCCGGAAATCTGAACCACTTTCTCGCTCGCCGCAGTGGAACGAAAGGAAGGGTTTAGGCTTCGGAAAAGGGATTTGGCTCAAGGTTTTCGGGCTTGTGCAATGTGCGCTTACCGATTAATGTTTACTTAAAGCACGTTTTCTCGAGTCCTAATTGGTTGGAAAAGAGCGTGTCTTATTTTCGCAACTAATCCTAGAGCTCTAATCAGTGGATCTCGTCACTACGCTTATAAGCCCCTCGTTTCCATTGTAGATCATCTTTCTCAGGACGGACTATCCCGAGCGAGGTCTGATAAGGCAAGCGAGTTCCACCGACAAAGGAAAAAGTGAACTTAAGGCTAGCTGATCACGCAAACTTTCAACGTGTGTGACGTACGGGCCACGGTCGAAGTCAACGTCCTTAAGTTAAGGCGGGGATCGTGCCAAAATTTGGGCATGACCTCTCCTGACTCGCTTGTGCGAGAGACCTTAGCTTTTTAGCGTTGGCCAAGTTGTGGCTGGTACGATACATACGACGAGGTTTGGTGACACGGCGTCACATTGAACCTTCGGGTATATTTTTCGGCAGAGCTCCGCGTCAAAGTCAAGGCTGAAAAGCTCAAGACTTCGGGTCGGGAACGACCTTCGGTCTCAAACTCTCGAGCTTGACTCGGAGCGGGGGCCCGGCGTGAAAAACATACACTTAGGCTTTATGACACGAGCTAAGCCAAAAACCAACCTAGGTCTTGGACAAAGTGTGACACAAAGAGTGCATGGCTTACACGCGCTAGGATGGGATGTTTGGGACGACCCCGTGCGCCCGAAAGGCATCTCGGCAGGCCAATCGGAGTGCAACCGATAAGGCCATCCCGGGTTAGGGGTTGTAGTGTGCAGTGTACCGAGGCAGCAAGTGCACGTGAAGTGCAGTGTTCCGAGGCAGCAAGTGCGCGTAGTGTGCGGTCACTAAAATTCTTTTTCTGAGTAAAACAGAGATTTTTTCAGAATGTGTCTTAAATAATTTATGATGCACAGTTCAAAAGACAGCATGAAAATCAAACATGAATGGGGATGCACAAACATGGTAAGATTTTGAAAGGTTGACAATGTAATGCCTTTGAAACAAAAACCGTTCGAGGTTTAAAGGAACACACACACACGAAAACGAGGAAGGGTAAACGAAAGTTTGACCCACGGAAGGCTTTTTAGAAAACAACGGTAGTTTTGAAAAAAGTATCTTTTCCCCAGCGGAGTCGCCAACTGAAATTACCCGATCTCTTTCGCGCGCGGGCGGGGGGCGCGGAAAAGGCGGTTGTCTTTCGCGGAGGGGTTGGTGTCTGAGACCTCGCTTCATGGGAAGGAACAAAATGAGGAGTCGCCACGCGGTTTTTGTATTTTGAGCCCAAACGTTGAGAAACGGCTTATTGTGAAAAGATGTCATTTTTATTGGTAGCAAAAACTTAGGAAAAGGCTTTAAAAACGGGGATCATTTTTATTGGCAGCAAAAACGAGTAAAAAGCTTTTTTGTACCAGAGATTGTTAGGTTCGGAGGTCAAGTTACGTTTCGGGTAGAGTATTACGAGATCGCCCGAAACGCCTCGCATGACGAGTCTTTCTACCTTTCTCGAAATCGTGTGTGTGTGAGTGTGTGTGTCTTTTGAAATGGGGGCTTGAATGACAAGCTTAATCTTGGTTTGAATGTCAAACGTTGATTAGGTGACTTTTGAAAAGACGAGCGTTTGAATGGCAAACGTCGACTTTGAGTTGAAATGAGCGTTTGCGTGGCAAACGTCGACTTTGAGTTGAAATGAGCGTTTGCGTGGCAAACGTCGACTTTGAGTTTGAAATGAGCGTTTGCGTGGCAAACGACGATTTTGAGTTTGAAAGGAGCGTTTGCGTGGCAAACGTCGATTTTGAGTTGAAATGAGCGTTTGCGTGGCAAACGACGATTTTGAGTTTGAAAGGAGCGTTTGCGTGGCAAACGTCGATTTTGAGTTGAAATGAGCGTTTGCGTGGCAAACGTCGACTTTGAGTTAAAAAGGAGTTCGAAGGTCGAACTCCGGTTTTTTGAACCGGACGAGTCATTGTTAACGATTTTTATGGGAAAAATGCGTATTAAATGATTTTGAGTGTCAAATGGTGGCTTTGAGTTTGAAGATGAGCGTTCGGAGGCCGAACGTCATTTCGCGCGTTTTGAAAGAGAGTTCGACGGACGAACTCCGGTTTTGAATCGGGCATTACATTGTTAACGATTTTTACGGGAAAAATGCGTATTAAATGACATGCGATCAACGAATCGGGTTGCGACTCGGACTTTGAAAAGTAAATACTATCACGATCCAAACGGATCAGACTTGTAAATGACAGTATTTAAAGCAGTGTCAACGGAATCAAACGATCCGGATTCGTAAATGACGATCGACGAGGCCAAACGGCTCGGAATTGTAAATGACGATCAACGAGGCCAAACGGCTCGGAATTGTAAATGACGATCAACGAGGCCAAATGACTCGGAATTGTAAATGACGATCAACGGATCGATCGATCCGGAATGGTAAATGACATAAAAAGTAAACGGAACGGGGTCGGAACGCCGTTTTAACCCGTGATTACTTCTCTTACGGAAAGAGAAGAGGATCGAGGGGCTAAAACGTATCGGATCCCGTTAGACGGAGGCGTCTACATTTCGATAACGACGTTCGAAACGGTTATAGCGACTGGCGCGTAAACCGAGACGGAATGGGAGATTTAGAGAGAGGGAGTTATACCTATGGCTAGGGTCGACTCCTTTGGCTCGGAAGGTGTGTACGGGACATGGAAAGTGATTCGAAAGGTTGTTTCGAAGTTGAAAGGGGCGTATTTGATCGAAATATGAAGGTTTCACGCGAATCGAGACAGAACGGGAGCTCGGGAGGGGTGAAAACAGCTTAGGCCATGGGGGGTGGTGATTTTTGGTGTAAAATTTCTGTGTCTCTTTGCCTTTGATAGCAACTTCTATTTATAGGTGAAATTTGCAGTAGGAGTCCGGACGGACTTGGCCTGAATCCAGGGGGTTTTGTGGTATTTTGAGAATTTGAAGGACTTGCTAGCAATTTCAGAAAATGTGCACAGTGAGTCCGGCCGGACTTGGCTTGCAAACCAGGGGCACTCAAACCGCGACATTTAAAATATAACCAGAACAAGCATTAAAGAAAGAAGCATTTATAAAAGAAAGTTGAAGTCAAAGTTAAAGCCGCAAACTGCGACTTCCCAAAATGTGACAGAGTAAAAGTCAAAGTCGCAAACCGCGACAACCAAAGTAGTTAAAGCAAAAAGTAAAAGAAGGAATTGTAAATTGATTAAGTACAGACCCAAGTTAAAAAGCAAAAATTGTTTTCGAGTAGCAATAAGTGTTTAAGAAGTTGGAGCGTCCTGGTTGTCGCTTGGGGTGGCCTGGGAATCTAGGGCAGCTTGAGTGGTATCTTTTGCTTTCTTGAGCGCTTTGCCTTTAGCACTGATGAGCTCGGCCCAAAGAGTTAGGACATCTGGGACAGCCATAGCGGGAACCTCCCAAAACGGCTTGCCCAAAAGTTGATCTTCAGCTGCAAGCTCTGCAAGTTCTTCCTCCACATAGGGCACCAAGCTGTGCCCCAAGCGGCAAAAGTCTCTATAAATAGGTTTAGACCCCCACTTGGCTAGAAGATCATAAGTAATGGCTGGTATGTAACCCGAGCTGGATGCGGCTGCTCGCATGCAATGAATAAGGGCTTTGTCATACAATTCCATGGATTCTATTTCGGCTTTGGCCTTGGCGGCAATAATATCATCTTTGAGTTGGGCAATTAGGGCTTGACTTTTGAGTTCGCTCTCTTTTATCGCTTCAAGTTCAGTGACCAAAAGTTTGTTTTGTTCCTCCAGTTTTAGTTTTGAGCCTCCATCTCGCCTCGGAGCTCCTTTTCAGTCTGTTCAAATTTGGTCTTTTCTGGTTGAAGAGCAGCTACATTTTGTTCCCGATCCTGGAATTTTTCTTGTACCTCTCCTTCTCAGTGCGAGCCCTCTTAAGGGCCTTCTCGCAGTTTTCCCATTCAGTGGTCACATGGCGGCATCTGTTTCTTAGGCCATAAAGAATACTTGAAATCTGTTGAAATAGCATAAAGTTTAATTAGGAAAAGCGAGAAGCAAAATAAAGATAGTGGCGGCAAGAGAATAACTTACGCCTCTGAGATAAAGGCCGCCATCGTTCGCGGCAAAATCCTTATTCATGTATTCATACTCTCTAACCCGCTGTGGCACGCAAGAGCGTTGGTTGATGCCGCCCCCAATCATGTTGTAGTCTTGGTTGGCAGAGCGGAGATCCAGGTTGGTAAGATCGGGAACGTCGCCAATCTCGCGGCTAAGCTCGAGGAGGCTGGCTTCATCTGAGGGCATTTGAAAGCCCGCCTTTAGCCAGCTTGCGACATTGGGTTCGGAAGGTTTAGTGCCAGCGGAAACTTGCCCTTCGGTTTGTTCAGAAGTAGCGTCTTCAACGGGGCGGGATCGTTTGTGGGGGCGAGAATTGGGACTTTGCTGAGGCTCAGATATCTCAGTGGTTGGAGCAACAAAGGTTGTTGGGGGCTCTTGCTCCTGTCCTTGAAGTATTTCAACATCCTCTTTCTCATCCACCAAGTTAAGACCAGATTCTCGCTTCGGGGTTTTGGATTTCCTACGCTTGCAGGAAGGCTCATCAACAGCTTTCCCAGCGGCTTTTTTCGCAGTGGCAAGTGCTTTCTCTCTAGCAATGGCCTCAGCATCATCGCCATGCAGAGAAATCGGAATCTCTTTTTTAGCATTCTGGGAAAGAGTGGCTTGGTGGGCTTCGGCAAGCAGTTTGTGGCGGCCATCAACATTCGAGAAAGCATCTCATCGTTGGGAGAGCGACATTGACCTGAATTCTGCGAAAAGAAAAAGAAAGAAAGGTTATTCCAAAGAAAGAAGTAAAAGTAATAAAGTAAAGTCTGAGGCGAGAAAGGCATACTGTGTACGTCAAACATGGCATTGTAACAACGACCTTCCTGCTGGCAAGGCTCACACTCAGATGCAAAGAAATTTTTTGAATGAAGTTCCCATCCAGGGTAAGGAGCAGTATGAACAATCGTTATGCGGTATTCATCAATAGGACAGGTGAAATCAGGAAATCCAAATTCTCACAGAAGGGAAGGGCTAGAAAGGATCTCTCTCCATGAGAATAAGACTAGGCCAATGTCAGAGGCATTGGCAAGAACTTGTAGAATGCGATCTTTGAGGCGAGTATCGCCAGAAACTAGAGCTTTTTTGGTCTCGACTTTGGGAATGATTTCCCTCAAGTCGCCTGAGTGTGTCCACCCAATGCGGGAAGTAATGAAAAGCGGCTTAGACTGCCAATGGTGAACTTTATCGGGAAGGGGAGTAAGGATTTTGGGTTTTCTATACTTAATAGAGAGGCATTTCTCGACACTACCATCTCGCTGGGAGACAGCGGTGTAACCCTCAAATAGATGAACAAAAAGAGAAATCGTAGGTTCATGTCGAAGGGCCCTACAGATAACTATGTAACTAGTTAAAATGCGAAAAGCATTGGGATGGAGGTCTACGATGGCGGCTTGGGCTTTATGCAGGAAGGCACAGATAAAGAGATTTAAAGGAAACCTAAGTCCAACTTCTAGTTGGGAGACATATGCGACAACCCCATCGGTTCGTTGTCACATGACGGCTAGATTCATGTCGCCAGTATACAGCTCAATGTGGTAAGTGTGATGATTTATCCCATACTTAACGTGTAAAGGGGTTTGGAAATCAGAAGAAGAAGTACTGGCTTCAGCGACATTGGTAAGGAGGAGATGGTCAGATGGAACCTGATTGCGGGATGATGTCTCTGCGGCTAGAGTATCCAAAACATCGTGTCTGGAAGTAGAATTGGTAGAAGACATGTCGCTCCGATCACTGGAGCTGGAGAGAACCTGTTTATAGAAGAGACGACTACGTAAATTGGGGGCTGCGGGATAGTCAGTGTCAGAAAAATCAGAATCAAAACGGAAATGATAAAAGTCGCAAATGTGCGAGCATAATTCCTAGGTATTATAGAAGGTTTTCATGGGCATGGATTTATGTAAAAAAGGAGGACCTCTAATCTCTAAGGCGTCTAAAACTGCAACATCAGCGTCATGTCGCACAAGCATGGAGTTAAGGTCTTCTCGCGGAATTCTTGCCCATACACCCATGTCAATCCTGTAGTACCCCCAGTTTTCAAACTTTGCCCAAATCTAATGGTCCTACTACACGATTTTGTTCTGGACATTAGGCGAGATAGAAAAGTTCAGTTAAAGACAAATAGTAAAGAAAACGCAAGAAATCAAAGGTTTACCTGGGAAATTGACGGAAAACGATGAAGACGGAAAGTTTGGCCGAAAATGGCCGGAAACTTCAAGGTGAAGACGAAAATCTTCAGAAATACACATGGGAAGCCCAAATTGAATATTCGTAATCGTAATAATAAAAAGAGCAAAGAAATGGTGAAAATAGACGGTAAGAGGAGGTGAAATTACGGTGGGGAATGGTTTTCTTCAGAGTCAGTTTGCCAGAGAGCCAGAAAGTGTTTGGGAAGCCTGAGTGACTGAAAGTGTGAAAATGAGAGGTTGGGGGCTGACCTTAGCCTAGAGGAGACGAAGGGGTGCTGGGGAGTATTCTAAAAACCATAAATGATGTTCGAAATTTTTAAATTCCCCCCTTTTAATAAGGACCATTTATTGGGATACAGGAATGCCAAGACAGAATACGGCTCTGCCAAACCGTCCTGACCCCTCAACCCTGAGATGACACGTGGACCCTTAGGTGTCAAGTGGTCCTTATATCGCCAATTAGAGGTTGAGAGCGAGAATCTTGGGCGACCTCTGGAATTTCTCGCCTGACCATGAATAGTCCAGGTCTCGAACTTGGGGGCTACTGATGTGATTATAAAAAATGGATTTGGGCCTGAACAGTAAATTAAGCCCAACAGGTAGAAATGGGTCGAATACGTTTAGTATGGGTATTAAAGTAGGCTCAGGGTGATGAGGCAACATGGGTGATAAGGCGACATACGTTGGCCGGCATGTGAGAGTAAGGCAAAGCGAGATGCATACCTTGAAGTATCAACAATTTAATGCTATACAGTCCAAAGGCGAGAATCTTGCCTGTGAGAAGGTTAGGATTGGCGGCAATCTGAATATTGCCGCCTATCCTTTGATTGCCGCCTGGCGGCTTACGTGAATGGCGTCTTTGAATGGCGGTTGGACTGTCAACTGGACCCACTATAGCAGTCAAATATGGGGTGATTTGACAAGATGAATAGTATTGGGTTTTAGGGTTATAAACGCAGCGGAAATCTTTATAAAAACGTCAAAAACACTAGCCTAGAATCTGTCTAGTATGAATTAGAAACATATGAAATAGATTTACATACCTTGAATGCGATTAAGTTTGTTCGAAAACGGATCTTCAAAGGATCTTCAAAGCAAATCTCAAAAAACCGTTGATGAAGTTTTTGATCTTCTCCTTGTTCTTACTTGGTGATGAATTAATGATTGAAGTCTTCAAGATTTTGGTGATAACACAATCACCCTCTATCAGTAATCCACACGCGAACGGACCAAGATCAATATCTTGTTGGATTGCTAGATGATCCCCGATTGTTAAATCAATATTCAACAATCAATGGCTGTTGGTAGAATGAATCTATGGAGTTTGATCTTTGATTCATAATCAAAATTAACCAATTAGTGTTTCTAAAACTCTAATTTTCGTCACATTTTGCTGGGATAAAAGGATTCTATTTATACTTGTTATAAATCCCTAACACTTAGGGAGAAGAGTCCTTTTTCCTTGCAAAAATGGGTTTCCAGCGCCGCCAGGACGAGTCGTCCCACAGGGCACGACTCGTCCCATAGGGCACGACTCGTCCCTCATGGCAAGCATCCTGATTCAGTCATCCCTGCTTGGGGAATAGTTGGGACAACACGGGGAACGAGTCATCCCCTAGGGCACGAATCGTCTCATAGGGGACGAGTCGTCGCTTGATCCCAGAATTCCACAATTTAGCCATTTTTAATCCGTTCTTTTGTGTGTGACCCTTTAGGAATTATATTTTATGTTGGTAGTGAGTTGAAACATCAACCTCATAAGACATAAGTGACTTCTAGCAAGTCATTATGTCCACCCAATTAAATATAATATCAAAGCTTGATTCGTCACAATTCCTTTGTCCATGATGTCAAATTGAACATGAGTCATGGTCCATGTCAACTCATATCGTTCAATGCTTTCTCGATTCCGAATATGTTGATAATCCAAATGCATTTGATCTCTATCAAATCACTTGAGTGTGGCCTCACATTTCATCAACATCATTCATCGAGGGGCCCAAGCAAACATCTCTCTCAACGAGAGGGACAAATCCCATCTTGACTTATCATTCTTCCCTACAAGAATCAAATCGTGCCAACATAGCCCTTATTGCTATCCCATTAACGATAGTGTTAGACTATATCAAACACGATGTTCATCATGTGGAAGACGATGATAATCTCAGGTTCAAAAGATTCAATGACACGACTATCATGAGATTTAACCATGACATATATGACTATAGACCATGTCATAAATCTCATCGGTAGGTCATGTCCAGTACTTGTTCTCTAGCAAGTACTCATAAGTGTAATGTGCATCACAAACATATAATCATCTCCATGGTCATCCATTTCTAACTTATACTAGTTATTCATAATAACTAGGGACGCAGTTCAATATAATAAACATGTAAACATATAATGAACCAAATAAACTTTCTCTATAATAAATGATAAAGACGATTACATAGCGGTTTAAGTTATAAGTCAAACATAACTAAACGCCTAGGGTATTACACCAACAAATAGTGCTTTTTCGCTAACTTTGGGGGTGGTTGGCACCCTAGGTTGATGGTTGACAAGTGTCCACCGTGTGCAAGGCACATGGTGCATGGGAGTATATAAGCTTTTGGGAAGAATAACATTGGTACGTTCTCTCACTACTCTCTAAGCTCTCTCTCTCTCTCTCTCTCTCTCTCTCTCTCTCTCTAAAACTCCAATGTTGTTTACCTGTTGAGACCAGTATTTCTTACTCTCACGCCAGAGGGGTTTTGCCGGAGCCACCCCCGTGTTAAGGAAATAGATATTTCCTAATTCCTTTGTAATATCTAGTTTCCTTATTCACTTGTATATTTAGTTTCCTAATAGTGCAAAATACAATATGAGTAGGAATAGGATTCTTGTACTCTTGTATATATACTCTAGTATCAATACAAAGAAGCTAAGGCTTTAAAGCACCAAGGTATTATTTTCTATTCTCTTACATGGTATCAGAGCAAAGATCCTAAATATTTTGCCCTACCCCCCTACCCGACCTAACCCCTCCCCTCCACCAATAGGTGTGGCTTCCTCCTCCGATCTCTCCCTTATACCCAACTTCGATGAACCAACCAAACCCCTTATTATGGTGTCCCTTAACCACATCTTTAAACTTACATCCACAAACTACATAGCTTGGAAAACCCAAATAGAAGCAACTCTCCTCGGACTTGACCTTTACCAATACCTTGATGGTACTCTTCTAAAACCGGATGAAACCCTCACCATCACCACCCCGGCGGTCGCCGCCACAGATGATACTCCGGCCAAAGAGGCCACAAGCATCAAGATCCCAAACCTGACCTTCAAAACATGGTTCCGACAAGACAAACTTATTCTTGGTGCCTTCTCCAGTACTCTCTCACCTTCCCTAGTACCTTTAATCTCCATGTGCCAAACAACCAATGTCGCTTGGCTCACCCTCACCAAAACCTATGCAAACCCCTCCAAAGGCCATCTCAAACAACTAAAGATCGCCTTCGCAACATCACCAAAGGTACTAGATCCATAACTGATTTCATGCATGACATTAAAAACTGTGCGAATCAACTTGCCTCCCTAGGCCGACCCTTAGATCCCGATCATATTATTGATCGCATCCTTGACCAAATCAATGACCCTGATTATGACAATGTCATCTCAGCCGTCCAAAATCGAGAAACACCCATCACGTTTGATGAACTCCATGAAAAACTCATCAACCGTGAGCTCACCATCTCCTTAAAAACCCGTGTTCCTCCCACCTTCCTTGCTACCGTTAACTTTGCCGCCAAACCTTCTACCACCAACCCACCTCGCCAACACAACAACAACCACAACCCTAGATCCAACCAAACCAACTGGTCCTACACCAACAACCAAAACCACAACAACTTACTTGGAAAGTGCCAATGGTGCCGAGAAGTTGTCATTCTCTCTCCTTGTGCCCTGCCTTTAGACGATAATACCCCAATTCCAATGTCCCACCCCTACCACCCAATAATAACCCGCGACCCAACACCTCCAACCGTCAACCACCCAACCATTCCCTCTATGCCGCCACTACCTCCCCCCCGGCCCCTCATCCCAACTGGCTTCTTGATAGAGGAGCAACACATCATGCCACAAATGACATCAACAATCTCTCTCTCCATTATCCCTATGATGGCACCGATGAACTCTTCATAGGCGATGGTTCCGGCCTTCCTATCTCAAACATTGGTTCTACCTCTCTCCTTACTCCTTCCTCTTCCTTTAAACTTAATCATGTTCTTCATGTTCCTACTTTGTCTCAAAATATTATTTCTATCTATAAACTGTGTCAAGATAACAATGCCTCTATCACCTTCTCATCTGACTCTTTTATTTTAAAGGACATTCACATCGAGGCAATCCTCCTCCAAGGTCATCCTAATTCCGACGTCTATGAATGGCATCCACTCCACTCCGCTGTTCACTCCGCCTCCGTCTCTTCCGCGTCAAGTTGGCATCATCGATTGGGTCACCCGTCCTTTTATATTTTGCGTCATAAGAGTAATAGTTTTCAGTTAGGTATTCCTAGTTCTAGTGATTTTCATTGCAACTCTTGCGATTGTAATAAAAGTCACAAATTACCCTTTTATAATAATACTATTCGTTCGTTTGGTCCTCTCGATATTCTCTATCGTTTGGTCCTCTCGATATTCTCTATAGTGATGTTTGGACATCCCCTCTCCTTTCTCATGATGGTTACAAATACTACATTATCTTTGTTGATCATTTTTCCAAATATATTTGGTTCTATCCTCTCAAACACAAAAATAATGCCCTCACCATCTTCAACACCTTCAAACCCATGGTCAATTTTTTGCCCGACCCATCAAAACCATCTTGGTAGGTAAATCGCACACCTACTAAATTACTACAAGGACTCCAAATAATGTAGATAGTGAAAGTCCAGGATCGAACTCAGGGAACAGTATTGTACACGATCAAGTCACGCACACAAATGGGGGGTTTTTGTTTGTTGAATAATTATAATCCTACGACGGGAATTAAAATCTAAGTTATGAATAATAATGTAAACGAACACTTTGGATATGCAAAATTATCCCCGTCTATCAATCAATATCACCGGAATGATTCTTTCTTTCTTCTCCCTAATTACTTGATCACAAGATGTAAAATCTTTATCTCTTCTTTGTTAATAATTACTAGCGGCGACACGCTCAACTAATAATCCTAATCAATACCAAAACCTAGCCGACACGGTCAAGATTCAAAGTATTAATCGATGAAAGATTTAAGAGATTAAGATCAAGAAATTAACCTATTATTATTTCAAATAGAATCAAAGCCAATTTTACTTTAATTACAATCCAAGATGAAACATTCAAGAATTGCAAGGATGCTACAATGATAACCCTAGTCCGACACGATAAGAGGGAAATCTAGCAATAATCAATTCAAAGGATTAAGGGATTGATCAATTTCTCAAAACCCTAGAAATTGATTTTGAATTAAGAACAAGTAAAATTGCAATTAGGGAAGAATAATCAAAAGAAATCAAACCTCAATTGAAAGTCAAGATGGTTCAAAGATTACAAATCCAAAGCAAGAGAACTTAGCCTTCCATGGAGATTCAAAGCTTGAATATTCTTTTGAAAAGCTAATGAAAGATAAGATAACCTAAAATATCGATAGGAATTAGTATTTATACTTCCTCCCTAAACCCTAGCTAAAAAGGAAAAGAAAATAAATTAAAAATAAAGAAAATTGCAAAAATTACGTCATTCCAGTGATCGTGGCACGACTCGTCCCTAGGGTCACGAGTCGTCCTCGGGTCTTCCTTCAATGGGGACGAGTCGTGATGTGGGGACGACTCGTCCTGGGCCTGCAGCCCTCTCTACGAACTCCGGCGTCCCCTTTGGGGAATAGTTGGGCCAAAGGGGGACGACTCGTCCCCGAACCAAAATCCCCGATTTCTTCACATTTTCTCTTCACCCTCGGCTCGCTTCCGAACCACCTTGGCTTGACTTCCATGGAGTAACTTTGATGAACTTTGAGCAACACTTGAGGACCAAAAACACTTACATCCAAAGACTATCTAAGAATTCTCTCAATTTACATCTTTTATCTCAAAATCCTCACAATACATAATATCACTCAAAAGACATCAAACCAAACAAATTACATGGAAATAACACAAAATAATACCGGAAAACATAGGAATTACATAGAACAAATCCGTGTTATCAAATACCCCCACGCTAGACCATTACTCGTCCCTGAGTAATATCCTAAACTCCAATCTAGCACCGGCCTAAAACAGATGCATGGAGGGTATTGATTCCTAGTCTCCTCTAATCCGCCAACAAGTCAATCAAAAGTCACAACAGAGTACAAGAAACTCCGTCTCCTTATATCACCAATAAATATGATCAATGAAAACAAATGACCTTAACTTGATACCAACTCCCAAAATAATGTAAAGATCCAAGCTAAGGTCCTCACACAAAAGCCAAGGGGAACTAAATATAACCTACGTTTCCACCACGCTTGGCTCTCACTACATCATCCCTCAAAATAAAAGTTGTTCGGGTGTTAATCCCTCACAACTACCTCATGAAAACAAACTCCTACACCCCCTTATAACTCCAGAATGAATGAGGATTTCTAACCTATCTCCTCTAATCCGAACCTCCTACACCAAAGTGAACATCCTAACCCGAAACTCCGAACCCCCCTTATGACTTCAACACCGGTGAATAAACAAATTGAAAGAATTTCACTCACTCACCTTTTGCCTAGGTGCCGTTTCCGGTTTTCACCTAGCCTCTCGATTTTTTTTTTTTCAAAATTTTTTCTATTTTATTTTTTTTATTTTTTATTTTTTATTTTTTTTTAATCAAAAGAAATCAAAAGAAACTGTACAGGTACAAACATCCCCCATACCCCCACGCTTAAACTACACAGTGTCCTCAATGTGTGTGCAACAATAAATTGGCAAGTGCTTCATCGTCATCAATATATGATGTGGTGGCCTAAGCTGAGGTGGACCACCCAATGCACCAGTAGATTGTGGAAATTGCATGTGCTACCGTCAAACTCTGCTGAGGCTGAATGTATGGAGGAGGATTGTTGTCTTTTTTTTTTTTTTTTTTTTTTTGAACACCAAGATTTTTTTTTCAACTGCTATTTTTTTTTCTTCTGTGCCTTTTTTTTTTTCACCGCTGTTTTTTTTTTTTTTTTTTTTTTTTTTTCATCAGCACTTTTTTTTTTTTCGCATGAACTTCAGGCACTATTTTGCTCCTGTCTCCGTCTCGCTTTTAACTGCACAACACCGTAATCCAAAAATCTTAGTAGCACCAATTCTACACATAAAATAAATAAATAAATCTAAAATATAAAAATACATAAAAACAAAGAAATTTCCGGGTTGCCTCCCGAAAAGCGCATTTGGTTAAAGTCGTTAGCCCGACCGGATTCCCACTTCAATGGGGCTTAGAGGTGGCCATCTTGTTTTTTTTTTTTTTTCTTAACTTTTCTTCCTTTGGCCCACCTCGCACATTCACGAGTACAAATACCCACAATTTTCCGCATATGTATACCATTCTTGATTAAATCGGGGAAATCCCAAAATAAAATTGTGGACTTTTTCTTGGCCTTTATCTTTTTTTTCTTTTTCTTGGGAACATCCCAAGAAATTTTTGTGGCATTTTTCTTGACCTTTTTCTTCTTTTTCTTTTTATTGGGGACCTCTCCCACAAACTCACTTGGTGCATTTGTCTTACCAACATCAAACATATCAGCAAGACCCATCACCGCCTCCTTCAGCTCATCAGAAAGATCAAATTCTAACTCTACAAATTCTAAAGCATTCTCCATCCTTGATACTCGGCTCCCTCAAGTCCATGGCACAAACTTTACGAACATTGTTCTTAGGAAAATTCTTCTCATCAAACATATCAAACCCAATTTTCTTCCCATCGAACTCCATCGTCACAGAACCACTAGCCACATCTAGCTTGGTATGAGAAGTAGACATAAACGGCCTACCCAACAGAATAGGAGCCTCAAAGTCCGTCTCCATCTCAAGCACATAAAAATCTGTCGGAAAAATCAAGTCACCAACCCGGACTTCAACATCTGTCACTACCCCCTTGGGGTATGCGTTGGACTTATCCGCCAACTGTATAACCACTCGAGTATCCTCCAATTTACCCAATTTAAGGTCTTAATCCTTTTAATTGATTATTGCTAGATTTCCCTTTTATCGTGTCAGACTAGGGTTGTCGTTGTAGCATCTTCGTTATTCATGTATGTGTCATCTTGAATGGTGATTAAAGTAAAATTGGCTTTAAATCTATTTGAAATAATAATAGATTAATTCCTTGATCTTCATCTCTTAGAATTGCATCAATTTTTATTTAGAACCTTGATCGTGTCGGCTAGGTTTTATTTATTAATTAGAGTTTTTAGTTGAGCGTGTCGCCGCTATTAACTACTATCAAAGAAGAGATAGAGATTTTATATCTCGTGATCAAGTAATTAGGGGAAAGAAAGAAAGAATCATTCCGGTGATATTGACTGATAGACGGGGATAATTTTGCTTGTCCAAAGTGTTCTTTTACATTATCATTTATAACTTAGAATTTAATTCCCGTCTTAGGATTTTAATCATTCAACAAACAAAAACCCCCCATTTGTGTGACTAGTTCGTAAGCAATACTGTTCCCTGAGATCGATCCTGGACTTTCACTATCTACATTATTAGGAGTCCTTGTAGTAATTTAGTAGGTGTGCGACTAAGCCTACCAAATTTTGGCGCCGTTGCCGGGGAACGGTGTAATTGTTTACGATCATATTATGTTCTTAATCTATTTCTTTTTCTTTTTATTTATTTTTATTTTAGTATTTGTGTTATCTGCTAAGTGATATACCCTGCTCTCTTGTGGTGTGTAACCGTGCATGGTTCACACCCGTTCTACTAACGATTTACTTGTGCCTCTTGATACAGAAATTGAACGTTCTTTCAGGAAAGGACGTAAAGCAAACAGGAGGTTGAACTATAATAGTTGGGAGACAGAGATAGGGGATATAGCAAATACAACACTTAGAGAGAAAACTGCTCCAACCTGGGACGGAGCAACCGCAGTGCTTACTTTTCCCGCATTGCCGCGGGAGTCACATTTGAGTTGAAACCGGGCTTCTAAATCAATTGCCTAGCTTCAGTGGGCTACCCGGTGAAAACCCGAATCAAAGATGTTTCCCAATTTGTGCAAGTATGCAATGCATGTAGCCTTCGGATCTCCCAATTGAGCAGCTCTCTTCGCTCCGGGTTTTCTCATTCACATTGAAGGACAGGCCAATGTATGGTACTACCACTGCCCCGAACAAAGATTACCACCGCATGTTAAAGGAGGCTTTCTTGGATGAGTTCTTCCCGTGAATCAAATCAATGTGATGAAAAGGGACATAAGCAATATGGAGTGTATGGGGATGAATCATTCTACGATTACTTCAACAAAGATTTCATACACTCACTGGAGTTGTCCCTACCACGGTATGATGCTCGATCAATCCGATTATGTATTTCCACGGAGGGCTTACCGATCGTGGACAAGCGAATGGTTGACTCTTCATGTGGGGGTAGCATACTCGAATAAGACTATCATGAAGCTCGAAATTATTGGAGGAGCTAGCGAAGAGTACCGGACACATGGTTTGAGGTCAAGTGTCGTGCAGTTAACGCAAATGGGTCCAAAGTGGGGTGGCGGATCAACTTAAAACCGATGTCGAGGACATCAAAAGTATGATGAAAGCAATGATGCTAGGACACCGCCAAGCAATGTGGTATTTGTTACGATGTGACTCATCCGACGGATTCGTGTCCGACTTTACAAACGGGTGAGTATGAAGATGTGAATGCAAATGGGTTTCGGAGGCCAGAGATGTATACTTACAACCCGAACCGGAAGAATCACCTGGGGTTCGGTTGGTCTAATCCGAATGGGGCACAGCACGCACGGTAATCGGGCTTTGGTAATCCATGGGGTTTTCTCGCCGGTTCGAGCCAAGATCAGCTTTAGGCCGCTATGCACACAGTTTAGCTAAAGAAGAAGAATAGCTTTTGTGGCGCAAAGAAGAATAATAAAGTTCACCAAGAAAGAAGAAGAAGAAATGAAAGTTAGCCACCGCAGGGACACCACGTAAGATATGTTCCGTACTCTTGCTCGTAGTATGAGCACATTATCCAAATGTCCAGCAAAGCAGACGCAGAGGAATCGATACGAGTATCGGCAATCTTTAATATCAAGAGAGAGGACCGATACGAGTCTTAGTGGTCCGGGAGAGAGATGGGGCGGAGATTGGCAATGCCGTTGGTAGATTGGAGAGCTCAAAATTTGGGAAAGTTGCCATCAAGGATGTAACCGAATCCGAATCGAAAAAATGTGAGTCTTTGTAACACCGAGGAGTGGTAGGGAGTTGATAGATACAAGATCAATGAGGAACCGGAGTTAGAGGTTGAGAAGACCGAGCCGACGTAAAAGTCGTGGAAGAGAAAGATATCGCATCTCGAGTCGGCCACCCGTAGTAGAGCCGTATCACTAAGACTCGTATCGCTCCTCTGCCGATACCGTTGAAGATTGCCGATACTGTGACGCTCCTTCGGCTGATACTGCGCATCACTGGATAATGTGCTCATACTCCGAGCAAGAGTACGGAACATATCTTCGTGGAATCCCTCGCGGTGATCGCTGCTTCGCCGCGGCCGAACTCGTTGTTGCCGGCTGTGGTCAAATCATTCTGCGGCGAAACCGCTGTGGCCGCATAGGCGGCCTAAACCGCACTGATCACTGAAGCAGAAAACCCCGCGGATTAAACCGACACCGAATCAGTGCCGCTGCTCTATTCGGATTAGACCAACCGAACCCAGGGTGATTCTTCCGGGTTGTAAGTATTCCTCTGCCTCTCGGCCTCCGAAACCCACCGCATTCACATCTTCATACTCACCCGTTTGTAAAGCCTGACACGAATCCGCTCTGGATGAGTCACATCGTAACAAATACCACATTGCTTCGGCGGCCGTCCTAGCATCATTGCTTTCATCATACTTTTGATGTCCTCGACATCGCTTTAAGTTGATCCGCCACCCCACTACCGGACCCACCCGCATTAACTCCGCCCGACACTTGACCTCAAACCATGTGTCAGGTACTCTTCGCTAGCTCCTCCAATAATTTCTCGAGCTTCCGCAGAGTCTTATTCGCATGCTACCCCCACATGAAGAGTCAACCATTCGCTTGTCCCGACTCGCAAGCCCTCCGTGGAAATACATAATCGCTGATCGCATCATACCCGCGGTAGGTGAAATTACCCGGATCCGGCTCGGCGGCGTGAGCCCCGTGCATCTCGCAATTCGTCGCCGTTCGGGAAGTCGCCCTGATCCGAGAGGCAAGACAATCGCGCCCGCATCCGGCTTATTCCGTTTTAGCGTTTGCGTGTTGGAGGTGTCTCGCCGTTTTGCTTTCGCATTTTGTAGAGTCGCCACGCCGTTTTTATTAAGCCCAAAACATTGAAAAGGGCATCGCTTAAAGATAAATTTTAAACTCGTTTTTGTGTGATGAGATTTTGAGTTCGGAGGTCAGATGACTCCCCGGGAAGAGAATATTAGAATATTAGAGCTCACCCGAGTAGCCTCGTAAAACGAGTCTTTCTGATACCCCTAATATCCTTTAAAAAGTTGTGTGTGTGTGTGTGCTTTTAAAAATGCATGTCAGATCGGATGTCTACATTGTATTGAAATGTATTGAAATAGAATAGGAAGGAAGCCTTACCAATGTTGGTTCGTGTCTCTGTCTTCCGCAGGGGAATAGTGTTTGAGGTCGGAGTAGCGTTCCTGATTGCTTCGGGATGCCGCTTGTCCGCGGACGCAGTTTCTGGGCGTGAGTTGAGGTTGTAGGCCGCGTTCGGGCAGAGGTTCGGGCGTGCGTGGGGATCGTCGGATCACTCGGGCAGGTTCGGCGTGCGTTGTGGTGGCTGGAGTCACTCGGCAGTTTCGGCGTGGTTTGGGATCGCCGGTTTGACTCGGAAAGAGCCGGACACCGTGGAAAGACTGTGCAAGGCCTCTGAGTACCACGAGGGGCCTCGGAGTACCTCGAGAGTGCCTCGGGCAGCGCGGAGCCGTCTCTGGAGCGCTCTGAGAGGCTTCTGAGCACCTCGAGGGCTCGGAAGGCCTCTAAGGATCCGAAGGGGCCGGAATGCCTCGAAAGGTCTTAGAAGGGGAGCCAAGGCTTAGGGAGGAAGAGAGAAGTGGGAGGTGTGAAAATGAGGAGGGGGAGCCCTCTATTTATAGTAAAAATTTCGAGCAAAGAGGTCCGTACGGACCTTCTTGGTTATCCGGTAATTTTGGATTTCCTCGATTTGAGGGAATCCGCAATGATGGAGAATATTTGGGAATGATGATGTTCCCCGAGCAATAAGGTCCGTACGGACCATCTTGCATGCAAAGAGGTCCGTACGGACCAACTCGCATGGAAGTCATCATTTCTTCCCGGATTTGAGGGAATATTGTGGACTTTAAGGGGATTTAGTAATCATTGAAACAAAGAGGTCCGTACGGACCTTAATTGCTTTTCCGATTTCCCGAAAATTCCCAAAAGGTCCTTTTGTCCCTTTTATCCTGTAAAGGCTCCTCCCTTGGTTTGGGGCCTGAGAGGTTTTTGAGAGGGTTTTGAGTGAGAGAGGTCTCCGAGACTCGCGTGGATGAGTCTGCGGTGTTTCCCGGTGTTTGAAAGGGAGTGATCCAGATTGGGGTACTTACGTAAGCCCTCGACGACGTCACTTATGAAAGAAGTGGGGTCGCCGATAAGATAAGTGGTCCTAACTGGATCGCGCCGGGAGAGGAAGTGACCGTGAGGGTCAAAGTGAGGACGCGCGGTGTCCTTTGGGCGACCGTTTAGGTCAATAGCCGGACCCCGCGTGATAGGATTCCTACGTATCCCCGGCGGGAATCAAGCCTCGGTCGTAGTTCTGGGCGGGTGAGTGTTCCTGTGAATGCGGGCGCGGTGGTGCCCTCGGGTGCCGCGTGACCGCCGAGGTCGCCGCGAGGACGCGCGCGTCCCGCGACCGTATAGTCGGTGGTAAGGACCGCATGGGCGGCGTCCCGCGACCGCATAGTCGGTGATAAGGACGTGCCAAGGCGTCCCGCGACCGTGATAGCCGTTGATAAGTGACGTGCGGCGCCTGGGTGACCGTGATAAAGTCGGTGAGTGACGCGCGGCGTCCCCGGCGACCGCATAGGTTGATAAGCGGACGTGGCGGCGTCCCGGGCGACCAGATAGGTCGGTGAGGACGACGTGGCGGCGTCCCGCGACCGTGATAGCCTGGGTGATAAGGACGTGGGCGGCGTCCCCGGGTGACCGCATAGGTGATAAGTGACGCGCGGCGGCCCTGCGACCAGATAGTCGGTGATAAGCGACGTGCGGCGCCCCGTGACCGCATAAGTCGGTGATAAGGACGTGCGGCGTCCCGCGACCGCATAGTCGGTGATAAGGACGCGCGGCGTCCCGGCGACCGCATCAGTGACGTGGGACGCGCGCGACCGTGGTAAGGACGTGGGCGGCGTCCCGGGTGACCGTGATAGCCGGTGATGCGACGGGCGGCGTCCCCGCGACTGGTGATAGGTCCGATAGCTGCGGACGTGGGCGGCGCTCGCGACCGTCGGGTGATAAGGACGTGGGCGGCCCTGGTGACCGCATAGTGGTGATAAGGACGTGGGCGGCGTCCCGGGTGACCGCATAGATGGGTGATAAGTGACGTGGTGGCGTCCCGGGTGACCGCATAGTGATGGACGCGCGGCGTCCCGGGCGACCGTATAGTCGGTGATAAGGACGTGCGGCGTCCCCGCATCAGATAGTGGATAAGGACGCGGCGTCCCGGGTGACCGCATAGCCGGTGATAAGGACGTGCGCGCGTCCCGCGACCGCATAGCCCTGATAAGGACGTGCGGCGTCCCCGCGACCGATAAGGTGATAAGGACGCGCGAGGCGTCCCGGGTGACCGCATAGTCAAATGAGGACGTGGCGTCCCCGGATGGAAGTTTTACGATTTTCCTAATCGGGTGGTTTAGGCCTTCCGGGCCGAGAGATAGTCATGGGAGGACTTGAATCGTCTTCCGATCGCGGCCGTGCCACGCCTGAGGACTTCAATCGTCATCGGCGGCGGTTGATGGTGCCACGCGAGGACTTGAATCGTCTCTAGGGCAGCGGAGGCGTGGCCGCCTGTGATTCGAGAGGCGTAGATGCCATTCAGGTTTTTGCATGTTGATGTAGAAGGCCTGGACTTACGATGACCGCCTGTGCTTCGAGCCGCCGCTGAAGGGCAAGGATGACGGCCGATGATTGCTTCACCATTTGGCGTATGGGAGGCGCTTCGTGCCTGGGACTCAGACTTGAGGTGTCGCTCCTTCGCGTGCTTGTTTTGCCGCTGAGCGGGCAAGGATGATGGCCTGTGGCCGGGATATACTCTGCATGACTTCCCTTTCGACTTGTCAGGGGGAGGAGCTCGGCTTACTTTGATGGCCGCGTGCGGCCGCCGCGAGCGGGCGAAGTTCGGGCTTACATCCGACCGCCGGTGCTTGAATTGCCGGGACGCATGACCTCAGGGCCCTTTTCTCGTTGGGAAGATGACTTCGGACCTCCAGGGCCAAAGCTGGGCCGAGTTGTCGCTGAGCGCTCCGGAGGCGTCTCAGGCCTCGATATTCGTGGCCGGGAGGTGTCGGGCTCTTCTGAATTGCCGCTCGAGCGGGCGGTGGTTGAATTGCCGTCTGAGCGTGGCGAGGACCGGCCTTACGGACGGCCTGGGATTGAATTGCCGCTGGCGGGCGAGGACCTGCCTTACGCCGACCGCGGCCGATTTGCCGCTGGCTGGGCGAGGTCCTGGCCTTACGCTGACGGCCATGGTTGATTTGCCGTTGAAGCTGGGCGAGGTCCTGGCCTTACGCTTGACTACGGGGATTGATTTGAAGGGTTAGGGACCATTCTCGCACTCGATTTGGCCGGAAAAGGCCTTAGGACGCCAGGGGCAAAGATTATAAGGGCAAGGTGAAAGTAATTTGGCCACCCTCGCAAAGAGGTCCGTACGACCAACCTCGGTTGCAAAGAGGTCCGTACGACCACCTTGGTTTTTTACGCTCCTGTGTTTGACTGTGCTTTAAATGACCGAGCCCTTCCCCATTCCTTCTTCCTCATTTTCCCCAGTGAACTGTGAGAGAGAGAGAGAAAAATTCCTCCATTGTTAACCAAAATCAAAAAATTTTTGCTTGAATTTCTTGCCATGGGCCGAAGGATCTCGAAGGAGTCGTCGTCAACGCATAGCCAAGAGGTGGTGCCGAGCAAATGATGGAGCTTCAAAGGAATTGACTTCGCTCGCTCCATCTTCGAAGAACCCGATGTTTTGTATCCGAATCCGAGGTGCATAATCGTCGCTCCATGAACGTTGGGGAGGTAAGAAATCTGCTCCGTTTTGATTCCTCGTCGAATTTTTGAATGCTAGAACTAGGTTTTAGTTTTTCGCATTTTTGAATTTTTTGTTATTATTTTATGCCTTTTTGTGAAATTCTTGATGAATTGTTGAAAATGGACATGTAAAAATTGTGGGTATGTGTATTTTGTGCAGAAATGTGTAGATTAGCTCTTATTTGTGAAAATAAAGTGCCTATCTAGTGAATTGCATGCTTTGGTGTTTTGTACCGTATGCTATTTATGTATGTACATTATGAGAAAAATTATCGTGTAATGATAATTTTTGTGAAAAAAAGTGACATGTGCCGTGTTTTGTGACGGGTTATATGTGAAAGTGTGTGCCGTGTTGGGACGGATTTTCTTTTGAGAATGTGCTGTATAGTGTGTGCCGTGTTTTTGGGTGACGGACTTTGTGGGGAAAATATGTGCGATATGTGCCGTGTCGGGACGGATTATTTTGAAAATGTGTCGTGTAGGGTTTAATCCCCCCCCTTTTTTTTCTTTTGAGAAAGATGTATACAGTGTGTGCCGTGTTTTGTGACGGACTGCATGGGAGAAATTATATGCATGATATATGTAAAAAATTATGTGCATTGTGTGCCGTGTTTTGTGACGGGTTGCTTGGAAAAATTATATGTATAATGTATGTGAAAATTATGTGCAATATGTGCCGTGTTTTGTGACGGGTTATATGTGCCTTTATATTAAGTACTGTGATTGACGTACCTTTGCTGTGTTTACCTGCAGGATGCGGGGCTTATGGCCGGGAAGGCCAAGAGGATGAAGACTCTGGGATCGCCGAGGCCGTTGTGGAGCTACGGCACGGATGCCCGATATTTCCGTGGGCGGTAGGCCGAGTCCCCTGAGGTCGGTTTATGCTTCGGCCTAGGTGTGTTCGTTGAGAACCCGGGCCGGAGCTGTCCGACACGAGGAAGAACAAGAGTGTCTTCCCGGGCCTTTATCTCGAGTATTGGTGGGATACCACCCACACCTTCCACCCGAGCCGGGCGAGGTGACAGTGACGCCCACCGATTTTGCCGCGATCACCGGCTCTCCTTCAAAGGAGAGCCGGTGAGGTGGAGAGACATGATCTCCGATGACGTGCCGACCGAGCCGCCGGGCTTGAGCCTCGTCCTCGCAGGGCCTGGGATGCCGTACGCCGACGTGGAGATGAGGATCACGGCGCATTGGGGCCTACATCCGGGTACCGGCCAGTGACAATGGAGCAGCTTGGCGCGCTCCTTCTTGTGGTATGCACCGTCCCGAGACTTTGTTCTCGAACCACGCGACCGCAGCCTCCCTTTGCCTGGCTGAGAGCTTCGACCGATCTCGGGATAGGGTCTCGCGACATTGCTTGGGGCGAGGCAGCTTGGCCGAGCTCTACTTCTCCTTGGACCGGTTTAGCCTGGGGTGGCCGTCTGGCCTCGTTTTGACTTTGCTGAGGTAATGAGTTTATTGTCGTTTTTGATTTAGCAACTTGTCTTTTCTCCGTTGTCTTTTGCACCGAGCCTTCTCTCGTTTTTGTCACTGTGTGTGGTTTTATGAGGTTTTCCAAAGGCTTCCCGTGGGATAGAGATCCCGGGCCGTTGCCGCGCACCCGCTATGCCGGGACGGGCTCGTACGGCGAGGAAGAGGAGGACCAAATGGGAAGCTCACCATCGCCTACGGGGATGTGCAGTGAGCGCTTGGAGCGGGATAGCCGTGAGGGGTTCGTCTCTGCTCCCGTGGACTCGGTATGAGGGAGATGAGTTCGAGGGGGCTCCCGAGGTGACAGCGCGCGGAAGATGCCGCGAGGCTTGACTTGTGACGCCATGCACCCGGGGAGCGAGTCTTCCGGGCAAAGATGGCCCCTGTGCTTCCCGTGGCTCCGAGGGACCCTCCCTTGGGATGCTTGACTCCCGGACATGGACGTGCTTGACTTCGAGAGGTACCTCGCGGTGTCTGCCGAGGAGTTCATTTTATACGGAGAGGAGTACGGGGCCTTCGTGAGGAGGAAGCCGAGGACGCCCTGTACCGGCGCGGGAGAGAGAGGCCGGCCCGCAGCTCCCCTGCAGGTTCCGATGCCGGACCGGATTTCACGTACGTCCGCGGGGACGGATCGAGGAGGAGGGTGTCTCGTACTGCCTTCGAGCAGCTCCCGCCGCATACCGAGTGGATCCCGACAGATCGCGAGTGTGGCCGACTCTTTTCCATCTTGGCATCTTTTCTGTATTTTTTCTTTTTGTTGTTGAGTATAACCGCATTTGATGAGCGTTTCCTTGGCTTCTTGTTGGTGCAGTCCCGGGAGAGCCTACGATATGCCGACTCGTTACGTGGCGATGCGCTCCTTCGCTAAGAAGATGGCGTCGAAGGTGTCCCGTCGGCCTTCGCGTCGTGTGCCGGCGCACGAGCCTATGCCTTCGAGGCATTCTCGTGGACGTTCCTCCGCCTAGAGCCGAGCCTGAGCCGCAGCAGGAGGGGCCTTTGAGGGGGCGGCATAGCATGGATGCCGGACGTCTTCGGAGCCGCAGTGGCCTTCGAGGGAGCAGCCTCTTTATCGCTCATGCCTCCGCACGGCGCACAGGGTGAGGGTTCCTCGAGCCTTCTTTCTTTGATCCTTTCGCCGGATTTGATCCTTCCGAGTACTTCTCGTGGGAGCCTCAGCGGGTGCTCGGTATTCCGACGATGAGGATGTGACGGCGAGTTCGCCGGGATGCCCGACTTTTCTTTGGAGGATCTTGGCGAGGAGGATGATGATGAGGATTCTCGAGTAGTATTCATTTGCTTTCCTCTTTTCATATCCCTCTCTCTTTTTTTTTTTTTTGTTTAGCAACAGACATTTTTTGGTACCGTAATAAAACACATGTATTTGCATGGCAAACAAAAGATTTTATTTTAAGATGTAATGTCATTTATTTTTGTGATTCCTGAATTGTCCTAGAAATTGTTGCTATTATTATTTTTATTTTTGTACATGCCACGTGAGCCGAGAGTGCGTTTGTGGGTAGTGTTGGTTTGCCGGAAATGGCTTTGGCCGTTGTTTGACTGCTTGGAGCAAGGTTTTGGCCGAGGACAAATGGGTTTTTGTACCGTTTTCCGGGGAAATGGGTTCTCGTTTGCAAGGAGGTCCGTACGGACATACTTAGCATGCAAAGAGGTCCGTACGGACCAACCTTGCTTTGGGAAGGACATAAATGCTTTCCAAAGGCCTCGGTTCTTCCTCATTTCCCCATTTGCAGCCATTTTCGAGCTTTCTTCCCCATTTTCTCTAGGAACCTCCATTTTTGCCATGGATTCTTCGTATGTCCCTAGAATTTTGCCGAGGCTTTCGCAGAGAGGCAAGCACACTTCCTCGAGCGCTTGAAAACGTGGATGCGGCGCCGTATGAGGCATCGTAGACGGGCTTTCGAGGTAAGGTTTCGTCTTTGCTCTGCTTGGTCTTTTAAGGAGTTGGTTCCCGATTGGGATTTGTTGCGGGCCGCCGCGGTTCGGGATGTTAGGAGGCACGTGTACCGTTTCTCCTACAATGAAATGGTGCCCACTTTTGAAGATTTTCGGGCTTTGATTGGAGGACCGGAGGCGGAGGCCATCTCGCTTCCTTTGGTTGGTGGTGCCGCGAGCGTGAAGCTTGCAGACTTTCTTCGTACTTCGTTGGAAGAAGTGTGGCATGATCCTTGATTCGGGTCATATCGACATTTCCGAGCCGCCTGAGCGGTTCATGGTTGATGATGAGAGTGACGTCTCTTGGGATGTATTTGCCTTGTGCGTGATGGCGACGCTTTTTCCGGCCGCCTCCTTGGCATTTGTGATGGCGCTGCTAGATGTGGTAGGGCACCGCAGAGCCGGAGAGGATATTGTCCCGTTGGTGCCGGGGGAGACTCTTCATGGTATCGACCGTCCGGCGACCGGGGATCGTTTTATGAGAGGGGGAAGCCCCGCTTTGCTCACCTTGTGGCCGCGAGAGAGACTTCAGCCATGCCCGAGGCTCCGACGTCGTTTAGCCCGTGGTCATTTGCTCGCCGACCTCTTGTGCTGATATGGATCACCCGCCCGGGAGAGATGGATGGCACAGCCTTGGTACGCATCGATCCGCCGGTGGGTTCCGCACCGGAGGATTGAGACCAGGAGGATCTTGCAGAAGGGTCCTACGTTGTCGAGTTCCAGGTTTGTCTTGGTCCTCCTTCTATATTCCGTCGCTTGTTTCCTAAGCAGCTGGGATGAAGCAGAGCCTTTGTTGGCCGGGATGACCTTGCTACCGCGGAGGTAGTTCCTCTTGTATGGCGCCTGTGTGCCTTCTTGTATTTTCCGAGGGTATGGAAGTATTCCGCTTTCCCTCCCGTGGTACTCCTTAGACGTCTGGGAGCGTTGTATTGACGACTCGCATCCGGCCCGGTATGAGCAACGTGTCAAGGGCCCCAAGTGGTCTCTGGAGAGCAGGCGTGTAGCGATTCTGGGACCCTGGCCGTAGTAGCTATTGCCTTAGGAGTGCCGAAGCCCGGTCCGACCCTTCGATGTGACGGGAGACGCTTTGTTTGACTACGAGACTAGAGTTGACCGACCGACAGGGAGAGGTCCTCTTTGGCGCACTCGCAGGGAGGAGATCCGAGCCGAAGCACGGCGAATGAAGCCCCGAGAGCTACCGGATTATTTGACTCTACGGGAGGACCCCGCATCTCTGACCGAGAGACGCAGAGTTGGTTCACGTGGAGCGAAAGAAGACTCGCCGGGGACGAGGGAAGAAAGGAAAGAATGGCGAGGGGACAAGCGCAGATGGCGCGGAATGACCTCCTAGGTATCCATTCATTGCATTGCAAACACATTATTAGTTAAATGTATTAAGTCGTTTTTTAGCATGTTGTGAACTCGAGAGTAGACCGTGCTTGAACTCATCAAGAAATGTTGTAACCGTTAGTGATTTGTGATTTACTTTTAAAGCTTTGTCGAGACGCAAGATCTTTTGTTTGCCTTTGCTTCGTTGTGCACTTTGTCGGCGTCCATCTTTGACTTTTCTCGTTGCATCCGCGGACCGAAGCCCGGGCCCCGACGGCAATCCCCTTTGCCGAGGCTTTCAGGCTTGGCCGAGAGGTTGAATGCTCCTCGACAAGTCGTTTTGACGGTCTTTTTCGTAGCTTCCTTGCCTCTTGTTGGCGGCCGGGCTCTTGACCTCAATTTCGCAGCCTTCGCTTGAGCTTCTTTTGTTTTTTTTTTTTTTTTTTTTTTTTTTTGTGAGCCCTTGCTCGAGCTCTTTTTTTTTTTTTTTTTTTTTGAAGCGCGTGAGGGCGAAGACAAGCCCCCGGCTTGGGAAGTAGACATGAGCCGGCCGCTTGATGCCGAGCGACCCTGATGTCCTTTGATGTTGCCGCCGTCGTTTGACTTGGTCAAGGTGACCTGGGCGTGTTCTTGAAAAGTGCGGAGCTTGATGGAGGTCTTGATTGACATTCAAACTTTTGACTTTTTTGTGTATTTTTAGACCGGACCAATTAAGGTTGCCTACGTCTCCTGACTAGAGGGCTCAGTGTCCGCGTAGTTCGACACTACATGGAGTGCCAAGAGATGCACAGCTTGTTCTTCTTCGTGCGAAGTATCTCGCGAAGTTTGCTTCCGCTGACCGGATTCATGAAGGGATTGCCGCCTAGGTCTCGTTAGCTTCATGGCGCCTCCGGAGAAGATCTTTTGAACCACGAAAGTGGCCGATCCATGTGGGTTCCCATTTTCCCAGCTGGGTTGGTTCGAGCGGGAGGCTTTTCTGAGTACAAGGTCACCTTCCCCGATGTCTCTGGATTTGACTTTCTTGTCGAAAGCTCTAGCCATCCCGCTGATAGGCTCCTGACGTGTTCCATGGCCTTTAGTCGTCGCTCGTCTAGCAGAGCCAATTCGTCATGTCGGCTTCGAGCCATTCGACTTCGTTGATGTCATTTTCCAAAGAAGACTGGAGTGAGGGAATTTCTAGCTCGACGGGAAGGACTCGCTTCCATCCCGTATGTCGTGGCAAATGGGGTTTCTCCCGTGGTCGTTTCCGACCGATGTGCGGTAGCCCCAAAGTGCAAGGTGCAGCCTTCTGCCAATCTCGTCCTCGGGTGGTCATTTTTCTGATGATCCGTTCGAGGGTTTTGCTTTGCCGCTTCCACGGCGCCGTTTGTTTGTGGCCGGTAGGGAGAAGATTTGTGACGTGTGATCTTGAATTCAGCCAGCCAGCCTCGTCGAATTCCCCTTCGAAGTGTGAGCCGTTGTCCGATATGACCTCATTTGGGATGCCGTATCGGCATATGATGTTTTCCTTGAGGAAATGTGCGACCTTCTTGGAGGCGAGTACCTCAGACTCGGCTTCGACCCATTTGGGTGAAGTAGTCGATGGCTACTAAGATGAACTCGCGACCGTTGCCGCTCGGCGGAGCGATTTTCCCGATGACGTCAATTCCCAAGTGGCAAAGGGCCAAGGTGTAGTCATGCAAGAGAGATCGTGGGGCGGCAGATGATTGAGGTTGGAGAACCGCTGGCACTTGTCGCAGCCTTCTGACAAAGTGGATGCAATCCGCTCCACGGAGATCCAAGAGTAGCCCATCCCGAGAATGATTTGCATCGTGGCTCGCATTCATGTGGGGACCGCAAGCCCCATTGTGGACTTCTGCTCATGAACTTGTTCGCTTCTTCTTGGCCGACGCAGCCGTAGGAGTGGCCCATGGTAGCGTTTCTTGTATAACATGTCCCCGAGGATGACGAAGTGAGAGGCAAGGCGTTTTAGTGGCCATGATGCTCTTGGTTTTGACCCCTTCGTGTGTCGACCTTCCTTGTTCATGAAGGCGCTTTCCGCTCTTGAGGTATTGGAAGATCCGGTTATACCATGGCTCATTGACGGGCTTAGGTTCCGGTTCGATCTCACAACAAGAGGCGTGAATTTCCTTTCGTCCGACTTTGAAGGGTTTGATTGCTTTTCCTTCGTGGGATTTCCACAAGGGAGGCCAAGGTGGCTAAGGCATCTCGCAAACCTCGTTTCGGTCTCTTGGCAAGTAATGGAAGGTGACCTCTTCGAATTGTGTGATGAGGTCCTCTATGTGCATGGTATTTTTGCAAGCCCGGTCTATGGTTTTCCACTTGTTGGAGACTTGGTTGATGATCAAGGCCGAGTCCCCATAAACTTCGAAGTTTCGGACATTCCTCTCGAGTGCGGCTTGTAGTCCAAGAAATAAGCAGCTTCATATTCGGCGGCATTGTTGGTTACCTCGAAATTGAGCTTTATAGCAATTGGGGTGTGCTCGCCCTTGGGATCCACCAAGAGCATACCGATGCCGTTTCCCTTTTGGTTGGCCGCTCCGTCAAAGAACAAGCTTGCCATCGATTTTCGCCTTCGATTGCGAAGATTCCCTCGCCCGGAAATTGTGGTTCAGTGGCCTCGAGCCTCGCTCTGCTGGGAAATCGCCTTGTTCACCCATGGCCCGTCCTCGATTGATTTTTGGTTTACGTACTTGATGTCAAATTCCGCCAGAAGAAAGACCATTTGGCGAGCCTCATCGACAGAGATGGTTTGTCGAAGAGGTACTTGACCGGGTCCATTTTGGAAACCAAGCTGTACCGTGTGCGACCGCATGTAGTGCCGTAGTTTCCCGACAACCCATACCAGTAGCCGCGCAGTGTTTTCTCGAGGGCCGAGTAATTGAGTTCGCCGCCTTGAAACTTTCGACCGACGAAGTAGATGGCGTTTCGACCCGTGACTCTTTCTTTTCTTGACAGAGCATGGCTCCAACCGCGGTGTCTGGCCACAGCTTAGGTATAGCAACAAGGCTTTTCCTCGTGGGGAGGACAGAGAATCTGAGGACTCACAAGGTATGCTTTTATTTTTTCAAAGGCATCTTGGCATTCTCGAGTTCCATTCGATGTCGGCGTTCTTCTTCATCGCCTTGAAGATTGGCTCGCACATAGAGGTCAATTGGTTGACGAAGCGGCCGATATATCAGCGGCCCATGAAGCTTTTCACCTCTCGTCCGAGTTTGCGGTGGTCTCATTTCGATGATAGCTTTGATCTGAGGATCCACCTCGATGCCTCTCAGTGACTATGTATCCCAAAACCTTGCTCTCGCTAACCCCAAATGTGCATTTGCGTGGTTAAGCCTCATTGAGTGTTTTCTGAGGCGATCAAGAATTTTCTCAGTCTCGTGAGGTGTTGTCCGTCCGATCCCTTTGAGCGAACGATCATGTCATCGACGTACACTTCGATCTCTTTGTGGATCATATCGTGGAAGAGGGCGTTTGCCGCCCGTCGGTAGGTAGCCCCGCCGTTCTTTAGTCCGAACGGCATTACCGTGTAGCAAGCAGGTTCCCTGTGGGTTGTGAAAGCCGTCTTTTCTTGGTCTTCTTCGGCCATCTTGATCCGATTGTAGCCGCAAAACCGTCCACGAAGGACTTGACTTCGAAATTGGTCAGAGTGTCTACCAACATGTCGATGTTGGGTAGTGGAAAATCGTCCTTGGGACTTGCTTTGTTGAGATCTCTAAGTCCACGCAACAACAGACTTTTCCATCGGGCCTCGTGACCGTGACAATATTGGAGAGCCATGTGGGTACTCGATCACCCCGATGAAGCCGACGCGGAGCATTTTTTCGATCTCCTCTTTGACTTGTAAAGACCATTCTCGGCTTGATTCGGCGTAGCTTTTGCTTGATGGGCTTAGCCTCGGATTTAAGGGAATCCGTGCTCTACAATGTTAGGATCTAATCCGGCATGTCTCTAAGACCAAGCGAACACGTCCACGAACTCCTTGAGCAAAGGCAAGCCAATGCGTCTTGCTCGTGCCGGTGAAGAAACTTCCGATTTGCGTCTCTTTTCGCTCTTCAAATAGCTCCCAAATTCACTTTGGTTAAAACCTCCTCGGCACTGGGCCCGGTTTTTCTCTCGTTTGACAACATGCTTAAAGATGTGCTTAATGTATTGTTCGTTTAATGTGTCTCGCTTCTTTATCAAGTGAATCGTTATTAACCTGTTTGTGTGTTAGTTAATTTATCGCTTGTTAAAGATGCAATGAGAGGATACCTGAAAGATCGAAGCATTCATTAAGAGCATACGGAATACATTATTGGCAATGAGTTCGTAATCTTCCGGCGCGAGGCCATCGATGACTCGAGAGACTCAAATTCAAAGCTAATGGACTCGTGGATGAGTTTTGACACTAGACTCTAGGACTCGAGGGGTCGACCAAGTTGTTCGATCATGTCCTTTTTGGCCGGGCAAGAGGTCCGGAGAATGTGGCCCAGCTTATTGAGCGGCAATGAGCTTGATAGGAGATGGGGCTTGAAAGGCTTTATGTCACCGTTCCCGATCATTGCTATCACAGAGTTATCGTAAACAAAATCGATTAGATCCGGCATCTCGATTTCTTCTTCAAGAAAGGTGTGTAGCAGTGGTTCGTCCCAAGCATCGTCTCGCGGAGTCTCTTGCTTTGGTCTTGGGCATTACTAGCTCGAATGCGCACTCGTCCCGCTTGTTGAAGGCAGGAGTGTTGACAGAGAGTTTTTCGAATTCTTCCGCCAAAGAGGGGGTTTTCCCGAACCAAAATTCGCCGTGAATAGTGGTGGTTGTGATCCCGGCAGGGGCGGTGTGTCGAGGAATGCTCTTCTGACAGGATTTGGCTTCGAGGCCTCCGAATCTTGCCAGTTCTCGCCGGAGCTTGTCCATGGTTGTCGGCCGCCTTTGTTTGGCGCCGACGCCTCGTTCCTTTTTCTCGGATCTTCTTCCAAGTTGCCGGCCTTCCTTGTGAAGTACTTGGTCATGTCGAAGCCGTAAGGACGAAGATCGGAGATTGCGTGCAAGCCTCTTTTGTTATCTCGTGGAGCGTTTACGTGCAGCTCGCTTGTCCTCCGCAATGTGTTCGGGAGTAGGAGAGTATCCTGTGCCGTGTGGTATTCTCGTTCTTTGATATTGATGATCCGTTGAGTGCCCCGACGGCGTTTTCCCAAACCGAGCCCCGGATGTAGTTCATGTGCTTCATCATTTTCATCTGGGAGGGATCTTGTCCCAAATCAAAGGCGTGTCTATGTGGCACACTTGGGCCTTTGGGCTTTCGATGGTGAACCCCGTTAACATCATGCCATCATCGTCGGGTTTGATTTCTAAGACCGGGACGCCGTTGGTATCGGTCCTTTCAGCCGACTATGCCGTCGCCGTAGATGATGGTCATATCTCGTTCGACGAACTTTACGCACCGATGGAGAGTGGATGCCACCCCATTGATCCGATGTAGCCAAGGGCGTCCCAAAATGGCAGTGAATGTGATCGGGATGTCGATGACTGGAAGTCCGTCGGGACCATTTGTTTTCCAAACCAAAGGTTCAAGGTGGCTATTCCCAAGATCGGGCGGGATGTCGAGTCGTATGCCTTGATTGCCTCGAGTCGAGGGCTTTAGATCGCTTGCTTGATCCCTAGCAAATCCATCATTTTGGCCGGAAGGACGTTCATGGATGATCCCCCATCTACCAACACCCGAGGGAGACGGCGCTCGTCCGCTGAACCGCATGTAGAGAGGCTCGTTGTGGTCGCCCCAAATTTTGGAAGATCGAGTTCCGCGAAGGTGATGATATTGCCGTAATTGACGTTGCCAATCATCTCGAACCGCTTCATCAGTGTCACCGTGATGGGAACCATGGTCCGGGCCAGTGCTTTCTTCCAACTTGAGCTTGTGCGGTAAGATGAAGTGAGTAAGGACCAGAGCGAGATGTTAGCCTCGAGTGCGCTGAAGCCGTGTCAAGACAGGATCTTCAACCTTTCGGGGTCCAAGGTTTCACTTCTTTGGCGTAGGGCCCCTTTTCCATTCGTGGCTCGTGTATGGCCGGCCTTTTGTCCGTCCGTGGAGGATTCACCGGGATTTGACCGAACGTGTCGAACATTCACCTCGGACTTATGGGGTTTTGCTTGTCTCTCCCGCTTCGGAGCGGGAGGAGCCTCGATTGGCGTAAGGCCGACCGCGCATTTCAATTCGTTCACCGTCATGGCTTTTACCGAAGCATCAATAGTGGCTTTGAGATCTTCCCAAGACAGGGGTTGGATTATCCGGACCTTCGGGCATTCGGTGGCGGTGCGAAGCTCGTCCCCACTGATCATGGAGCAAACATTGCCGTGGCCCCGTGCGTAACTAGGCCGGGAGATTTGGCCGGAGTAGATGACATAGTAGTCAAACTTTCCCGAGGGTTCTCCAAGGGTTCCGACTGTGGGATCACCAGCATTCATACCTCTTTTTCAGCTTTTGTCGAGAAGATAGCTTCTTCTTTCGTCGAGGACGGCCCTCGCTCATCGCATCCCGGAATTCCATTTCCGCACAAGCACCGCAATCGCAGACGTCCCACCAGATGTGTTCGTTGTTCGGCGGTGGTACCGGGACCTCGTGAGGCCGGATGGGCGTGCTTTCCTCTCGGAAGGTCTTGTGGCCTTACGTCATAACCGCATGGCTCGTACGAGGGTAACAGTTGACTTCGGGAGACAATGAGAGACGTTAGAGGCCGTAGGAGCGCCATGGCTCGGGAAGCCCTGTGGTTGGGTGGCTAAGGTTCCGAAGTGGTGCATGGCACCTTCGATCCAGGCTTGTTGCTCACCTTGACGTTTCTCAATAGCCATGAGGACCTGCCACACTTCTTCCACTGTTGGGAAATTTCTTGGGGGTAAGGTCCCGTTCCCATCGTTGTTATCCACCGACTTGGCCACGGGGAATTGACTGACCGTCCCGGTGACTGAGCCGGGAAGAAGGTAGGACCTTGCTGTTTTGACACTGGGAGACGGGTTCCCGGGTACTCTCGACCACTCTATGTTAGCTGGAGGGGGTGATGGGCAAGGTTTAGACACGGGAATGGTCTAACGGGATAAAAGGGGAAAGCTCACGTGGCATGCGGTTTCCGTTTCTTTTATTTTTTGATTTTTTTTTTTGTTGTTTTAATTTACTTAAAACATGTTTTCTCAGAGTCCTAGGTAGGTTGGAAAAGATTGCTCTTCGTTTTCGCAACTATGCTAGATCCCGGGTCGCCGGAGACCATCTCGCGCGGCTATAAGCCCCTCGTTTTGCACCCGTATTTCGACATCCCGGCGGATGCCTGTGCGAGGGTCCTATAGTGCAAGCGGTTTCCACCGGCCTAAAAGAAAATCGAACCTAAGGACCGAGCCTCGTCATGTTCGTTTTGATGCGTTAGCCATGTGAATAGTGAACCGAGCCGCCACCGAGTCAAGATCGTGTCAAGAGTTCGGCATGACCTTCTCTTGCTTGCTTGCGCAAGGGATCCGTGACGTTAGGCGTTGGCCGGGTCATATTGTCATGGCCGACGTATCAAAGGCGTGATGACATGGTGTCATGCGAGCATGGATGTATATCCGGACGGAACATCGTCTGGGTGTAGCTTCGAAATCAAGATCAGTCAAGATTTTAGCATGACCTTTCATCGCTTTGCTTGCGCAAGGGATCTTGAGTTCCGAGCCTTGACTCGTAAAATGGCCGGCATGGTATATGTATCCAGGCCGTATGACACGGACCGGGTAAAACCAACCGAGTCCGGACAGAGTGTGACTCAAGACTCAAACGTGTGGTTGACGCCGGGCTAGGATGGGATGTTTGGAATGATCCCGCGCGCGCCAAGAGGCCTAGGAAGACCAAACGGATCGCAACCGAGACCACTCCGGTTAAGGGTTGGTCAGTGTGCAGTGTATCCGAGGCAAAGAAGGCGCATAGTGTGCGGTGTAACCGAGGCAAAGAAACTGAGTAGAGTGCGGTGTAACCGAGGCAAAGAAGGCGCGTAGTGTGCGGTCTCTAAAATTCTTTTTCCGAGTAAAATAGAAATTTTTGAAGAATTTTAAATGTATGCACGTATGTATATTGATGCATTTTTTTTTTGTATTTTTATTTTTTTGTAAAATAAAAACGAAGCACGTGCACACACACACAATGCTTAAAGGAAGGGGTAAAATGAAAGTTTGACCTCATCATCGTTTTAAAAATCTTTTGTTTTGTTTAAAAGTTTTTAAAACAAAATGTCCCCAAATGAGTCGCCAACCGAAATTACCCGGATCCGGCTCGCGCGGAGGCCCCGTGATCTCGCGTTCGTCGCTGTTCGGGAAGTCGCCCGGATCCGAGAGGCAAGACAATCGCGCCCTAAGATCCGGCTTATTCCGTTTTAGCGTTGCGTGCTGGAGGTGTCTCGCCGTTTTGCTTTCGCATTTTGTAGAGTCGCCACGCCGTTTTTATTAAGCCCAAAACATTGAAAAGGGCATCGCTTAAAGATAAATTTTAAACCTCGTTTTTGTGTGATGAGATTTTGAGTTCTGAGGTCGATGACTCCTCGGGAAGAGAATATTAGAATATTAGAGCTCACTCCGAGTCGCCTCGTAAAACGAGTCTTTCTGATACCCCTAATATCCTTTAAAAAGTTGTGTGTGTGTGTGTGCTTTTAAAAATGCATGTCAGATCGGATGTCTACATTGTATTGAAATGTATTGAAATAGAATAGGAAGGAAGCCTTACCAATGTTGGTTCGTGTCCGTCTTCCGCAGGGGAATAGTGTTTGAGGTCCTGAGTAGCGCTCCGGATTGCTTCGGGATGCCGGTTGTCCGCGGACGTAGTTTCGGCGTGAGTTGAAACCGTAGGCCGCGTTTGGGCGCAGGTTCGGCGTGCGTGGGATCGTCGGGATCGCCGGGCAGAGGTTCGGCGTGCGTTGGAATCGTTGGTTGGATTCGGGCAGAGGTGCGGCAAGGTTTGGGATCGCCGGCTTGACTCGAAAGAGCCGGACACCGTGGGAAAGACTGTGCAAGGCCTCTGAGTACCACGAGGGGCCTCAGTAGTACCTCGAGAGTGCCTCGGCAGCGCGGAGCCGTCTCGGGAGCGCCGGAGAGGCTTCTGAGCACCTCGAGGGGGCTCTAAGGCCTCTAAGGATCCGAAGGGGCCGGAATGCCTCGAAAGGTCTTAGAAGGGGAGACAGAAGGGTTAGGGAGGAAGAGAGAAGTGGGAGGTGTGTGAAAATGAGGAGGGGGAGCCCTCTATTTATAGTAAAAATTTCGAGCAAAGAGGTCCGTACGGACCTTCTTGGTTATCCGTAATTTTGGATTTCCTCGATTTGAGGGAATCTCGCAATGATGGAGAATATTCTCGAATGATGATGTCCCCCATGCAATAAGGTCCGTACGGACCATCTTGCATGCAAAGAGGTCCGTACTGACCAACTCGCATGGAAGTCATCATTTCTTCCGGGCTTTGAGGGAATATTGTGGACTTTAAGGGGATTTAGTAATCATTGAAACAAAGAGGTCCGTACGGACCTTAATTGCTTTTCTGATTTCCTGAAAATTCCCAAAAGGTCCTTTTGTCCCTTTTTATCCCAGAAAGGCTCCTCCCTTGGTTTGTTTGGGGGTTTGAGAGGGTTTTGAGAGGGTTTTGAGTGAGAGAGGTCCCTGAGACTGCGTGGATGAGTCTACGGTGTTTCCCGTGTGTTTGAAAGGGAGTGATCCAGATTGGGGTACTTACAATACTGCATCATATGTAAAGTGCTGACTATGAACAATCTTCAAGTGAAAAATATGCGTGGTTAATGATATGATGGTGCTAACAATATGAGGGGTATTTACAATGGGTTGCAAGCATTGTTTCTTGAAGATTGTCCTTATGCATATTATGTGCATTGCTTTGCACATCGTTTGCAATTGACATTAAATGCTACAGCTAAGGGAGTGCAAAACATCTGGCAATTTTTCTCAACCTTGACTCAAATTGTGAATTTGATGATGTTGAAATGTATGCTCTAGAATTAGAGTGTCCATTTTATGAGAGAGTGATGCGTAAGGATCTAAAATTTGAGAAGTTGGAATCTATTGCAGACTTGTGCCGAACATTAGCTGAAACGAGGAAGCCAATATTATTTCCTATGCTTTACAGGTTAATTTGTTTAGTTATGAATATTCATGTTTCTACGGCAACCACTGAAAGATCATTTTCAGCTATGAACATTATTAAGAATAAACTTAGAAACAAGATGGATGATGCGTTTCTTGGTGATTGTGTGGTACTTCATATCGAGAGAGAATATGATGCATGTATTAGCAATGACGAGGTGATCAAAGAGTTTGAAGCTTTAGGGATTCGTAGAGTTAGATTTAGTTAGTTTAAGCTCTTTTATAATTATGTATGTAATGGGTAACGTCCATTAAGTCACCGACTATATGTAACTTTTTGTTTATATATGAAATTATTTTTCACTGTTATTATTGTTTACAATATTTTTTAAATACCAAGTCTACGCGGGTCCAAAATCCTGGATTCGCGCCTGTCGAGACGTAAAATGCACAAAAACCCCATTTTAATGTTTCATTACAAACGGCATAAGCCCAAAATTTGTCTATGACTGGCTTGGGGGCCACATATCCCCTCTCATTGCGACCTGGAATCACGGTTGAGCAAAATTTGTCTACGATGTTGCCTGAGGAGAAGCTCAGTGAAGTAGAAACGGGATATTGTTGAGCTGCCATATATACAAAATACACAGAAACAGGGGAATCAGACTTAGTTGAAGTATATTCTGAACTACCTAAGGGCGACCTAGATTCCTCTGGGAATGCTAATCTCTCTCTAGAAAAGGGGAGTTTGTTGGACTTGTTGTAAAAAATTATGAGGTGGTCTATCAATTTGTTGAAAAGACATAAACGAACACTCCGTGGATCATCCGCCTCCAAATCCCCCATACTCTCTACAGCTGGAAACCCTACCTCACCATAAAAAAACTCCACATATTTAATATGGTAATACACTCCTCCCTCGTCAGCTGGAAACCCTACCTCACCATAAAAAAACTCCACATATTTAATATGGTAATACACTCCTCCCTCGTCAATTCCACCCATGGACCTTCTAACCTTTTATAAATCCTAAGGTTTATAGAGTTATAACCATACCTAACACCTAGCTTGAAGCCAAAGGTCCTAGCCATGGCGGAATAAATGGAGAAACATGAAATTAAGCCTAAAAACAGAGCAATTGAAGGGTACCTTGATGATTTAGGTAAAGGTGGAGCTTAACGATAAAGCGGAATGCTTTACACCGAAAATTGAAGTCCTTGCTATATGATCTTGCCGGGCATTTGAGTATTAGGAGATTGTAAAGTTCTAAAAGGAAAGGGATTCTTCCTTTTATACTCCTCCTTTTCCTTACCTGAATTGGAAAGGGCTAGTGACACAACCGTTCTTTTTGTCAGTTGATGCCCAGCAGCAATTTTCAAGACAGTTGTCCAATCGCCAAAACTGTACCATCATTACGGAAATTACGACGCATTAAATGGCGTATCCAAACGTCAAAATTCAATGGTTGAGGTGACCTACATCTACTCAGTCGACCATCCATCAGCGAGCTGTGTAAGCCCACACAATTTTTTTTATAACTTCCTGGTCGACAAAGTCAACACAGAAAGTTGGGGGCCACTAAACAGAATAAAAGTGACAGGCTAGGCCCAATGAACTAAGCCCAACATTATATACATCACAAAGACACTACAATTGAATGGGCCAATCAAGTTACCACAACTCCCGCGGCCCAACGGCAAATATCAGTCGACCTAGATCATTGTCCGACCATCATTGGTCCCGACCTAGCTCCGTCCGACATACGATCATCAACTTATACAATTTCTATCTAGCTAATGTACAAAGGCAGGTCGACCTTTATTTCTCATGCGACCTCGACCTACAGAAACGTGCGTACATCTACGACTTAATCCGTATCTGTCTCCTACAATCACGGAGATCGTTACGTATACATTGTCTCCACAATTTAAGGAATTCAATACGATACTAAATCACAACTATATATATCAGACAACATCTAACGTTAAAAGGTAATATGTTATTGGCTATTTGAAGATTACATCGTTCAATATAGTTTTATATAAACTCATAACGCTATATCTCATCATCACGCCGAGGGTATTATCTGGAGAGCAACCCGGCTAGTCGTTTATTCGTGATGGACTAAGGCTGATATAGATCGTTTTCCTGCATCATCAAGTAACAATCATTGAATACCTAATGCCTCAAAACATTCGAACGTAATTATATTATTGAAATGCGTACTTTTATGCGATGAACCTTTGATTTTTAGTTTCAAGTTGTTTCTTTCTGTTCTAACATTCCAATTCGATTTGTTTTTTCTCTTCTAAAATGTCTCTAAGGTGACTAATTATAATTATAATTTAAAATATTTTATATGTACATAAAAATCTTATAACTTTGATTGACGCACCATTTAAATACAATTAATAATTTTCAAATTTTTAAGTCATGCATATTTAATGTGTCTAGATATCGTTAAATTTTAATCGAATTTGTTAACAGGGTGAAAACATTTTGAAAAATGTTATAATTCAGTGATGAAAATATGATTTTTGCCAAAAATTAAAAAATAAGTGAATAAAGAAAAATGATCACTGACTGTCAGCCCTTAGATTATGCTTAATAAAAAATAATTCAATGATTGAAATTAAAAAAAAATAAAATCGTTTAATAATAGCCATTAAATAAGGGCGGTTATAGATTAATCTGAACCCTTGCTTGTGTAAAGTTAATAGCAATTTACTTTTGAGCTTTATTATAATGTGTGTGTGTTGGACTTTTGTATGGCTTCTCAAGAACTTAACAGAAAAACTGACGAAGAATTTAACGGAGATTGGGAAAACTAGAAAACAAGTCGAGTCTTGTATTATATACAATCTCCGTAAGAGTTATATGTCCCACACTGGTGCTTACGGTTGAATAACAAAACTCTCGTAAGATAAAACGACTTTACTATTAGTTATAAGGAGCACTCCAATATAACTAATCCTAGCAGAGCAAACACAATGTTTTGAACTTTGGACTTGAAAGGATTTGATGCAACAAGATGAAATGATTTGGCTATGTTAATCTATCTCACTAGAGGGTAAAGAGGCTCAAATGACTGTATGTGTAAATTGAAATTCGGAGGGAAACTATTTAAAGAAAGTTAAAGGGTTCATGGTTGTTCACTCCAAGAGGTGCCAAAACTGTTCAGATTCTGCGTACGAGCGCGGCCGCTCTTGCCTTGAGCGCGACCGCGCTCTCATGCCGAGACCAAGCCAAGATTTTACTTAAATCAGCGCGGCCGCTCTAGGCTGGAGCGCGGCCGCGCTTAAGCCCAGAACTGAAAGGTCACGAAAACCTTTTGGGAACAGTTGTGACCCAAAACCAATTTGGATCAGTCCAAGTCAACTCAAGTTAACTTTAACCCTTTATTTAACTCTCGTTATGTTACAAAAACACTTATCATTAATTCTCATTCACCCTAAATGGTTTTGAGATATTAAATGAGTTTAGTAATCTACAACAAATGTAGAATATATTTTGTAACAAGTCTCGTTAACGAATTAACGAACTCCGTTAGAATCTTGGGTCCACGTTAAGTCAAACTTAAATTTCCGTTACCCATTTCCAACAATCCCCCACATGAATGACAATTAATGCATGAATGCAATTTCGTCCAAAGTTCCGGCGAACTATTATTACATCGGGATAGATAGCTTGTGGCCTTGAATCCTCCCTAGTGAAATATTATCGGATATACTAGTCATTTGGTAGCGAGTCGCTTTGAACCAGTGACTGTCGGATGTATACCAAGACAATAATACTCACATAATAACAGCTCTAACAATAGTTGTTCTCACGTTTTGTCCATTTCGGCCTTGGACCGTATCTCATTCATAAGTGTTCATTTAGAGGCGGCCTAGTTACCTCTCGCTTATATAGGTGATTCTTACTATAAGGAGTATCATGCACTACTCCACCCGTAGGTATATAAATCATTAAAAGTTTTCTCAACTTATCCTTACCACTGCTGCATGTGCTTGTACTTGGATGTTCTGGGAATGAGTATTTAACATCTCCGGGTTAATAAACCGAGTTGTTGTTTCTAAGTAACTCTACTAGAACTTATAACTTGGTTGTCTCATTGAACCAAGGGCCTGGGATCTCCATTTCTCAAGGTTGAGTGTCCGCTATAAGTCCTTTTGTTGTGGGTTTTAAACCCATTCCCCTTAACAGTTTATACAGTTGATCTCGATTTATACCTTTGGTAAACGGATCCGCTAAGTTATCACATGACTTTACATAATCAATAGTGATAACGCCATTCTTGATCAACTGTCTAATGGTATTGTGTCTACGACGAATATGTCTAGACTTACCATTGTACATACTATTCTGTGCCCTTCCTATTGCTGATTGACTATCACAATGTATCATAACAAACAGCGCGGGTTTACTCCAACAAGGAATATCCTCCAGAAGTTCTTAAGCCATTCTCGCTTCTTCCCCGCCTTTATCCAAAGCTATAAACTCAGATTCCATCGTAGATCTGGCTATACACGTTTGTTTGGAGGATTTCCATGACACTGCTCCTCCACCTATTGTGAATACATATCCACTCGTGGACTTAGAGTCTTTCGTGTCCGATATCCAATTGGCATCACAGTATCCTTCTAATACTGCTGGATATTTCTTGTAAAGTATCCCATGGTTTAATGTATACTTTAAATATCTTAGTACTCTCATTAGTGCTTTCCAATGATCAGTACTAGGATTACTTGTGAACCTACTTAGTTTGCTTGCTGAATATGCAATGTCTGGACGTGTACAATTCGTTAAGTACATTAGACTACCAATTATTCTTGCATATTCCAGTTGAGAAATTGGTTCCCCTTTGTTCTTGGCTAAATGTAGAGCCAAGTCTACCGGTGTCTTAGCCGGAGGGTCATTAAAGACATTGAATTTCCGAAGAAAATTCTCTAGGTAATGGGATTGTGAAAGAACTAATCCTTCAGATGTTCTAGAGATTTTTATCCTTAATATTACATCAGCTAATCCCATGTCTTTCATGTCAAAGTTCTTCTTGAGCATGCCTTTGGTATTCATGATCAAATCATGATTACTTCCCATTATGAGCATGTCGTCTACATAAAGACATACGATAACGAATGATTCAGATGTTCCTTTAATGTAGACACATTTGTCACATTCATTAATCTTGAATCCATTCGATAACATGGTTCTATCGAACTTCTCATGCCATTGTTTAGGTGCTTGTTTTAGTCCATACAAGGACTTTACAAGTTTACACACCTTTCGTTCTTTACCAGGAACCACGAACCCTTCAGGTTGTTCCATGTAAATTTCTTCATCAAGTTCTCCATTTAGGAAAGCAGTCTTCACATCCATTTGGTGTATCTCAAGATTATGCACTGCTGCAATAGCTATGAGAACACGAATTGATGTGATTCTTGTGACAGGGGAGTATCTATCGAAGAAATCATATCCCTCTTTCTGTCTAAAGCCTTTGGCAACTAGCCTAGCTATGTACTTTTCGATTGATCCATCCGCCTTATACTTTCGTTTGAGGATCCATTTGCAACCTAATGGTTTGCAACCTGGAGGGAGATCAACTAATTCCCAAGTATTGTTGAGCATTATGGATTCTATTTCACTGTTAATAGCCTCTTTCCAGAACAAACTATCCGGACCGGATAAAGCTTCTTTAACAGTTGTTGGTTCGTTTTCTAACATGTAAGATAGAAAATCAGGAACAAAAGTATTTTCCACTCTTGCCCTTTTGCTACGTCTCGGTTCTTCATCTTCTATTTGAGAAGGACCGGTTGTAGATTCATGTGTTTTCTTATTAGAACCTATATCTTTCCTGTCCTTAGCCGGAAAGATGTTTTCAAAGAATACCGCATTTCTTGATTCTATAGTAGTTCCTACATGCATATCACGAATGTCCGATTTGTGCACTATAAACCGATAGGCACTACTATTATTGGCATATCCAATAAAAACACAGTCAATGGTCTTTGGACCAATCTTGACTTGTTTTGGTTTAGGTACTTCAACCTTGGCCAAACACCCCTACACTTTAAGGTATTTAAAATATGGCCTACGATTATGCCACAATTCATAGGGCATTTTATCAATACCTTTCTTGGGTATTTTATTAAGAACATAATTAGAAGTGAGTATTGCTTCCCCCCACAAGTTGTCGGGTAAGCCTGAACTTATCAAAAGAACGTTCATCATCTCCTTAAGAGTACGGTTTTTGCGTTCAGCAACTCCATTAGATTGAGGGGTATATGGAGCCGTTGTTTGATGAATTATGCCGAATTCCCAACATAGTCCTTCAAACGGTGCTTCATATTCTCCACCTCTATCGCTTCTAATTTTCTTAATCTTCAAGTTAAGTTGATTCTCAACTTCTTTCTTATAAGTCTCAAAAGCCCCTAAGGCTTCATCCTTACTTCTTAAGAGATAAACATAGCAGTACTTAGTGCAATCATCTATAAATGTAATGAAGTACTTTTTACCTCCTCGAGTTTGCACTAGTTTTAAATCACATATGTCGGTGTGAATTAACTCGAGAGGAGTTGTGTTTCTTTGTATGGCATTAAATGGCGACTTCGTCATTTTTGCCTCAACACAAACTTCGCACCTATTAGTCAAGTCGGATTTAGTCATATGGATTAAATCTTGTCTCGCTAATTTCTAAATAGTGTCGAGGTTTACATGTCCTAATCTATCATGCCATAAATTAGAACTTTCCGACAAGTAAACATAAGAAACACAATTTTTATTCATCGCACTTTGGCGGATCACAGTCATTACATTCATTTTGAAAAGGCCCTCCTCGAGGTAACCCTTTCCAAGAAATAAACCATTCTTGGTTAGTACAAATTTGTTGGATTCGAATACTAGTCTAAAATCGGCCTTACTAAGCAAAGCGCCGGACACCAAATTTTTACGGATGTCTGGAACATGCAGCACATCCAACAAGGTTACTTCTTTTCCGGAAGTCATCTTCAAAATCACGTTTCCAATGCCTTGAACATCGGAGGTCGCAGAATTTCCCATGTAGAGCTTTCTTCCGGAGATGGGAGTATAGGAGGAGAAACTTTCCTTGTTACCACAAATATGGCGGGTAGCACCGGTATCTATCCACAAAGCTTTTGGATTCTCCTCCAAGTTTGCAACGTTGGCCTCAAAGATCATCGCTGCAAAGTCTAGGTCCATGTGGTCAACATTATTTGCCTCTTTCTTCGGAAGACGACAGTCCTTTGCCAAGTGGCCCGGTTTGCCACAGTTATAGCACGACCCCTTGAACTTTTTAGAGCCCTTCTTCTTCCCTTTCTTAGCATTCCCGGCATTTTCGGAATGCTTTCTCTTTGTGCCACTTGTGCTAGCCTCGGCGAGATTGACCTTAGCCTCCATCTTACCCTTAGCAACCTTGGCCTCGTTGATTCTATTGTTCTCTTCTATTTGAAGACGAACAACAATGTCTTCCAAGGATATCTCCTTGCGTTTATGCTTGAGATAGTTCTTGAAATCCTTCCACGAAGGCGGCAACTTTTCAATGATAGAAGCTACCTTGAATGGATCATTCATGATCATCCCCTCGGCATCAAGCCCATGTAGAATGATTTGGAATTCATCTACTTGAGTTGTTACCGATTTGGAATCGACCATCATGAAGTCAAGATACTTATCGACGACAAATTTCTTTGACCCGGCGTCTTCTATCTTGTACTTCCTTTCCAAGGTGTCCCACAACGCCTTGGCTAACTCGACGGTACTATATACATTGTATAGTGCATCGTCAAGTCCATTTAAGATGTAATTCTTACACAAAAAATTACCGTGAGCCCAAGCCTCCTTTGCCATTTGCCTTTGGGGGTCGGGATCACCATTTTCCACCGCCGGAGGATCTTTCTTTAAGAAGCGGTGCAAGCTTAGGGTGGTCAAGTAGAAGAGCATCTTCTGTTGCCATCTCTTGAAATCCACACCAGTGAATTTCGCGGGTTTCTCACCATGACCGAGGTGATGTGGAGTAGGAGCGGGTGCAACATGGTTGAATGTAGCGTCACCTTGAGAAGGAGGCGTAACATTCCCTTGACTGGAGGAGGAGACGTCTTTCTCATTTTCCATCTTGAAGATCTTGAAGAAGCGCAAATAACTCTTACGATTGTTGGACTTTTGTATGGCTTCTCAAGAACTTAACAGAAAAACTGACGAAGAATTTAACGGAGATTGGGAAAACTAGAAAACAAGTCGAGTCTTGTATTATATACAATCTCCGTAAGAGTTATTTGTCCCGCACTGGTGCTTACGGTTGAATAACAAAACTCTCGTAAGATAAAACGACTTTACTATTAGTTATAAGGAGCACTCCAATATAACTAATCTAACGAACAACACAATGTTTTGAACTTTGGACTTGAAAGGATTTGATGCAACAAGATGAAATGATTTGGCTATGTTAATCTATCTCACTAGAGGGTAAAGAGGCTCAAATGACTGTATGTGTAAATTGAAATTCGGAGGGAAACTATTTAAAGAAAGTTAAAGGGTTCATGGCTGTTCACTCCAAGAGGTGCCAAAACTGTTCAGATTCTGCGTACGAGCGCGGCCGCTCTTGCCTTGAGCGCGACCGCGCTCTCATGCCGAGACCAAGCCAAGATTTTACTTAAATCAGCGCGGCCGCTCTAGGCTGGAGCGCGACCGCGCTTAAGCCCCCGTAACCGAAAGGTCACGAAAACCTTTTGGGAACAGTTGTGACCCAAAACCAATTTGGATCAGTCCAAGTCAACTCAAGTTAACTTTAACCCTTTATTTAACTCTCGTTAAGTTACAAAAACACTTGTCATTAATTCTCATTCACCCTAAATGGTTTTGAGATATTAAATGAGTTTAGTAATCTACAACAAATGTAGAATATATTTTGTAACAAGTCTCGTTAACGAATTAACGAACTCCGTTAGAATCTTGGGTCCACGTTAAGTCAAACTTAACTTTCTGTTATCCATTTCCAACAGTGTGTGTGTGTGTATATATATATATATATATATATATATATATATATATATATATATATATATATATATATTGTTTATTTATTATTCCATCAATCCATTTCAAAATGAATTTAGTATGTATTTAAATTTTATTATTGAAACAACCAAACTGTCACCGTTAATTTAAAAGAAAATTGGCAGAGTTAACCTTTTTTTTTAAGAAAGGCAGAATTAACACTTAACCGGTTTATAAGTTCTTTAAAAAAAAAAAAAAGATTAACCGGTTTCTAAGTTAAAACATCTATATTTGTTAACGTGTTTTTTTAATCGAGTTTGAATCATACTGAATTCTGCGAGTAACTTTTTTTATAACTGGCACTTATTTTAAAATGATCGGTAACATTTTTGTAAATAACTAAAACTTCGACACACTGCCAATATGAGTTATAAGGAGTGTCAGAACAACATGTACTCACTCAAAAACACTATCACTTGTATTACGGTATATTGCCAGTGTTAGTTATAAGAACCGTAAGTGAATGTAAATGCAATTAAAAAACATTATCACTAACTATACTGATATAAAGACACTGATTTGATTCAGATTTAAAACTTCATTTTTTTTTCTAATTTATCGAAAAACGTGTTTTTCATAAAATATATTGTACTTTATTTATACTGACAAGAAAACTATTTCCTTTTCTTTTTTGAAGTCAAACAATATACTAATAGTATTAATAATGTTTAAGGAGATGGTGCTCCACAATTGTAGAAGGCTCATTTTAAAAATGAAGATATCTATGAAGACACACAAATTAAATTGTCCGCTGCAATAAAAGAGCGATACTTCTTGAAATATACAGTAATATCTAACACCGAATCACCACCGAATGTCTGTCCAAAAAATGACATAAGATGCTCAAATAATTCTTCAAGCAAAAATTGGACACAATCAAATCTCAGCATTCAGAAAACCCCCACACGAAAATAATTTAACTTTGAAAACATGATAAATTAACGTATTTTGGTAGGCAATAAGTGTACAACCAAAACCAAGCATCCCAACCAATGTAACAAAATAAATACAAACAAAAGACAAAGGCTCTCGACGTAATGAAAAGAAAGTAAAGGCTCTCAACGAATGAGAGAAATTATAGGCTTTCGACGAATGAGAGAAATTATTAGTTATCGACAAAGTAGAAAAATCATAAAAAGTAACAAGAAGTATGACAAATATGTTAAGATTTGAACATTGGTTGAAACCGATCTACTTTTGTTGTGAATAAACGATTGGTTAACGCTTGTACGTCGCCAAAATTTGGAATTATAAGGAATAAATCACTATGTCATGAAAAATTGTCACAACCGCACTAATCAATTTATTAAAAAAAACAAGAAATCTAAAACGAACAAGAAATCTAAAACTAAAAATGAGACTTGTTTTTTGAATAGTATATGATAAAAATGAGAATTGTTTGAATAATCTAAATCATATACTCCCTCCGTTTCAAAATGTTTGTTCCATTTGATTTTTTTTAAACTTTGACCACAAATTTATGAGAGATTAATCATGTTCATGAAATTTTAAAAGTTGTTGTTGATAATATTTTTAATGGTAAATCAATAAGAATTTTTAGAATTTCATGAATATAATTAAATTATCATATATTTGTGGTCAAAATTCAACAAAAAAATCAAATGAGACAAACATTTTGAAACTGAGGGATTACTATCTTTGATTCTTCAAACAATACTAATCAAAATTAAGAGATCGGCTAAGGGTAGTGAGATCATTTATTCAATTTGATACTCCTTTCGTTTCAAAATATTCTTTTATCAATAAATTTTATAAATTTTGAACAATAATTTTAAATTAATTTAATTATTTTAATAAAAATTTAAATATTATTGATAATATTGTTAATAATGTATCAATAACAAAATTTAAATTTTTATTTTTATTATTTAATTAAATTACAATTATTATTTAAACCTAAAATTATTATTCAAATTTCCGTATCAGAAAAAAAAATTGGAAAGATTATTTTAAAACTGTTGGAGTATGAATCCGGTGGTTGGAGTATGAATCTGGTGGTGAAGAATCAAAGGTGAAATCATTGTCAACGAAAATCGAATCCCACAGATTCCGGGTCAACCGTGTAAATCGGGAGTAGACTACTATCCAACTTGGCCCCACCTTCTTCATTGTCTCCCTCATTTTTTATGGAATTCTAATCCAGCTTACAAAGCCGTTGGCCCCACCTTCTTCTCTGTCTCCCTCATTTTCTATGGAATTCTAATCCAGCTTTCAAAGCCATTGGCCCCACCTTCTCTGTCTCCCTCATTTTTTATGAAATTGAACCGAGATAAGTAGAATTGGATCACATCATCGGTAAAAATTTGATCGAAAAAATAGTATTGATCTGATCCTGATTTTAAATTTTTATGAAATCGATTATTTGATCTGATCCTGATTTTGAAAAAAATATATATCCTGGATCGAAACTGGATCAAACCGAATATATATATATATATATACTCCCTCCGTCCCATAACAAGTGACACAGTTACTGTTCCGCACGGAAATTAAGGAAAAAGTGAAAAGGTTGATGTGTTGTGAGTGTAGATAGTTGAGTAGGAGAGAGAATGAGTGGAGAGAATAGTAAATTTGAAAAGTGTTGTGAGTATGACAGTGCCCCATGAATAAAGTTAAGATTAAAAGTTTCCATTTTAGGAAGTGTGACTTATTAGTGGGACGCCCAAAATGGCAAAGTGTGTCACTTGTTGTGGGACGGAGGGAGTATATATATACTCCCTCCGTCCCGCTAATATCCGCACTAACACTATTTGCGCGGGAATTAAGAAATATGATATTTTAATAAAATGTTGTGAGTGTAAAAGTAAAGTAGGAGAGAGAATGAGTGGAAGGTGTAATAAATTATAATGGTGTTGTGAGTATTAAAATAATGTAGGAGAGAGAATGAGTGGGATTGAGTGAATATTTTATTAATATAAAGTTTCCTTTTTGGGAGTGTGCGGATATTAGCGGGACGCCCAAAAAGGAAAGTGTGCGGACATTAGCGGGACGGAGGGAATATATCAGAAAATTTTGGGGGAAACTAGTTTTCCCAAATATTATAAAAAGTCTTATTTTTTATTTAAAAAAAAAATTGTATGTGCCTTTGTTTCGATTTTTAAAACAAGACTTTTTATAATGTTAGGGAGAAACTAGTTTCCCCCAAAACCTACTCTATATATATATAGGGTCCTATTATAATGAGAACCAAATTCATATGAGAACCATAAGAACCACTAACAGCCATTGGATTAAAAAACACATCAATGCTCCAGATTAAGGTCAGCCGCATACATCATCTTTCTAACTGTCACGTCATCATTTAAAATCTCCCTCAAATTTCAAAATAAAATATCTCAATATCTATAAGTCGAAAAAAAAATTCGAAAACACTGATTTTTTTGTCTTGACGAGACGATTCAAACTAGATCCCTGAAGATAGGATTTTGAAAAAATAATATTGAACAACGTCTAATTTTTAAAACACTAGCTAATTAACTAGTGTACACTAGTTAGTTAAGTAATGTACACTAGCAACTTAGCTAGTGTACCCAAGTTTAATTTCAATGTTCATCACCATAGCTAAGTACACTAGCTACCCAGTGTACACTAGTCAAATGCGCTTAGCGGCAGACAAAGCATCGGGTGTTCTTTGTGCAGACACTAGCTGTTGTAAGTTAGTGTACACTAGTTAGTTATCTAGTGTACAATAACTAGTTTTCTTAGTGTATACTAGCTGTGTTGCTAGTGTAACCTAGTGTACACTAGCTGTGTTGCTAGTGTGCACAATTCAAAAATTGATTGCGTTTAAATATTCAAAAAAATCCTTCGTCAACTTCATCATTCGGACCAAACCAAACACATTAAATTTGTTCAAGACAGTCGTTCCGTTCTTCTGGCCCACATCCCCTCCCTAGCTTTTGCGGATAATTGTTTTATTTTCCTTTGAAATGAAACATCATTTGTCCAAAAATTAAAACAGACCATAACCAACTTTTGTGACTCCTTTGACCAATTTCTTAATGTGGAAAAATCATCAATCATTTTTTCCCCACACACTGTCCAAGCCAATATTAGTCGAACTTCTTCCTTGCTTGTAAATTATCAAATATATTGGATTTCTTTAAATTATGTATGTAATTTATCAAAAAAAAAAAAATCTTTTGCTGATTTATAACTGGGAAAATCTGGTCAAAAGTGTACAGTTATTGCACTAGCTAAGTTGATAGTTATCTAGTGTACATTAGCCAAATGCCTTAGGCAGCAGGACAAAGCATTGGGCGGCCAGTTGTGTTATGTTGTAACTTAGTGTACACTAGCTAGTTATCTAGTGTACAATAACTAGTTTTCTTAGTGTATACTAGCTGTGTTGCTAGTGTAACCTAGTGTACACTAGCTGTGTTACTAGTGTGCATAATTCAAAAATTGATTGCGTTTGAAAATTGATTGTTCAATATTATTTTTTAAAAATTAGACGTTGTTCAATATTATTTTCGTAATTAGCTAGTGTACTTAGCCATGACTGATGAACATTGAAATTAAACTTGGGTACACTAGCTAGTTAAGTAATGTACAATAGTAATTAGCTAGTGTACACTATATACATTACTATTGTACATTACTTAACTAGCTAGTGTACACTAGTTAATTAGCTAGTATTTTAAAAATTAATAGGGGCGAAATTAGCTAGTTAATTAACAAAATTATTAACTAGCTAGTTATCTAGTGTACAATAGCTAGTTTTTTTAGTGTATACTAGTGTACACTAGTTAATTAGCTAGTTAATAATTTTGTTAATTAGCTAGTTAATTAGCTAGTTAATTAGCTAGTGTACATTGAAATTAAACTTGGGTACACTAGCTAGTGTACATAAGTTCTTGTGTATACTAGTTAATTAGCTAGTTAATAATTATGTTACTAGTGTACACTAGCTAGTGTACCTTTCTTTTCTCAAGTAAGCAGGTCATGACATTCGCACCATGTTAAGTGTTTTGCATGTTAATTCCATCTTGCTCTTATTCTTTGCAAGTTGAAATTGTTAAGTAGATCAGAAAGTATAAATAGATCATTTTATTAACCACTATAGCCCGAAAAAGAATTCCAGGTACACGAATATAGCAAGAGTACAAGAATTGACACATTATACGTAGGTTGTAATACATGAATGACACTAAAACCTTGTCGGCCCCACCTTAATATGGCTGTAAATTTTTTAGTTTCTAATCTTCATATAATCTTCATATATACATTACTATTGCACATTACTTAACTAGCTAGTGTACACTGGTTAATTAACTAGTGTTTTAAAAATTAGACGTTATTTAATATTATTTTTTCAAAATTCTATCTTCAGGGATCTAGTTTGAATCGTCTCGTCAAGACAAAAAAATCAGTGTTTTCGAATTTTTTTTTTCGACTTATAGATATTGAGATATTTTATTTTGAAATTTGAGGGGGATTTAGTTCACAATAATTACGAAAATGCCACCCCCTCTATCTTTTTTTTTTTAATCTGAAGCATTGATGTGTTTTTAATCCAATGGTTGGGTTTAGTTCTCATGGTTCTCATATAAATTTGGTTCTCATTTGAATAGTTACGCATATATATATATATATATATATATATATATATATATATATATATATATATATATATATATATATATATATATATATATATATATATATATATATATACTCCCTCCGTCCCACCTCACTGGACACTTATTTCCATTTTGGGTCGTCCCAAAATTTCCACTTGGCACTTCCCAAAATAGCCTACTTTTTATAATTTTATATTCACTCTACCCCACCACTCATTCACTCTCTTCATTTTCCACCACTCAATTTATTCAACCAACACTACTATTTACCCCACTCATTCTCTCTCTTCATTTTCTACCACACATTTATTTTATTTTATTTTATTTTCTTAGTTCTCGTGCCCACCTCAAGGGTGTCAAGTGAGGTGGGACGGAGGGAATATATATATATATACTCCCTCCGTCCCGGAACAATCTTCACACTTTCCCTTTTGGGCGTCCCAAAACTTACTTCACACATTTAAAACTTACCTAAAATGGAAAGGAATCTTTACTATTCCCTCCACTCATTCTCTCTCCTACATTATTTTAATACTCACAACACCATTATAATTTACTATTCTCTCCACTCATTCTCTCTCCTATTTTATTTTTACACTCACAACACTTTCAATATAATACTCCCTCCTTAAAACCAAATAAGAACAGGTGTTTGTGAAGATTGTTCGGACGGAGGTATATATATATATATATATATATATATATATATATATATATATATATATATATATATATATATATATATATATATATATATATATATATATATATATATATATACTCCCTCCGTCCAAGAAAATGCTTCACCTTTTACTCAAAATGGCGTCCCGTTTGAAGTTTCACTTTTCCTAAAATGGAAAAGTTTTATTAATATTCTATTATACCTACTCACTATTTCCTCCACTCATTCTCTCTTCTAATTCACTATTACACTCACAACACTTTTTAAATTTACTATTTCCTCCGCTAATTCTCTCTCCTATTTTCAAATTACACTCACAACATTTTTTCTTCCCACCTATTTTCTTAATTTGCGTGCCAAGCCAAAAATGGTGAACCATTTTCTGGGACGGAGGGAGTATATATATATCTATAGTATAAATGGAAACGGGGTGCTACAGTACAATGAACAGTACCAAATGTCGAATTTCCCATTTTGCCCTCTCTTTGATATCTCTCTCTCTCTTTGATGTTTACAATTTTGCCCCCATCATATATTTGCTTGCTTTAAGGAATGAGGAACATTTTTGTCCAAAAAAAATGGGTCACTTGTTAGGATACTCCTATGATGGGTATCCTAACAAAACCCATATATATATATATATATATATATATATATATATATATATATATATATATATATATATATATATATATTATAACTTTCTTATCATTTACCGATACGACATAGCTCTTATGTTTCTTTTAGCTAGTTAAATTTTTTAGTTGAGCTCAAGCGGTTGAACATGGAACTCTTCTTTCCTAACTGTTGATTTTGTTATTGTAATTTAGTTCTTAAATATGCTTGCGTGTAGACAGTCATATACTCCCTCCGTCTCAAAATATTGTTCAGCAATTTGGTTCTTAAATATGCTTGTTTGTAGATTTTGTTATTGTAAAAAATTATATTATATTGTAATTTGTAGAATCGGTGGAATCGGATCGGAACCGCACCGATGGGACCGATCCTGTAATGTAATGGTCTGGTTCTGGTCCTAAATTTTTACAGAACCGAAGTATTTGGTTCGGTCCTAATTTTTTAAAATTTTGACAAAAATCAAATCAATCTGAACCGTGAACACCCCTAGATCCTATCATGAATTTGGAATTGATCATCCATAATTTATAATTTTCTCCATCCTAATAGTTTGCAAAAATTTTACTGCAAAATTAAAAAAAATATATAATAATTTTGATGTAAAATATTTAAAACATGTGATTATCACTATCGTAAAATAAAAAAAAAAGTATATGAAAATGTTTTTATATCACAGTTAATACAAACGTTTTACATTTTATAGTGACTTTATTATATCAACGCCTCAAATAAAGCCCAGTAATACTGCACGATTTTTTTCTCAAATAATTCATTTTTAAAAATTTATTTTCCAAAATAACTCACTTTTCAAACTATTTCTCAAAATGACCATTTTTTTAAATCGCTACACGATGTAGCGATTTTGACTATGACTGGTTAAAATAGCTACACGGTGTAGCGATTTTTGTGTAATTAGGGTTTAATTAAAAGAGTAATTAAGTCAAGACAAAATCGCTACACTGTGTAGCGACTTTGATTGGTCAGTCAAAATCGCTAAACCATGTAGTGATTTCTTAAAAATTCCATATCCCCATTCCGACTTAAAGTCTATTGATTTCAAAAAAAAAAAAAAAAAAAAAAAAAAACATAGCCGCCGGTGGAAGTAGAGAAGAAGGAGACATTTTGTCATTCAAATTCAAGCTTTTCATCATCAAAATTTCGTTATTGTAAGTTTACATTCAAGTTTTTTACTTCATTTTGTGTTGATTTTGCTTTGATTTTAGTATTTGTTTACATGCAATTTAGGTTTATTCAACTCAATTATTGATATATTTTGAACTCAATTGTTAGTATACTTTGATTTGAGTTGTTGTATATGTTGATTTTGAACTCTATTGTTAGTATACTTTGATTTGAGTTGTTGTATATGTTGATATTGAACTCAATTAGTGTTATTTTTTTAATTCAATTGTAGGTATATTTGAACTCAATTATTTATATATTTTGAACTCAATTGTTAGTATACTTTGATTTGAGTTGTTGTAAATGTTGATTTTGAACTCAATTGTTAGTATACTTTGATTTGAGTTATTGTATATGTTGATATTGAACTCAATCAATGTTGTTTTTTAACTCAATTGTAGGTATATTTGAACTTAATTATTGGTATATTTGAACTCAATTGTCGTATATTTGAAATTATGGGGTTTTGAACTCATTCTGTGGGCTTTTTTGAACTCAATTGTTAGTATGTTTGTTATTTCATTTAGAAGTATTTGATATTAAAATTGGGTTTATTTTATTGAAACGGATGGATTCCTTCGTTGATCCCGAGCCTATCGATAACTCTGTTCTGACCGAGCATGAGAATCACAGAGCGCGTTTCATTTGGGCCGGAGTGGATGTTGCTAGTCCGCTCTCATTTCGTCGTGGCGCCACGTTGCCGGATAGACTAGCGCCGAGGATTTTGTCGAGATTATTGGAGTGTGGCTTTGTTGGAATTCATCACATAGGGAGGATTCAATATGATTGTGGGTTGCTGGAGGCCTTGATCGAGAGATGGCGTCCGGAGACCCATTAATTCCACCTCCCGATAAGTGAGATGACGATCACCCTAGAGGATGTCGGCATGATTTTCGGGTTGCCGATTGATGGGGACATTGTTACTGAAGCTGACATCCCAAAGACTTGAGACTATCGGGATATATGTCGCCAGCCTTAGTGGGCATCCCACCTCCCTGAGATATGGATGGGAGTAAACTAAAGCTACCGTGGATCACGAGCCAATTTCCACACTTCCATGACCTAGCCGATGATTCCACCCAGGACCTTGCTGGAGCATATGTATGTACGGGCATATATCATGCTCGCCTTGGGTTCTACGGTGATGCCTGATCGTACGAACAACAAGGTTAAGTTGTGTTATCTCCCTCTGCTTGGGGATGTTTCAATGGTCCGCCAATACAGTTGGGGAAGTACGTCGCTAGCATTCCTATATCGAGAGTTGTGTAGTGCGACTAACCCTGTGACGAAACAGTGCGGAGGATTTTTCAACATTCTACAGGTATGTTTATCTCATTTTAATGTACATTATGTTGTTGTTTTAAGTTTGATTTCAAATTAACGTAATTATTTATAGTATTTCATATAGATTTTATTGATATAGATTTGAGCTTGGGAGCGGTTGTTATGTGTGCAACCGCAAATTCATAGGCGAAACAGAGATTCGGACTACGAGCAAATGCCACTGGGATGCAGGTATACATATATCATACGCTATTTTCTCGTCGTTATTGTTTTTTTTTTATAACTTTTTCTAATAATTATTATGTTTATGAAATTTCAGATGGACCCAATCATCGTTGTATCTCAAGGAGGTTACTGCCCATAACCTGCGAGGCTATCGTGATCAGCTGGCCAAGCTAACAGATGATCAGGTTGTGTGGCAGCCTTATTTAGGTAGATATGATCCAGCCTACTACACTCAGGGACAGGCCGCATGGATAGCGCGGGTCCCTCTCATATGCTTTGAGAGGATATAGTAGCATTTGTCGGATCGCGTTATGAGGCAATTTGGCCTGCTGCAGGGGGTCCCAGAACCATGCAACACTCGTCCGGACTTGCACAGATGTGATAGGCGTGGAAACAATCTCGTTATTTGGAGCGACCGCCATCGACGATACATTGAACTCTAGGGATAGCGGAGACAATATCTGATTTCGTGGGTCCCAGGCTTTCGCGATATGCATTACACCGATCCATATATGATGTGGTATCGAAGCATAATGTGCATGTTTGTGCAGATCCCCATTCATATAGAGGAGGCTGGATACCGGTCGGTTGCTCCTTACCTAGAGTTTGTGGTAAGTATTTACATTTTTCAAGTTATTATTTCTAGTTTTTTTTAAAAACAAAACTTCAATTTATTAACTTATGTCTCATTCTTATATTTTTTTTATATATAAAAACAGGTGTAAAGCCTTCAGTGTTTGCATGTCGACAATGAGGCGGAGGAGCATGCCAGACAAGCTTCAATGCGGACGACTATTAGACACGCGCTCACTGGAGTTAGGGAGCAACAACGCCTTGAGGTTGCCGGCGCCTCCCGGCCCAGATCGCGCGGGGGGTAGAACCTCGACAGCGTCGGGTTAGACGTCGTGCACAGCCACAGCCACAACCACAAATGGACTTGCACGACGAGCCAGAGCGCGAGCCCGAGCCTCAAGCCCAGACCCAGGATGATGGACAATTTGAATGGCCGTCACAGTGGACTGAGAGTCAATTTTGTGGTAGTGCGATTGGGAGTGGGAGTGGGTGGGGGGATGGGAGTGGGTGGAGGAGTGGGAGTGGGTGGGGGGATGGGAGTGGGTGGGGGAGTGGGAGTGGGAGTGGGTGGGAGAGTAGGAGTGGGAGTGGGAGTGGGGGTGGGAGTGCGAGTGGGTGGAGTGCCCAGCCAGACTCTCCCCATGGACCCACTATGGGTTTCGGAGTATATTCGGGGAGTGGAAGTGCCTTTAGGCTTCCCCCGTCTACATCTCAGGCAGGGCTCTGACCCTTCTCCGATCCGAGTTCGACTCCTTTTAGCGCGACTTCATCTAGTGGGGTACAACTAACCCCTGCTCAACGGGCGGAGTTGATTAGAAGAGGGTCTCGGCAGCGGCAACCGACTAGGAAGTTCACCTCGGCTGACTACGAGAGGAGGAATATGTGAATTTTTTGGATGTAATGAAACTTTGTAGTATTAGTTGTTATTTGGATGTTTTTATTTGTAATAAGTGAAACTATTATTTTTTTATTTTTATTTGGATATTTGTACCTTAAAGACATTGTTGAGTGTGATGTTAAGATAACGTGTTGATCGTGTGGGGGCAAAAACGACAACCTAAAAATTTCAAAACAAATAATTAGATGGAAGTATTAATGACGATTACAAAGTGTACTGACTTCCACTATTTAATATATCATATCTTCTGAAGTATCAGAACAGAACCGACAGATATATCATTTGCAAATTCACTCTCAGTTAGCACTTTTCGACGAACGGAAGCATCTATGGTATTCCTAGGATCCTAATAATTTTATTCCAATTAGTAAGTCAAAACACATTTCACTCATGCTAGAAAGCATATTAAACTCATATCATAACCTTTAAAGTCACCATAAGATCACCAAGACCATTTGGTCTGCGGGACTTGATAACAGCAACAGCCTAATAGAACATACATAAATGTAAAAAACTAATCATCTTTACACACATTTAACTATAATTAATCTTGATATTATACCTGATCCACCGTGTCAATATTATGGCATTTCTTATTGATAGAGCTCAACGGATAATATGTACCGGCTTCAGTGAGAAATTCCATTGTAGAGAGCCAAGGATTGTCTTGGAAATCTTCATCCTTCAACGGATCTTCAATCGCTCTCCGTGTATACTCTTGTTTTGCGATCGGGGATTCCTGCGAAGATAAGCTATGACAGTCGAGGCTTTTCCGGCGCATGGCGGACTGTAAGACACCGGCGAAACCAGGAATAAGAGGCGATGAAGAGGAGGATTGAGAGAGATGGGATTGAGAAGATTGAGGGGTGGAGGATTGGCCGAATGAATTAGGACGGCGATTCATATAACGAAGGAGAGATGGATCCATTTTTTGGGTTTAATTGAATTTGGATTGAAAAAAAGATTGAGGGGTGGAGGCTGAAAATTCAGTTCGGGGGAGGAGGGATACGAGAGAAAAGAATCAATGAATCTTGTGGGAAAACCACATCTACTGGAATAAAGAAGAAATCACTACAAGGTGTAGCGATTTTGACTGACCGGTTAAAGTCGCTACACGGTGTAGCGATTTTGTCTTAATTTAATTATTATATTAATTATACCCTAATCACACAAAAATCGCTACACTGTGTAGCAATTTTAATCGGTCATAGTCAAAGTCGCTACACCGTGTAGCGATTTCAAAAAAAATTGATCATTTTGGAAAATAGTTTGAAAAGTGAGTTATTTTGGAAAATATATTTTAAAAAATGAATTATTTGGGAAAACAAATTCAATACTGCGCTCACCCAATCAAATGAACTCCCAAAAATCCAGCCACTGATAATCTCTCCTAGATGACGGGAGCTATAACATCAGGCACGATCGCACCACGGCGAAATGATGAACTCGAAACGTCATGATTTGCCCAAATATACCAAGCTCGGTGTGAGTGATGTAAAGTCAACCCAAAATGATCAAAAGGCACATGATCAACAAACGTATACATTTGTTAATCAAAACATTACAAACACAAATATTATTTTGACAAATCAAATACTATAGAAAGTGTTATTTTCACAAGTGTTATGTTCACAAATCAACACAAATACAAATATTAATTTCACAAATCAATACTCTAAAAAATACTCACAATACAAAATATCCTCAAATTTTGATTAAAAATAAACCATACTATAAGAAATACTCACAAATCAATCAAATACAACCAAAAACCTAACATTTATTCAAATAAATACTATTTCAATGGAATGAATAGAAAAACTTAGAAAAAAAAACACTCAAAATTCGTTCAAATTAAAATTAAAATGACCAAATTCAAACTCAAACCTAGATTCTAAATTCAAAATCACATCTCATTCTAACCTTCAAAAATGGAAATAAATGGATAAGAATGAAAACCTACTTATCAATTTTGAAGAATGACGAATTTTGAATTTAACAAAATGTTATAAAAAATTTGCTCTCTTCTTTTTCTTCCTTTCCTCTTCCTTTGTTTTTTTTTCTTTCTTTCTTCTGTAATCGATAAAATGAAGGGGTGTTTAAACTCGCCAAATCAATTGGTGAGTTTGAATCTCGCTTAAACTCGTCAATTGATTTGGCGAGTTTCATTATCACGTCATTTTCCTTAAAATGCAAGTGAATAAAAAGAAAATTTTGAAAAATAGAAATCGCCATTATATTTGGTGAGTTTGAAGTTTGAACGGGCAAATGTCAAATTCGCTAAATGGTTTTAGCGAGTTTTGAAAAAATAGATAATTTGACAAATAGTTTGAAAGAGTTTTTATTTGAGAATTATATTTTTAAAAAGAAATATTTTGAAAAAAAATCCTAAAGAAGAGTAGACTACTATCCAACTTGGCCCCACCTTCTTTTCTGTCTCCCTCATTCTCTATGGAATTCTAATCCAGCTTTAAAAGTCGTTGGCCTAGGGATGGCCAAACCGGACCGGAACCGGAAAATCGGATCGGAACTGGACCGAAAAAGCCCAAAACCGGAGCGAACCGGGGAGAAAACCGGAACCGGACGGACCGGAACTGGGGTTAGTGCGGGCCGGTTAAGGGTTACAAAAATGCCAAACCGGAATCGTGAACCGGACGAAATTTCCACGTTTTCCAAAGAACTGGACCGGAACCGGACCGGAAAAGCCCGAAATCGGATCGGAAAAGCCCGGAACCGGAGCGAACTGGGGAAAAAACCGGAACCGAACGAACCGAAACCGGGGTTAGTGCGGGCCGGTTAAGGGTTACCATTTGGCCGAACCGGAACCGGCGGTTCAAGGCCCGGACCCGAACCCGGACCCGAACCCGGACCGGATTTGGTCATCACTACGTTGGCCCCTTGATCCTATCATGAATTTGGAATTGATCATGGTTGTCCATCTCATCATTGTGAACAGTACTATGAATAGTTTTAATGGCGGAATTTTTCATTTTGCCCTTACTATTTTGTCCATTTCCCATTTTGTCCTTAAAAAAAAAAATTAAATTTAAAAAAAAAAAAAAACGTGTCCTCGGGCACGGGCTTAATTGAAAAAAACGTGTCCTCTGACACGTGCTTATTCTAGTATATATATATATATATATATATATATATATATATATATATATATATATATATATATATATATATATATATATATTATACTTCCTCCGTTCCACTCCAAATGTCTCAACTTTCCTTTTTGGGTGTTCTATTTAAAATGTCTCAACCCAAAAAAGGAAAGTTTTTTTTACTTTTTTATTTGTGAGATCCACTTGTCATACTCACAATAAATATCCACTAACTATTCCCTATCCCACCTTCTCTTTCCTACATACTCCCTCCGTCCCGCCCGAAAGGGCAATTTTGCCTCCTAGCACGGAAATTAAGAAATGAATAAGGAAAGTGATGTAAGAAAGAGAAAAAGGTTAAATGTTGTGAGTATGAAAAATTAAATAGGAGAGAGAATGAGTGGGAGGAATAGTTAGAAGAGAGAATGTTGTGAGTGTAAAAATAAAGTAAGAGAGAGAATGAGTGGGGTAGGAAGAGTATAAAAATAATAAAAACATGTGATTATCACTACCGTAAAATAAAAAAAAAAGTATATAAAAATGTTTTTATATCACAGTTAATACAAACGTTTTACATTTAGTAAGTTTATCCTTTAAAAATTCGTTGTTGGATCATATTAGTTTTTGCATGTGTCCCGTTCATCCTCTACAATCATATTGTGCATGATGATACAAGCAATCATAATTCTACCAATAATATGACGATCCCATACAAGACATGTGCGTTTGATAAATGCAAAACGAGATTGGAGAACCCCAAAAGCTCGCTCAACATCTTTTCTAGCAGCCTCTTGACGTTGAACAAGCATCTTGTGTTTTTGAATTGTAGGAGAAGCAATTGATTTCACAAATGCAGCCCAACTTGGATAGATGCCATCTGTGAGATAATATCACATCTCCCTCCGTCCCAGTCGAGTGGATACCAAAAATTTGGGCACACAGATTAAGGAAAAGTATGAGAGATAAAAAATAGAAAAAAATGTTGTGAGTATGAAAAATTAAATAGGAGAGAGAATGAGTGGGAGGAATAGTGATTTGATTGGTGTTGTGAGTGTAAAAGTAAAATAGGAGAGAGAATGAGTGGGGAAAATAGTAAAGATTTCCTTCCATTTTGGGCAGTCTCTATTGGAATGAGACGGACCAAAAAGGAAATAAGTATCCACTCGACAGGGACGGAGGGAGTATTACTTTCGCGTCCATTCACGACATAACTATATTTGGGTGCTCGACCTTCCAAAATATCAGAAAACAATTTCATAAATTTAAATTACAATAATTAAAAATAAAACAAATTTAAATTACATGAACATAAACACACAATACATAAACTTAAATTACATTAAAAAAAACTCATAAAATACATAAACTTAAATTACATAAAAACAAACTAATCATTTCCCAAATACTTTCTCCATGAGAAGACGTTTCATTTCTTCATCTTGTGGTGATAGTTGATCTTTTCCCAATAGAGTATTCAAAAGAGTAACATTCATTTTCATAACTTTCCTTTCATCCTTTCTACGTTCCATTTCAATTTTATTTTCTTTCTTTTTACGTTCCAGTTCAATCCTTTCATTTCCCAATTTGTTCATCACCTCAACTTCATTGTTTCTTGTGAGCCTCAATGCACGAATTTCTGCTGTAAAATCATCAGAAATATGAAATGATTGTGATACCTTACCTTTTCCTTTCCTTTTAGTTGCATCTCTAGTCTCTACCTTCGGGTCGAGAAGTTGTTGAACTATCACTTATTGGAGTTTCTGGGTTTGAAGGGGTTGGATTTTCTCCACCTTCATCGTCCTTGGTTTTTTTTAGTTGTCACGACTTTCTTCATTACTCTCTTCATACTCAGAACGAGCACGTGTTGCATTGCGATTCAGATTTAACTCCCACTTAGGATGTTTACTCATAACTTCTGTAAATACATGCATATTAGTAAACTTGATACCACGGGCCTCATAAATTTGTGAGCTTCTGCCTCGATATCTTTATTGCTCATTCCACTCATTCTCCGACCATATGCTTTCTTATACTCCCTTCATCCCGTCCGAAAGGGCAAAATTTGTGTCTTGCACAGAAATTAAGAAAAGTGATATAGGAAAGAGAAAAAGTGTACTCCCTCCGTCCCGCTAATATTAGCACACTTTCCTTTTTGGGCGTCCCGCTAATATTCGCACACTCCCAAAAAGGAAACTTTATATTAATAAAATATTCACCCAACCCCACTCATTCTCTCTCCTACATTATTTTAATACTCACAACATCATTATAATTTATTACACCCTCCACTCATTCTCTCTCCACTCATTCTTTTACACTCACAACATTTTATTAAAATATTATATTCCTTAATTCCCGCGTAAACAGTGTTTGTGCTAATATTAGCGGGACGGAGGGAGTATAGTGGAATAAATATTGTGAGTGAAAGGTGATGTAGGAAAGAGAAAGTGAGGTAGGAAATAGTTAATGGATATTTATTGTGAGAGTATGACAAGTGAGTCCCACAAATAAAGAAGTAATAAAAAAAATTTCTATTTTTGGGTTGTGCCCTTTCAAATGGGACGCCCCAAAAGGAATTTTGTGCCCTTTCGGGCGGGACGAAGAGAGTATGCAGCAATCCATTTGTTCACGCTTTCGCTAAGCCGTCTAAACGACTCTTAATCATTTGCAAATTTCTTTTGCGTATTTCTTCTGGATTCTCCATGCGAGCGTGTTCGAACAATTTTGCCATCCGCGCCCATATCACAGCATTCTTCTGATTATTTTCACGCACACTATCTTCACTTACAAAAATCCAACTCAACATTAGAGCTACGTCTTCTTTTACAAGTCAACTCACACCCTTTGGTCTGTTTTAGTATTTGTGTTTGTTTGTTCAAAATCTTGAAATAAATTTCGTGAAATATTTTGGGAGCTTTGGACATTGTCAGATGTAGGAAAGAAATTGTAGTTCGGAGAAATTTGAGAATTTTGATCATTTTCGAAATTTGAAATATTATGAGGGTTTATAGAATTCTGAGAGCTATAATAAAATTGAATGCTTGGATAGTTTTGAGAATTGTCATATTCCTCAGGATTTGAAAAGAACTGAAAATTCGAATTCATGATTTTTTTAGAATTTCAAAAAAAAAAAAGTTGGATCAAGAAATGATTTTTTAGAGTTAGAAAGAGAGTATTTGAGATTGTGTCTAAAAATCCCAAACTAGTCTCTATTTATAGAGGATGAAAAATAAAAAAAATTGGTGTTTATTTTTTTTCATAAAAAATATATTCATTTACAATTTTTTTAGATATATACTCTCTTCGTCCCGTCCGACTTAGGACGTTTTGCCATTTTGGGCGTCCCACCCAACTTAGGACGGCTCAAAATGGAAAGTTTATATTACTCTTATATTAAATGGGATCCACTTGTCATACTCACAACAATAATTTCATCACTATTTATCCCACTCATTCTCTCTCCTATTTAATTTTTCACACTCACAACACATCCTCCACTCATTCTCTCTCCTAATATTATAATAGTATTCCTTAATTTTCGTGTCGGAAGTAAATATCCTAAGTCGAACGGAACGGAGGGAGTATTCAAAAGGATAATTAAAAATAATTTTGCTTCAATCATGTTGTGACATGTGTTTCACTTTGGACGGAAAGGGAAGACCCGGGTGAGGCGTCTGACATATCAGGGTTGGCAAGGATCGTTGGTTTGCTTTTTATTTTTTTAAATTTTCTTTTTTGTCTTTTATGGCCCAACCCAACCCAAAATTTGCTGACGGAGGTTGTCTAACATCCATCCGGTGGTGAAGAACCAAAGGTGAAATCATTGTCAAAAAAATGGAATCCCACAGATTCTGGGTCAACCGTGTAAACAAGAGTTTCCCGGGAGTAGACTACTATCGTAAAATAAAAAAAAAGTACTTATGTGAAAATGTATACTCCGTTCCAATAAGTCTTTCACCCTTTTGGGTGGGCACGCAAATTATGAAAATAGGAGAAAAAAAAAATATTGTGAGTGTAATTTGAAAATAGGAGAGAGAATTAGTGAAGTGAATAGTAAATTATAATGGTGTTGTGAGTATTAAAATAATGTAGGAGAGAATGAGTGGAGGAAATAGTAAAGATTCTTTGCCAAAAAAGAAAAGGTGAAGTTTCTAACGGGACGGCCTTTTGGGTAATTAGTGAAGCTTTTATTGGGATGGAGAGAGTATGAAGAATAACCAGCAATGTAAATATTAGTTGAGATTTATCGGTTATATAAATTATTCAATAGTTTTCATATTTATTTTCCACATTTTTATCTACTTTTTCTGTCTTAAATAATATTTTCAACTTTTTTATTATCGATATGAAAGTATTTTGAAGAATAAATTTATGTTATTTTAATTAACTTAATAAAAATTTAAAATTTGTTATCGATAAACCATCATAAATATTGTCAATCAATTTTATACTCTCTCTGTTTCGTTCGAAGCTTCACCTTTTACCCAAATGCGTGTTCCGGTAGAAGCTTCACATTTTCTAAAATGGAAAAGGTTTATTAATATTCTATTATACCCACTAACTTTTCTCTCTCACATATTTAAATTATGGATCTCACTTATCATATTTACTCATTTATTCTCTTTCACAATCCTCTCTCACTTCCATTATTTTTTAGTATATACTCCCTCCGTTCCACAAAACTTTACACCTTTACTGTTGAGAACGGAAAATAAGGAATAATGTTATTAAAGTAGGTGTTGTGAGTGGAAGGAGAGAGAATGAGTGGAGAGAATAGTAAATTTGAAAAGTGTTGTGAGTATGACAAGTGAGTCCCATGAATAAAGAAGTACTATTAAAAAATTTCCTTTTTAGGAAAGTGAGACTTTTTAAAGTGAGACGCTCAAAATAGTAAAAGGGGTAATGTTTTATGGAACGGAGGGAGTATATTATTTTCTTAATTTAATTTGCGCGGTGAAGCAGAGTATGTTAATAAGATTATTAAATTAACCTAAAATGGATTAACATGAATTACCCCACTTGTCCACTATATATACTCCTTTCTTCAATAGAATTATTGGATCTGCAATTTTTAATTGCAAGCGTCTACAATAAAAGTGTTTATATATACATATATAGAGAGAGAAACACTGTGTGAACTCCCTCTCCTATCCTACTACTCAGCGCAGTCATTACGTCGAACACTTGGCGGGCTTTCGATGGCGATAGAGCGTATACCGAGCTCGGCACACCGAGACGACAACGACGAGAAGCCGTTGACGGAGCACGACGGCGACGGTAAGAAGGAAGTTTTTCCCGAGTCGGTGGAGAGAATTTTCGAGAGCAAGGAGGTTCCACCGTGGCAGAGCCAGCTGACGGTGAGGGCGTTCGTCGTCAGCTTTATATTGGGAGTTCTGTTCACGTTTATAGTGATGAAGCTTAATTTGACGACGGGAATTATACCGTCGCTTAATGTATCGGCCGGTCTGCTCGGATTCTTCTTTGTGAAGACGTGGACCAAGTTTCTGGAGAAGTCCGGCATGTTGAAGCAGCCGTTTACTAGGCAGGAGAATACGGTGATTCAGACCTGCGTCGTCGCAACCTCCGGCATCGCCTTCAGCGGTATGTGCTTTCTCTCTCACACACTGTTTACACATAGTCACATGTGTCATGGATAAGTACACCTAGATGTTGACTTCCGTGATTCACATCTTGCGGTTAATATGGAATTATGAATCATGCATGTTCTAAAATTGGGAGAGTTCATTTGCAAATGGCAAAAAGTATACTCCCTCCGGTTCCAACTTTTCCCCGATTGAAAAAAAAAAAAAACAATTATTACCACAATTTAAAAAAAAAAAATAAAAATCCAACAAATCAATTGATAAAATAAAATAATAACCTCTAGAATTCCATTTACTTAAAGACCAATTGAATTTTAATTTTTGTTGAAAAACGTAGCAGCACATGATCTTTAAATATAAAAGATCATACTGTATTAGTTAATTTCCAATGTAAATAATCGCTTTTACAAATAATTATTAAACTTACATATGAATGGTTAGATTTTAATAAAGTGTTAGTGAGAATTCAATCAAGTTAAATATAAAAATTAAAGTGACTATGACGAAGAGAGTATTTCTTTTGTTTCAAAATGAATGTAAAAAAATTGAAATTTATTCTTATTTAATTATCTAAGAGCAGTTTAGTAAAATGAAATTTATTTTGGAAATGAGGAGTATAATTGTTAGGTTATTCTTTTCTGATATGGTTTGTTTACTGGATCAAGTTGAGGAATTTTTTTTTTAAATATAAAAGAGGATTTAATTTGATTGGGTCTCTATTCTAAGAGGAGACTTGACTCATTACACTTCTTTGGACTCAAATACTCCTACCTTCCTATTCGAAAAAGCACAAATTTAGCCTTGCATGAAAATTAAGGAGGGTGTATAGTGAAATAAGTGTTGTGAGTATAAAAAATGATGTATGAGAGATAAAGTGGGATAAAAAAATAGTTAGTTGATAATTATTGTGAGTATGATAAGTGGGTTCCACGAATAAAAAAATATTAAAAAATTTTCATTTTAGAAGTGTGTCCTTTTAAATAAATGAGACTCTAAAAATGAAAATTTGTATATTTTCCGATGATACGAAAGGAGTATTAATTAATGAACATTGATCACTGCGGCCTGCGGGTCGCATGGAAAAAGTATTAAAATAAACTAATTGTAGATTAGCCGAAATAAGTTATTCCCTAAAAAGGTTTTCGACTTTGGGGAGTGGTCAACTCATAGATAACAGCCCCAAAACGAAAAGAGTATTTCAATATGCAATTTATTTTATTATTGATTTTTTAAGTTAAGAAGGATTATTTTTTATGTAATTTTAATATTTAAAGTACATAAATATTAGTAACTAGCATACTATCGTAGCTTATAAGTTGGTTTTAATATTTATTTACAATTATGAAATTTATTTTAGCATAATATTTATTTATTTTGAAAAAATACATTGATATTTTTTAAAATGATTAATTATACTCCTTTGAAAAAATAGTTTCTTAAACATTTAATATCGGTTTGATTTAACTTGACAAAAAACAAAAAATGAGAAAACATCAACCTTATAAAATTAAAAAATTATTGATGCACCATTAAAAAATTACTATCTGCAACAGTAGTTTATAGAAATACTCCCTCCGTCCCACTTCACTTGACACTAATTTCCATTTTGGGTCGTCCCACTTCACTTGGCACTGTCCAAAATGGAAAAGAATATTCTCTATTCCCTCCACTCATTCTCTCTCCTACTTCACTTTTACACTCACAACATTCTCTCTCCTAACTATTCCTCCCACTTATTCTCTCTCTTATTTAATTCTTCATACTCACAACATTTAACTTTTTCTCTTTCTTACATCACTTTTCCTTAATTCCTACACCCAAAAAGTTGGTGCCAAGTGAACCGGGACGGAGGGAGTATATTGTATAGAATAATTAAATTCTCATTAAATTTTAGTTTTTGGGATGGAATTTTTGGAGAATAAACAAAATAAATAGTTTTACAAAATATTTAAAAAATAAAAAAATATCTGAATAAACTGTTTCTTCAGCCAACGGAAAATAATTTGGTAAATTATTAATTAATTAAACAGATGATAAGCTCAGTGTGTACTGGATTGAATAAAATCTATTTAATCCGGCTACCTCTCTATAGGTGGGATGTCTTTGTTAGGAGTATTCATTAATAAGGACAGCATATCATGGGACCCGTTGAATTGGAATAATCAACGTTTCACATTTGGTCCCGCCATAAGTACGATGCTGATGAATAAGGTTGTGTTTGATAACGACGGTTTTTGTTGATGAATAATAATTTTAGAAAATTTGAGTTTTTGTAAACAAACAATTGTAAATCTTTATGTTTATCGGCTCTTATTCGATAAGTGAGAATATTGATGCTTGTTCGGTAAGAAAATATGAAATAGTTGTTACAATTCGAGTCAAGGGTCTATTCTTAGTTTGAAATAGTTGCACACAAGAAAACCGTTCAAAACAAACATTAATTGCTTGTTCGTTCTTATTTCTATCAAACACAATCGAAGTAATTTTATTTTTTTTAAAAAAAGGTTCGTTTTGGAACAAATTTTTTGAAATATTAGACATTTATTTGAGAAGAAAGGAAGTTTTTTTATTGAATATTAAAATGATTTGCTTCCATAATTTTTGTGAGCTTATATTGAAAATATTTATATTTGAATAATATTAATGAATTTAATCTGTATATCAGATTAAATACTAGTAGTATTAGTATTACTTTGTTTTTTAGTCTGATAAGAGTATTAACCAGAGACTTTGTTCCTCATGCTCCATTCTTGTCTTGTAGTGGACTAGTACTCAAAAGCCCGTGCCATTGGCACGGGTCAGTATGGAAGGGAAAAGAACATCCTACAATTCAAAATTTCTTCATCGTTACCCCCCATCAGCACTCACTTTCGTCTTTCCTGCCCCCCCCCCCTTCCTATCCCCTACACACTTACTTTCCTCTTTTTCGCAATTTTCAACCTAACACAAAACCATTTTTTTGGTAACCCTGCCTACCCAAATTCTACTAAGCAATAAAAAAAGGGCGAATGGCATTTTGGGCTCCAAAGTTTAGGAGGTGTTCCTAAAATGGGCCTCATTCTATCACTAATTACAATATAGGGTCCAAAGTTCATATTTTGTTAATACTTTAGGGTTTTTAACCAATTTTGTTAGAAAATCCCGCTAAATATGAATAGTCAAACTCAAACCTCATTATACCTCTATAAAAAAAATAAAAAAATTGGAGACCTATTATCCTGTTTGCAAATACTACTTATCTTGGTGAAAAGTACGACCTCCCTCCATCTATCCTTAATAAGAAAGTGTCATACTTAATTATAAATAGTTGTATGGGACGGAGGAAAATATTTACAAACTTGGTCAATTACTCCTAAAATGGTGCTAAACAAAGTAACTTCCTATTCATATCTAACGAAGTATAAACCAAATAACAATTGAGAAGTGAACAATTCACACAATAAACAAACAGAACATTAACTTAATTATCAGTCAGATTTCTTATCTGGGAGTTGAGTTTGATTTGCAGCCTTGACATTCTTGTCTTGTGCCATCTAAAGCATGTATTTCCTACCTCTCTTTGAAGTACCGCTCGAATGCTTTTGATAAAAACCACGGAATCGAGAAAACATAACATATTTATGGAGAAATAGGCCAAGTTTGCAATCGCTAATTCACACAACTTGAAGCACTTTTTGTATAAACCCAAAGAACTTAAATCTTTTTGATTGTGAATTGATTCAATCAAATACAGTAGTTGTTTATGGAGATTAACTTAGAGCAATCACAAAATAAGTCTCTACATACCCTCGCAGGAATCATATCCCCATTTCTTGAGGAGCGCAAGCTTTAGAACTCCATTCGTTAATAGTTAAAGATTCTCGTTTTTATGCCAGGGGAATGACACAAAAGATGCCTAACCCATAATGATATGAAATTATATGTTCATTGCCTAATTAAAATCAAGAAGAAAATTTGGACAACACAACCCTCATATTTGATCAATTCAGTAGTAAGAATACAAAACATAAGACAATTAATTCAAATTAAACTTGATAGTGATATAATGATTATGCAAAACACGGAGAAATGTTGAGATTAACAAATTAAAAAATACAAAAATTGAAGCAAGTCAAACGTGTGAAAACGATAAAATGTGGGGAACCTTCGGTATAGCGTGTTCGGCTCAGGTCTTTGACGGCGAGGTATCTCCGGCGAGCTTCGGCGGAGAGAGCACGGCGATGACGACCAGATCTTATTTTGACGCAGGCAGAGAAGGAGGGACTTTGGTTTGTTTTTTTCTTCATCTGTTTCAGTTGGGCTTCCTCTTCGCCAATCGCCCACTGTCGTTCCTCCGTCTCCGGCCATCCCTGCTTCCAGCCTTCCAAAAGAGATTTTGATTGAAAATGGAGGAGGAGGGACGTGAGGAAGAGACAGAGGGAAAAGAAGAGAACGTGGGGTGCTGAGTTAATAGGAGCCGTTGGATCAACTTTAGAAGAGTGAATCTCAGCCGCCACTTATATGGAGATAAGAGGCAGTTAAAACCTCTCTCTATTGTATAATAGATGTTGTCAACCTTGTAGGCATGCAGTGTGGTGGGTCCACCTGTGGTTGATAAGTTTTTTTTTTTTTAGTTTTGCGTTGCCAAGTTTTGTTGCCACGTGGCAGTGAAAGAGTGAATGTTTGTCTTTTGTCTTGGTGGTATGATTTGGGTGAGAATTTCCATTTTCATTGTTCTTGCATATTTGTACTCCATTTGGCCAGGCCCGTTTCAAAATATATATATATATATATATATATATATATATATATATATATATATATATATATATATATATATATATATACACATTACATAGTAAAAGAAAAAATAATATATTGAACACCTTTGTGGAGATACGATCCTGACACCTCAAAGTATGTATATAATTAAAGTTATCCAACTAAGCTAGCAACAATACTTACCATGGTTTCACATCAAAATTTATATATTTAGTACTAGCATCTTTGGCCTAGGTTCAAGGAATGGAGGAAAATATGAGGCCCCATAAAATTATGGGCCCTGTGCAATTGGGCTCCTTGCACACCCTCAAAATCGGGCCTGCATTTGGCTTTATGGGAGTAAACAATCATTGGGCAGAAGGAGATTGAATTTAGTAAAATTTTGGTATTCTTTAAACTACAATATGTAATTAAGTAGTACTCCATCCTTCTCAACTGAATGTTTCAAATTTCTCTTTGAGGGATATTTTTAAAACATTTAAATGGCAAAAAATGTATAAATATTATTGTTACACACTTGCTAATTATTTACTTCTGCAAATATAAAATGACTAGTGAAATTTTTTTGGTAAAAAACAATTACGGACCAAGTTTTTACAAAAAAAAAAAAAAACATTCATTTTGAGACAAAAATTTCTTGAAAACGGACATTCACTTGGGAACCGAGGGAGTAGTATATGATGTAAATAGTCAAATTTGAGTCATGTAGTCGGACTGCGTGGCAGTGTGCAGCTCTATTCTTGGTACCCACATTCTAATTCAATGCAATCCCGGCAGGCCTGTCTCAATAGTTATATTGGCCCTATGCTAAATGTGAATATTACGTCTTTAATACTTATTTCTCTCGGTAACTAAGCAATGGATAAGTGAAAAAATTGGGGGGCCATCAAATATTAGGTCCCTATGATATTGGGCTCCTTGCACTCATGAATAGCCGGGCCTTAGTCCTGGTAGTGCCGTTATTTTACTAACTAACATAAGGGCTCAAGACAGGGCATGTATCTTTGTAAATGTGAATAAATTGCTCATTGGACCAAAAAAAAAAAAAAAATTGCTCAGGCAAGGAAGATGGGGACCAGTCACTTTCAGTACTAAAAACCAGAAACCTCTTTCACATGTCATCTTCACAAATGATTAAATGAACATAGAAATAGGTCTTAGGAAGGTTAGATTCCATGAAATCATTATAACTGTGTGTGTTATCAGTTGTAGGACTATAAAGAGTTGCTGTCACAGAATCTGCTGTAGATTATAGTATTTTATTTTTCTAGTATCAGTGGCATGATGCATAAATTTTCTGTAAATAATCTTTTTGGGCTACATGGAAAACTATTTATTTTTCTTTCCCCCCCCCCCCATACTTTCAGGCTACCTATACAAGCCAAGTTCTTAACACAATTTTGAATAACTTTAACAGGAGGTTTTGGTAGTTACCTCTTTGGCATGAGCGAAGCAATCGCCAAACAATCAACTGAAGCTAATACTGCCCAAAATATTAAGAACCCTTCTTTGGTATGGATGATTGGCTTTCTTTTCGTTGTTAGCTTCCTTGGTTTGTTTTCTGTGGTTCCTCTTCGCAAGGTATGACAATGGACATCTTCACTATCAACTAACTGTTGCTTTATCTACCATCCAATTCCCCTTTCTTTTTCAAGTTGATATATATATATATATATATATATATATATATATATATATATATATATATATAAACAAACACACACACACACACACACACACACTCTGCACATATCCGTTCCGTTGTACTGATTCTCATTTAGTTCTTTTTACACTATCATTTCAGATAATGATCATAGACTTCAAGCTGATTTATCCAAGTGGCACTGCAACCGCTTATCTTATTAATAGTTTCCACACTCCTCAAGGAGCCAAGCTAGCCAAGTGAGGCTATGACCACAATTTCTCACCCACAAGATTTACCTAGATTTTCATCTCATTCATTTCTCTCTTTTTTCTTTGATAATGCTTATGCAGGAAACAAGTGAGAGCTCTGGGAAAGTTCTTCTCTTTCAGCTTTCTGTGGGGTTTCTTTCAGTGGTTTTTCACGGGAGGTGATGAATGTGGATTCGCAAGCTTTCCCTCCCTCGGTCTTAAGGCCTACAAAAACAAGTATGTTCTGTTCAAATTTTATGGCCAACGTGCCCATTAAAAGTTCCATTACATATAACATGCTTAATATTTGCTTATTTGATTTTTGTCCTTTCGAGGTTCAAGTATTTTACATTAATGACCTTTATGTGTACTGCTCCTACAAAACCAGGTTTTTCTTTGATTTTTCTGCAACTTATGTGGGTGTTGGCATGATCTGCCCATATCTGATAAACATATCACTGTTGGTCGGGTCAATTCTCTCATGGGGAATAATGTGGCCCCTCATAAACACTAAAAAAGGTGATTGGTACCCAGCAGACCTCAAGTCAAGTAGTCTTCATGGCTTGCAAGGTTATAGAGTAAGTTCTTTTATCTGATTCATTAGCCTAATTCAAAAAAAAAGGGTTTTTTATTAATGAATGACTTGATATATTACTCCCTCCGTCCCTAAATGAATGTCGAAAAAAGTTCAAATTTGCTCTTGATCAATCAAGAGCAAATTTGAAATATTATCTACATTCATTTAGGGAAGGAGGGAGTACAAGACTAACACTTGAAAGTGCATCTGATTAATTAGCCCACAATTCGAATATTTGCACTAGTCTTTTGACCGTCCATTCATTGCAGATCTTCATAGGAATCGCCATGATCCTTGGTGATGGACTATACAACTTTGTCAAGGTCCTTGGTCACACAATGTATGGAATATTTCACCAAGTGCGTAAACAAAATGAAAGCACCGTCCTTCCGGTTAACGGTCGATCTGCCAATCCTACTCAATCTTATGATGATCAGCGACGCACAGAACTCTTTATGAAGGACCGTATTCCAGCATGGATAGCTGTTGTTGGTTACGTATGCATTGCAATTATTTCAACTGCGACACTACCACAGATTTTTCACCAACTGAAATGGTACTACATTGTGGTTATTTACGTTTTTGCCCCTGCCTTAGCTTTCTGTAACGCATATGGATGTGGGCTCACTGATTGGTCATTAGCATCAACCTATGGAAAGCTAGCAATCTTCACAATCGGAGCATGGGCAGGAAGCGGAAATGGTGGAGTTCTTGCTGGATTAGCAGCTTGTGGGGTCATGATGAACATTGTCTCTACTGCATCTGATTTAATGCAGGATTTTAAGACCGGCTACTTGACTTTAGCTTCACCACGGTCCATGTTTGTGAGCCAAGTTATTGGAACTGCAATGGGTTGTGTTATTTCTCCTTGTGTCTTTTGGCTCTTCTACAAGGCATTTGATAACCTTGGGGTCCCCGGTTCGACTTACCCGGCCCCATACGCTTCTGTTTATCGAAACATGGCGATTTTAGGGGTTGAAGGATTCTCTGCACTGCCAGCCCACTGCCTTACACTATGCTACATCTTCTTTGCTGCAGCTGTCTTCATTAATGGTGTCAGAGATGCAGTAGGAAAAAGAAGAGCGCAATTTATTCCTATCCCCATGGCAATGGCGATTCCGTTCTATATCGGTGGCTACTTTGCAATTGATATGTGTGTTGGAAGCTTGATACTATTTGTATGGACCAAGATAAATAAGGCGAAAGCTGATGCATTCGGACCTGCAGTTGCTTCAGGATTGATTTGTGGAGATGGAATCTGGACTTTGCCCAGTTCAATACTTGCTTTGGCAGGCATAAATCCACCTATTTGCATGAAGTTCCTGTCGCACGGAACTAATTCAAGGGTTGACTCTTTTCTCCATCCGTAAATCTTGTTTCGGATTCAGCAATCTTTAGGTACTACTTATATCAGTCTGATGCTTTTATTTCTCTATTATGGTGCCACTCAATTAGTAAAATTTCCCGAGTAATACGAAAGTCACAAACAAGTTCACAAAAGGTTGGATACAAAATGATATCACACTGTTTGATTGGATGTTGTTGTTGTAGATTTCAATACTCATTAATTTACTATCCAATCAAATAGTGCCAAATCATTTTATGCCAAAATTTTGTGAGTTTTTTTGTGCCCCTAGCATTGCTCAGATTTCCCCTCAATTTCATAGTGCAAACAAAAACATGTAAATGAGTGTCATTTGTATAAATTTCATGATTCAACATAGCTCCCCTGCTTCACGTTACATGTAGTATAGTTTACATGCTTACAGTACAAAAAATGTTATTTAGGCCTCAATCATTTCACGGATAGGGATATTGTTTACTGTGACAAGAGATGTGTCGGTGAATTCTCCGAGAATTGCTCTAAACTCATCCCCAGTTAGAGTTTCTTTCTCTAGTAGCACATCTACTAATTTATCCATGGCTTCCCTACTGCTCCTTATGTGGTTCTTTGCAACTTCATATGCTCTATCAATAATATGTCGTACTGATGCATCAATGTCTTCGGCAAGTTTTTCTGACATTGAATTTCTTGCTAGCATCCTTAGTACCACATCACTGCTTTGTGTGCTCGGATCAGTCAATGACCATGGTCCAATCTCTGACATTCCAAACCTCGTAACCATCTGTAAAACCAAAAAGTATAGTATGAGTGTTTTAGACAGCTAGTGTGTGTGTTTAAACTGCCACCAGTGCATGTGTTTAAGACTGTCAATGCATGTGTTTAAGACTACTAGTGCATGTATTTAAGACAGACAGTGCATGTGTTTAAATTGCCAGTGTGAGCCTGTGAGTGTTCAAACGTGTCATTGTTGGTGTTTACATTGAAAACCTGTAAAAAGTGTCAGCGTTAATGTCAACATTGAAAATCTGATAACTTTAATTGACGAACCGATAAACTCAGAATCTTTAGTAGTATAAGACCTAAAACAACCATGTAGTAAAAATGTATGTCTAAGTTTTTCCCTTGCACACTAAATCCCATTAAAGTTACCTGTTTCGCTATCTGAGTTATCTGCAGCAAATCTCCGGCTGCACCAGTGGTGATCTCTGGCTCGCCAAAGATCACTTCTTCGGCTGCTCGACCACCAAGACCTCCAACTATTCTGGCAAAGAGTTGTTGCTTAGATATGAGTTCAGGATCTTCACTAGGTATAAACCATGTTAGACCACGGGCCTGGCCTCTAGGGATCAAGGTGACTTTCTGAACCGGGTCATGGCCTGGAGTCAGTGTCCTACAACGGAGGTTGGAAATTAAGAAGTCAACGTAGTTTCAGAAGACTTTCTATTACCGGAAGCTTCTAGAAAAAGATGTACTTACGCGCAAATTGCATGCCCAATTTCATGATAAGTGTTAGGATTTTGGTCCCAACCACAATTGCTAGATTGATAAAGATGCAAGCACAAAACAATAATAATAGCAAGAACAATAAAAATACGAAACAAAATTGAAAAACAATGAACACAAGAGATTTACGTGGTTCACCAACTTGGCTACGTCCACGGGCGACGGAGAATCAATCCACTATAATCAAGAAGAGTACAAGGAGAATCAAGGTGAAAACCTTTCACACAATCTCACAATCTCTCACAATACAATAGTGAATAACCTAGCTTGTTTCTCTCTCAATCTCACTCTCAAGGCTGCGGAGGAACAAAGACAAAAAGACTTATTTATATGACTAGGGCAAAACCAAACAGCAGCCAAGGACCGATCAAGCCCAGCCCACGCACTCGCTAGCTGACGCCGCGAGGCGCACGCCTCAAGAAAACCAGCGCCCGCCCGGGTTTTTCCAAAATCACGCCACTCCTTCGCCGCCGAGGCGCTCGCCTCACCAAGGCCATGCGGCCGCCTCAAGGCCATCGACAAGGCCACCAGAAACTGCCACTCATGCGCCCGCCTCTCTCCATGTGGGGCGCCCGCCTCGGATCAGAATAGCCCGCCATCCTCCTTTGTCTACCAATTGAGAGTCACACCCAACAATTCTCCACCTTGACGATCAATCTCGAAACAAGCTATATCCAAGAGAACATCTCTTTCTCCGTCGCCACGCCCCGAAGGGCATCAATGACTAGTAACACCCACTAAGTCCAAGAACTTCTTGAACTTAGAAATTGAAACCTTCGAACCCGGCTTTGTCAACATGACCGCCTCCGTTATAGTCATAACATACCCAATGCAACCATCACTGTTCTTGCCATACACAATGCACACACAAGCATTTGGATACGGAATCCGTGACACATCATCTTTAGACTTGGGACAATCTAAAGAATATAACCATTTCACCCGGTAAGCACCATTGATATCTATCGCAGCCACAAGTATGCCATCGACATAAACAAGATAAACCAATGTGCCATCACTACAAACCATCAAGTAAACACAACAATCATATCCACTTCTAGCAAAACCATGGGTAACAATAAAAGTGTCGAACCTTTTATACCACTGTCGAGTCGATCGCTCCAAATCATACAAGGACCTCTCTAACAGGCAAACATGATCCTTACCTCGACAACAAACCCTTCAGCCGGTGCATGTAGATCTCCACCTCAAGCAATAGATCTCGCATTACCACAATGCTCAACAATTTGTGAATAGATAAGTGTCTAACAACCGGTGAAATACTATCATCAGTAGTCACCCCAAACCTCGGAGTACCATCTTTGAACTTGTAGATCCACTTGTGGTGACTAACACCTCATTTGGTGGTGATCTAACAAATTCCCGTACGTCGACTTTCGATAAGAGATACCATCTCTTTATTCACAACGACCGACCACATAGCATTTATCACACGATATATCTTCATTGAAAGAAATCAATTTACTTACTTTTCTCAAAATGACAATCATAAGCCACCATCTCCTCCAAATCATATTGAACTCTACCAAAAACAACGGTAGTCTCCACTGTATGTTGGTCTCCTCCTCTTGAACTGGAGCTTCAATTGGAGTCGCTCATCGACACATCATTTACATCTAAGTCAAGTTCCACCCCTTTTGAGTTATCTCCAACTAACTCCACCGTTTGTATACCCGTTCTCGCAGTAACAATTCTTCTCTTGGAGACGTAGAGCAACATCTCTACCAATCATGAACTTAGATGCAATAGGATTCCATAACCGAAACCCACTCACTCCAGATAGTTCTGTCAATCCCTTCAAGCCAATGTGACCCAATGTCATGTCCCATGGTTGAGTAACCTCTGTCTCAATCGTGACCCCGTTGCAATAGACACATCACCAACAACCGTAGACCCAAGAAGCTTATACAATGTCCCCACCTTCTTCCCCTTCAATGCCATCAAGTCACCTTTTAGTAGCCGATAATTCACCATTCGCAATGGATAAACTATACCCAAGACTATCCAAGGTGCTAGAGAAATCGAGCTCTTCTTCGGTCAGAACATACCCGACATTCTCGCAATTTCCGCACTACTCCATCAAACATCTTAACCTTAATAGCCCCAATACCAACAACCTTGCATGCAGATATTCCCCAACAAAACTACTCCACCTGCGGCCTTATAAGAACAAAACCATGCCCGATTGGGACTAATATGATAAGAACAACCCGAATCCAAAATCCAACTCTCACGAACTTCTGCTCGGATCACAGCAAGTAGTGCATCACGCCATCGTCATCACCGGTGTTTTCAAGCACCACCCCAACTTCACCCTTGGCCTTAGCGGTTGTATCATCATTCCTTTTACCTCCTGGTTTGGGACAATTTCTCCGAATGTGTCCCTTCTCCGCAACCATGACATACCACATCTTTAAACCTTGAACTTGACCCCTTCCCGTTCCTCTTACCGCTTTTAGCAATTAAACCCTCACCTTGAGATTCAAGACTGGGAAGTCAAGTGCGTCTCAATAACCTCACCGGCTTAATAAAGCGGTCTTGATCTCTTCTAAAGCAATCTCTTCCTTGCCATACAAAACCGTCTCGCGAAAGTGCATGTATTCCGAAGGTAGAGAACAAAGCAATTTTACCGCCAATTGCTCATCATCAATCTCGACATCGACATTCTTCAAGTCCATGACCAAGCCATCAAACTCATCAAGGTGTTTCTCCAAGGACTCGCCCGATTTGAGTTTGCACTCCTCGAGTTTCTTCAATAGAAGCAACCTGTTACTAACACTCTTAGTCATGTACAATTGCTCAAGCTTAAGCCAAAGCCCTGCCGCAGTCTTCTCTTCCACAACCTCTCTCAATACCTCATCTTTGAGGCTCAATTGTAAGAGAGATAAAGCCTTCTCGTCCATGTCATCAAACTGTGCATCCGTCAAGTTTGCCGGTTTCTTCGCCTTCCCAAGCAAAGCCTTGACGCAATTTTTACCCACCAAGATTGCTCGCATCTTTACTTGCCATAGCCCAAAGTTAATCTTGCGATTAAACTTCTCAATTTCGTACTTCCCAGACATCGTTACCAATAAGCAATACAAGATCCACAAACCGGAGCTTTGATACCAATTGTTAGGATTTTGGTCCCAACCACAATTGCTAGATTGATAAAGATGCAAGCACAAAACAATAATAATAGCAAGAACAATAAAAATACGAAACAAAATTGAAAAACAATGAACACAAGAGATTTACGTGGTTCACCAACTTGGCTACGTCCACGGGCGACGGAGAATCAATCCACTATAATCAAGAAGAGTACAAGGAGAATCAAGGTGAAAACCTTTCACACAATCTCACAATCTCTCACAATACAATAGTGAATAACCTAGCTTGTTTCTCTCTCAATCTCACTCTCAAGGCTACGGAGGAACAAAGACAAAAAGACTTATTTATATGACTAGGGCAAAACCAAACAGCAGCCAAGGACCGATCAAGCCCAGCCCACGCACTCAGCAGTTGACGCCGCGAGGCGCACGCCTCAAGAAAACCAGGCGCCCGCCTGGGTTTTTCCAAAATCACGCCACTCCTTCGGCTGCCGAGGCGCTCGCCTCACCAAGGCCATGCGGCCGCCTCAAGGCCATCGACAAGGCCACCAGAAACTGCCACTCATGCGCCCGCCTCTCTCCATGTGGGGCGCCCGCCTCAGATCAGAATAGCCCGCCATCCTCCTTTGTCTACCAATTGAGAGTCACACTAAGCCACTAATATCTTGTTCTTTCCATCTGTCATTGTGGTTCCTTCCATTCCTGCCACAATCCTATCAATCGAGTCATCAATCTCCACAGACGTAATCTTATCTTTCCCTCTCCTGCCAGCAAGAATGGCTGCTTCATTCATGAGGTTAGCGAGATCAGCACCACTGAATCCCGGGGTCCGCATAGCAATGACACTGATGGAAACATCTTTGTCAAGCTTCTTGTTATTACTATGAACCTTCAGTATTTCTTCCCTTCCTCTTACATCTGGTAGTCCAACAGCAACCTGCTTAAGCATTAAGGCAATAAGCATATCATACTGAAGTTTGACAAGTCAACTGAAACACTTATTATGGGACGGACGGGCTATTATTTTTGATAACTAACCTGTCTGTCAAACCTTCCTGGCCTAAGCAAAGCAGAATCAAGAATTTCTGGTCTATTTGTAGCAGCAATGATAATGACTCCACTATTCCCAGTAAATCCATCCATTTCAGTTAGCAGCTGGTTTAGTGTTTGCTCCCTCTCATCATTTCCTCCGCCAATTCCAGTTCCCCTCTGCCTTCCCACTGCATCGATTTCATCGATAAATACAAGACAAGGCGAATTCTTCTTCGCGTTGTTGAATAAATCCCTCACTCTTGAAGCCCCAATCCCTACAAACATCTCGATGAACTCTGATCCTGACATAGAAAAGAAAGGAACTCCTGCTTCTCCTGCAATGGCCTTGGCCAACAATGTTTTCCCTGTCCCTGGTGGACCCACCAGAAGCACTCCTTTCGGAATCCTTGCACCAACTGCTGCAAACTTCTCTGGGGTTTTTAGGAACTCCACAATCTCCTGGAATTCTTGCTTTGCTTCATCAACCCCAGCTACGTCGTTAAATGTTATCCCTGTATTAGGTTCCATTTGGAATTTCGCTTTGCTCCTGTGACAAACACACAAAAAAAGTTCTCAGTTTATCATGGTACAAGCAATGTACAAGTCAATTGTGACACTTATTATGGGACGGGGAGAGTACCAAAAACTCAATTGTAGAATTTATCTCTTTAACATACCTGCCTAGTCCAAAGGGTAAGTTGGGGCCTCCGGGAGTATTAGAATATGAATTTCTTAACAGTAAAGAGCCCAAAAATAGAAGTGGAAAAGCCAAATTTCCTAACAAATCAAGTACTGAAGCCACCATGTTCATCTCAATTGGATGAGCTGCAAAATCCACATCTTTCTCTTTGAGTTTTCTCAGCAGTTCTTGTGGCAATCCCGGTAACTGTACTTTAACTCTCTGAACTTTGTTCAATGCCCGATTAGATATCTCTGCAATCGCCACCGTCCCATTTTCGAATATGTCAACCTTCTTGACAGCACCTTCATTTAGGTAGTCCAAAAATCTTGAATATGACATTCTGCTTGAAGTGGCATCTGCTGGTGTCTCTGGTTCAGCTCTTGCAGGCTGAACCACAGCAGCTCCTCCAGTTAAGCTTAGACCGATGTTGGTTAACACTTTCCGCCTGTTAATTTTGGCGTGTAATGGTGAATTTTGAAGTGGGTTTTCAGTGTTTGTGATTTTGGGAAGATGGGTATTTCTTGAATGGTCTTGAGATTTGCAGATGGGCAGGTTAGAAATAGAGAGAGAGATTGCAGGTGACATTTTCTTGGCTCACTTGGTCTAACAAGCTTGTGTTCTTGTGTGTGTAGCAAGTAGCTTGTGTGTGTGTGCGCGCGCCCTTGTGTGTGTAGCAAGTACAGTATGCGTGTAAGTGTGTAGCTTGTGTGTGTCAGTGTGTGTGTGAATGAGTTGAAAATAGGGTGGTTGATGGTCTGATTTTTTGGTGGAAGAAGTTTAAATAGGAAAAAGAAAGATGATTCTAGTGATGCTTATTTGGATTAATCTAAGTTATAAAACTGTATTCATGAATGATCTAGAGGGAGGTAGCTACATCACCTCTGATTATGATGTATGCTATGTAGTATCTAACATAAATGATTAAGGGAAAACTACTCTTAACCATACACTTGTTTGGACCGTAAAACTCTTTCAACAACATGTGTTTGATTGATCTTTAAAGCATATTTGAGTCGAACGAGTTTAGATACGCGATATTAAAATATTAAAATAGATGGATGAAATGAGCAGGTGAAAATGACTAAAATAATTCTAAGAGTTATATACTCCCTCCGTCCCTAAATGTTTGTCCCATTTGACTTTTTTGTTAAATTTTGACCACAAATATATGACAATTTAATTATGTTCATGAAATTCTAAAAGTTGTTGTTGATAATATTATTAATGGTGAATCAATAGGAATTTTTAAAATTTCATGAACATAATTAAATTGTCATATATTTGTGGTCAAAGTTCAACTAAAAAGTCAAATGGGACAAACATTTAGGGACGGAGGGAGTATTATATTTCCCGTTGTCTCGAAAAGTTTTTACTTAATCAAACATTAATCAAAATATTATGAAAAAATAATTCTAAGAGTTATATATTATATTTCCCGTTGTCCCGAAAAGTTTTAACTTAATCAAACATTAATCAAAATATTATGAAAATTTAAATATACCTATACAATATTAAAAATTGTTATTGTTTCACCATTAATAACACTATCAATAACAAATTTTATAATTACATAAAAATATTTAAATTTTTATAAAATTATGGTTAAAGTTCAATTTAGTTGATCATAAAATTAAGTGAGACAATTTTTTCTAAATGAAGAGAGTAGTTAACAAATCATACTATGAATGATTCATATTTTATAATACTCCCTCCTTTCCGTATAAGAATGCACTCTTGCCATTTTGGGCGTTCCACATAAGAATGCACTTTCCTGAAATGGTGTCCCACATAAGAATGCACTTTTCTGAAATGGCAAAAAATCTTTACTATTCCTCCCACTCATTCCCTCTCCTATTTTACTTTTACACTCACAACACCAATCAACTTACTATTTCCTACCCCACTTTCTCTCTCCTACTTCACTTTTCATACTCACAACACTTACACTTTTCCTTAATTACCGTGCAAAATGGAAGAGTGCATTTTTATGCGGGACAAAAAGTGCATTTTTACAATTTTCCTTAATTACCGTGCAAAATGGAAGAGTTCGTTTTTATGCGGGACAAAAAGTGCGTTTTTATGCTGCACGGAAGGAGTAGATGCTTAGCCAACATAAGCCTTCAAGCATGACAGTATGGCACATACAATGCTCGAGTAAATTTTAGTACTATCAGTAAATTTTAGTACTATCACGTAAGCCAATATTGCCTAAGTAACAATTCAAAAATTATCATTGTCCTCCGTCCTCCTTTAAATTATTTTTTAAACCACAACAATATCCCTAAAAAAAAATTAACCACAACAATATCCAATGTGTACATTGGATTTAATGCCGACTAATCTAGTTCAGAAGTAGAACTACAAGTCACACAAGACTTTGATACTCCCTCCGTGTTAAGTAACCAACTCCTCTAAAACCTTAAGGTGATAGAGAGGGCACCCACAACATATATCATGCTTAGATATTAACACTCTCCCTCACGTGCATACGTGGAGTTATAGAGGTGCAATTGGGCCAATACGTACCCTTTATAATTTTTTTTAGGATAAATGCAAGCCGGGAGATTTGAACCCTACTGCAAAGCGAGGCTTTGATACCATGTTAAGTAACCAACTCCTCTAAAACCTTAAGGTGATAGAGAGGGCACCCACAACATATATCATGCTTAGATATTAACACTCCGTCACTAAATGAACGTCTAATATTTGAAGAACTCATCATACAAGATTCTGATTCACACTTAAACTTGCAATCGCAATACTATATAGTGAGATCATTGAGGTACAGTTATTTTCAAAAATGTTTGTTTCAGATAAAGAGAAGCAAGCTTACTTGTGTAGACAACATGCAAGCAACTCATCACAGTAGCCAATAGAATATATAACTCAGTTTTACTATACATAACAACAAAACTTCACTTTTACTATTTTCCACTTGGATCCCATTATCCATAAACGCATGGGCAAAAGATGGAGCCAAATCATTTGATTGTCACGAGCATTGCCAGAGACCTTTGCTCGCTCCTGGAGGATGTGGTCATTTCGTTTTAGGTGCTGCTTTCTTCTTCCCTTTCTACAACACAGTTAATACCAACACAAATTAATTCACTCCCTCCGTCCCTAAACAAAAATTTCTTGAAAAGCGACATTCATTTGGGGATAGAGGGAGTGAAAGATTAAGTTATCATCAATGAGTTCTGTAGGGACCGAGACCACCCCACCACTCCACATTAGTATGATATTGTCCGCTTTGGGCCCAACCCGCACGGATTTGCTCTTGGGTCAACTCCCAAAAGGCCTCATACTAATGAAGTGGGTGTGTGCTCTTATAAACCTGACAATACTTTGTTCAATTGTCGACGTGGGATTGGGTTTGCACCCCAACAAGTTCTAAGAGATGCCTAGTGTTGAAAGATAAAAAGCACAATGCATAATTGCGCATCCAACTGATAATAATGTGACTGAAAGTGAAATATTCCCTCAACAAGAACAAAGGGTAGAAACTTGTAAGTAAAATTCAACTTTTTGGGTAGCTATTTGCATGTTTTAGATATTTAATGCTCTGCCATTTTGATTCACCCGGAAACAATAAAATCAGGTATTCATTGAACGCCAATATTATGGCAAATGCTGAAGGCTCTAGCAGGCAGCAGCAACAACAATTGCAGAAAGAAGGAAACAAGGGAGACTCACCTTTTTAATCTTCTCCAACTCATTCACAGCTTTGTCTAGAGCATGAAGTGACATCAACTTTACCTATTTCCGGTGAATCAGAAATAATGGGTGATAGTTAGCAAAGCATCAAATAATCAATACTCCCTCCGTCCCGCTTGAAACTGCACAGTTACTGTTTGCACGGGGATTAAGAAAAAAAATAATGATATAAATGTTGTGAGTGTAAAAGTAAAATAGGAGAGAAAATGAGTGGAGGGAATAGTAAATTATAATGGTGTTGTGAGTATTAAAATAATGTAGGAGAGAGAATGAGCGGAGAGAATAGTAAAGATTCTTTGCCATTTTAGGAAGTGTGCAATTTGTAATGGGACGCCCAATGAGGAAAGTGTGCAATTTGTAGCGGGACGGAGGGAGTATATGTAACCCAAAACTCCACCATCCGTTCTAATTTCACACATTCTAAGTGCACAATTTACCGTGGTAATATATGCAAACGCTAGGATCAATCGACAGAGGACTTGGTGGAGAGCAAACAGTAAAGAACAAAAAATAAATAACAGGGTTTTGAGAAGGTTTCAAATAACTACTAAAGCAATTAAATAACAGAGCAACTAAGTAACAAATTTAAATACAAGAAAAGCCTATAGATTGGATTCACAAGTATTTCCCTTATGATCGATTTCTCTATTATATCAATTGATTGTAGGTGTTCTTCACTAATGTAAAGGCCGGTACCGTTCGGTGTTCGGGCTAAGGTCTAAATATTTTTCTACTGCTATGTATTTAGTAAAGTCCACACAACACGAATCCTTTAAGAACAATGAAATATATGAACTTGAATTCTAATCGGGCTTAAGCCACCCAACGAGATTCAATTACCAAAAGATGAAGTATGTGCAATTAACCCACTTACGTGCAATTAATCACACCCAATATGTATCTAACATGCAACCATATTGATCACTTGTTGATGCAAGAAAGAATAGGAAGAAATGATTCAGTTTTGATAAACCCAACAATAATTAATCTAGAAAATAATTAAATATAAATGATCGTAGATTTTGATACAAGTTACCTTCAATCCGTAGATGAGAAGATTAGTTCATCGTAGATTTATGAATCATAATCTTATATGTGAGCAATCATAAAAGACAAAGTTGGAACGAAGGAAAAAACTCTTCTCAGACCCTTAAATTCGTATCTCCAACGCTCCCTAAAAACTATGCTAAGGTTTCCTATTTATACAAGTAATTCATAAAAATCCACAACTGGAAAAGGAAAAGAAGTTTGGCTGATTTCTCTCCTATGTGGCCTAGGATGCAGGCGGCATAGGCCCTTTTACTGCAGCATGTCCCAGATTGATATGCGGCCTAAGCGTTTGGCTTCATTCCCTTCTTTGTGCTCACAGACTGTTATGCGGCCTAGGAGTTAGGCCTCATAACTCTGTTTTCTACTTTATTCCCATCTGGTCCTTCTGGTCCTTCCAGGCAGGTCCCTGACTGTTGCAGCAATTTTTCCTGCCTCCCTGTTAGCTTTTTTAAAGTCTTTTGGACAGACTTCCTGGAAATTACCTTAAAGTCCTCAATTCATTCCTAAACTTCATCCTTGCATCCATTTGTCCTTTCCTGTCAAACACTAGAAACCCCATCAAACTAACACAAAACTCAAGGATTTTGCTAAGAATAAGCTCGAAAAATTCTCGATGAATAAGTATAAAACTCATCCATCAGTTTCCTTCTTTATTCAAGAATTAATTTCCTTATGGAATTAGAATTAGTTTCCTTTGGTTAAGTAATTATCAGCCGCCTATATAAAGGCTTGTAATATTCTCCCACCGTCCCACTTCACTTGATACCAATTTCCATTTTGGTTTGTCCCACTTTACATGACACTATCCAAAATGGAAAGTTTTTACACTCACGACACCAATCAAATTATTATTCTCCCCACTCTCTCCTACTTTACTTTTCATACTCGCAACATTTTCTCCCACTAATCCTCTCTCCTGCTTTTCCCTAATTCTTGCGCCCAAAAATTTGGTATCAAGTGAAGTGGAACGGAGGGAGTTCATTAATTAAGGGATTAAGATACGTAATTTTCAAGAAATAAAAGCTTAATTGTGTTGAATCGAGAAATTCAATTTTCTTGGAAGCGCTCAAGAACCTGGGTGTGAAGCTAGACTTTTCTTATCTTTTCTTACTGCTTTATAACCAAATTCTGAAGCAAAAAAAAATAGCTTCCGTCCTACATCAGAATTGGTATCAGAGCCAAGGTTGCATCATTACTACTAGTTTCGGAAGACCATTCAGATAGAAGGTTTTCAATAACGAGCAAGATGCAATCCTTCTTCTTTAGAAGATACTCCTAGATCGACTTCACGATATAAATATTCGTCTTGATGCTATAGAAGTCAGAAAAGGGTGTCGTAGTTGCTGAAAATTCTGAATCACGACATCATCAAGCTGGTCTAGAAGATCAGCGAGCGAGCATGTCAATGTTTATATCCCTTTTTAACCCAACCAACAGTTGATTAAGTTCAGGAAATAGGGCAGCACCCCGATCAAATGCGCAAGGAAAGTTCTTGAAAGAGAATATGGAGAACAATCGAAGGAAGATGATGATGGTGATAACATTCGGTGTGGGGCATCTATATTTGATAATTTGGAAGAGCCTAAGTACGATATTTCCATCCCCACGATAATTAGGCGGGTCCAAGCAACCTCAACCACAAATCAAGAAAATTGGCAACATACTTCTACTGTGTGGAACTGAAGCTAAGAAGCTCATAATTATTTGTGGCAGCTTTTGGTTGCGTTAATAGGCTCAATTGCTCTAGCTCGTAGACCAAGCTATTATTTCAAAAGCTGAAAATAGATTGGATAGAATTCAAAACTTTCAATTGGTACTTAGTGGATGTGTTTTTACCCATCCAAATTATATACTTTTAGACTCACTTGATGCTCAACCTCGGGTGTTTTAATGATTTTTTGGAGTGTTTATTAGTACAGGGAATAGAAGGAGAAAGTCACGGATTACCATCTTAATGAGTATAAAAAGGAACGATCAACGGCGGAGCGACAAAGGAGAAAAGAATGGAAATATCATAAGGACAAGAAGGAAGTGACCTTGTGCAATCAATACTAATGGATAGTAGTCGATGAGAGCTTTCCAACAATATGTGGCACGTCCCAATCGGAGCATATGAATAAGTTATTACCTCCAAAAGTTTGTCGAGAAAAGTACAAGTCAGTGAAGCACGAGGAGCACACGCACTCCAAGGGAGAGAGCGAACGCTCCCAAATTCCAGAAACATATTAAGCTACTGGCCATGGGGTGTGGCCGCCCCCTTCATAGGGGAGCGCACACCCCCCCCTCCAGGAAGATTTTGTTTCCTTCTCAGTTTAGGTTTTCTTGGTTGTTTCCTAACTTTAACCCCTCTTCTCCCATGTATAAATGGAACACTCCAACCACGTTTTGGAACATCTTTATGTTTTATTCTCCTTTTCAAGTTGTAAACAAGGATTCAAGTTTTAATTCAAGAAGTCAATTGAAGATTCTATGCAATTTATTGAAGATTTGACGATGAGCAGCTAATCTCTTTTATCTGCGGAATAGAGGTGATGTGTATCAATCCTATATGTTTTAATTAATAATTGCAATGAATCAAACGTTGAGTTCATCAAAAGTACTCTTAATAAGAGTTTTCTAGCTACAATCACACGTGTAGGTGTGATTGGCTCTTTAACTAAATATGTGCAAGTCATTGCTTGATTTATAGAGAGTCAAACTTTTATAATTTAGGTTTTGACATGTGATTACAAAGCAAGATTGTAGTTTCTTTATGTCTACAATTTTAATGGGTTATCGAGTATTATGGGAACTTTGCAGAAGATATAATATTTGGAGAATACTAATTTGTCGATGTGTGAACGCCCAATTTTACTATAGAGAATGAACCCACAACAATGATTGATTGTATTATTAATAGGTATATTGGTGAGATATTTATGAATCCATTCCGTAGGTTTTCCTTCTATTGAATTCGGTAATTGTTTAACTTGATTTGTTTGTTTTCTTGTTTTGTTAGTTAATTAATTTCAATTGTTTAAGAAGAAAGTTAAGATCAAAACCATAAACCCAGTCTGTTACTTTTTACTGCTGAAAACCGAACTTGTGATAACACAAGTACCTGTGGATTCGACCCTTACTCGTGCATATTACTACATCGATCACTCGTGAACTTGCGAGATTTTTATTACTAAGTGGGGTTTTACTACATCAAGTTTTTGGCGCCGTTGTCGAGAACTTGTTCTGTGATCCACAGTTTAATCTTTAGCAGTGTAAATAAGTTTTTATTGTTTTTTTTATTATTATTCTTTTAGTTAGATTTTTTTTTCATTTATGAAATTAATGTGTGAGATAATCTTAAAGGGATGTATGGAATAAGCACCAATGATGAGTTGGTCACACAAAGATTGTCGCAACAATTGACCGAACAATTAGAACAATTAACAATACTAGTTTCAAATAGAAATTTTGTAAATTATAATATTCAAGAGGCGTGTTCTATTTGTGTTGTTTATTCTCATGCTACTAATGCTTGTCCGTCTAGGACATATTTTCCTGAGTATTCTACACGTGCAAGAAAGCTTCCCCTTCCCATCTTGGCAATCGTTACTTGAGCCACCCCCGAACTCGTATAAACGAGGTTGGGAAAATCATCCCGAACTCGTATAAACGAGGTTGGGAAAATCATCCAAACAAGGTTTTGGAGGATGATGAGGTAGTCGAGGATCTGACTTGTGAGCCACGATATTATAGTGATCCACCACCATCACAACATGAAGAGCAACCTTAACCCTGAATTAACAGATTTTTTTATTACTAAGTGATTTTTACTCCATCAGTATATGTGTCTTAATTAACAGATTTTTTATAGACAAGTAGACATTTAATGTCTACTTGACTGGTTTGACCCTACCCCGATCATCCCCTTCGTCAGCTCTTTGTTCAGGATAGCTCCCACAAAGATAGAGAGACTGATTCGCAGGTCGGAATGGCGCAGGATGGAAGATGTGGTGTGAGCATCCACGATTCATGGTGTGGAATTGGAGCTAAGAAGCTCATAATTGATTGTGTCAGTTGCATGAATGTGATTTGAGCATCCACAATTCAACATCTTAAGCTTTCGATTGAACCACATGCTCACCCCTATAACGTAGCTTGGCTCGATCGGTAACACAATGTTGTCTTGTTCCATTCCCCTACAACAGCTATCAAGATTATGAGTTAGAAATAGTCACAAGAAGTTTATGAGTACAAGTACAAAGGCGGAGAATGTTACTAGCTTTAGTTGTTTTTGTTTATTAATCTCGACAGTTACCGGAGACAAAAATGTCTCTAGATGAGTTACAAGAAATACTCTGTCATCACTAATATCGAAAAGTGTATTAGAAAATCAAAAGAGGTGGAGCCAAATGGGAATATTTATTCAAGATGGTTAAGGGTGATGAATAGTTTTTCTTATGATGCGATCAAATATCCAAAAGAACTATTGGTTCCAAAAGATTGTTTTGTGTAGATGAATACCCTCTGCCCCGATTTAAATTCTTAGTTTGACTTTACACGCTTATTAAGAAACCAAGGTAAAAATGGGTCCAACAATAGTAGTGAGTTGAGGACACAATTCTCTAAAACACTATTCACAAAGTAGGTGAAAATAGATAGATAAGTAATGGTTTTTTTGTAATTATATGAACTTTATAAGGACATGATTGTCCAAAACAATATTCATACTTTGCTATTTATGGAATAAAGCAACTAAAAACCTTAAACTAGGACGGATCAGAAAGGAAAGTAGGAGGGAGAATTAAATTGATATCTTTTGCTCGATGCATCTACTATCACAGCCTTGGAGAAATCAAACTTACCACATGAAACATGGTTGCTTGTCCAACGATTGTATATTCTTCTTCTTATAGTTCACCACTTCAAAACATGAGTCGAGTTTTCTCCAACTAGGGGAGAATAATATTGTTGATAAAAGTCCCGGAAAAGCAAATATAAGGGAATCTTAATTTATGCAGGTTTAAGACAGTGTATTAAAGATCTTGAGAAGCCAATAATGTAATTAGTATCATATTATAGCTACTATTAGATTGATAAATCTCAATATAATCCGAATACCACTCGGAGACGATGATTCTTTTTTCCTTAGACTAAAGAGTATCGCCATTTTCGAGTCTAACCTTTGAGGAGCACCTCCCAACTCTATGAACATACTGCTATCATCAAAGGTCATGTGGTGACTGCAACCACAATCAATGAGGAATGCATCATTATAATTGTTAATTGCAAAACAAGTTGCAACAAACAATCGTTCATCTCTAGTTGGTTTTCGGCAACTTATTTATTTATAGAAAAATAACGTATATTAGGAGATCAAAATACAAACGGATAGACGAAGGAGTAAAATACAGAAAAACTACACAGCTATAGCAATGGTTTCATTTGAAGTCATTGAGTGATAAATCTCAAAACACACCATTGACATATGCCTAGAGAGAGGCTAATGACACCACTTTACTTTATCGCACAAGCAATGCTTAATTAAACAATGATTTTTAAAAATCATTGCATTCCTTTCCATAAAAAAAAAAAAAAAAAAAAAAAAAAAAAAAAAAAACCTTGCATCTACTGCTTTTCTGAATAAAAAATTATGGATTTGGGGCTCACCCCACACTTCCCCAACCACCTCTGACAAATAATTCCAAAGATATTGGGCCAAACTACATTGAAGAAAGAGATTATCATGTGTATCATCAAATTCTCTGTCATTCACACACCAATTTGGCGATAGACATTTAGTAGAGTGACAAATCTACAATTTGTCATTAGTATTGAGTTTATTAAGCACTAGAATCCGCACAAATGTCTTAATTTGGAAGGAAGATTGACTTTTTTAAAATAAGATGGAGTAGGGTTTCGCTCCAGATCTGAAAGTTAAGTAAAATTTTACATAAACAAATTCTTGATGCCTCTAGAACTCAAACTTGAGAATCATGTTTGTCTGACAAACAAACATGAGATTAAAAAAAAGGGAGATCACCAACAATGAGCAAATTCTCTATCATTCAAAATTACGAAAGAAATGAAAATTCCAAGCAATTACATCACCCCCTTCCCCAAATCCCAAACAAACAAATAGGTGCTCAGTAAATTAAAGAAAGGCAATACAAACGAAGAAAATCACGTAAAGAAGCATTACATTTCGAATCATCTTCCTCGAAATGAACCTCATTACTTTCCTTCAAACGAATTAGAGTAACAGCATTTATGTATAGGGGATGCTTATCTTTATCACGTTATCCTTTACTGGAAACTCCTTTCTCGTGCCTCCAATTTCCAGCTTGTTTGCTTATTGTGTTGTGTGAATGTGCATTTTCTTTCATCATAGCTTGAAATGCACCTTAAATCAACTCTAGTTGAATATCTCCTTTGTTCTTGTGCTTCAAAGGCATGAACGGTTCTGTACAAACTAATCTGTGAAATGCCTATGGAGTACTCAAATGAGGACATTTTAGACTCAAAACCTTTCCAGGCAATCTAACAGGAGTTTACACAATCCTCCTATCCCAAAGCAATTTGATCTTGTCAGCTTTAGCCTTGATATGTCGGAATAGTACTTCATGTTTTAAGATTAATGCATCCTTTGAGTCTCACATTCCTAAGCAAGATTCAATAATTGCATTCTTTTTGTCTTGTCATTGCTTTGGTATTCCTTCTCAAGTGAATCCCAAACTTCCTTTGGAGTATCACAAGTCACTATCTTAGTGAAAACATCCTCCAAAAGTGCTACAAAAATGTTGTTCTAGTCTTAAAACATCTTTGACTCGTCGTCAATGTGATGTTTGATTTGCGTCAATGTTGGTTGGCTAGTAGTGGTGAATCGAAATCATTTACCACAATTTCTCACAGATCAAAGGCCTGAAAATAATCTTTCATCTTAAAAGCCCAGCAACCTTAACTTTCTCCACAAAAAAAAAAGGTTGTGAAGAAATGAAGTTTGAGGACAATTTTGGTGGGTGAGAGCATGAGGATGAGGTTTCATGTTCCCTTAAGAACAGCAGAGTTAAACCGCTCTAAACACATTTCAGAAAGATCTGGAAAGAAAAAAACATCTAAAAATGTAGGAATTCAAAGTGCAACACAAAATTAAAACTGTGCAAACATTTATCAACTTATTCAAATTCTAAACTAATATCCGCACAGTATGCAATTTTAACAAGCAATTATCGCAGACTATTTTAGCACTGTATCACGATCACATATAAATTTACCAATTCGGACCAAGTCAAACAGAGATCTTAGGAAAACATACGCTTTGGGATCCTTGAGAATGACTCTTCATATCCATTCGCTCAAAAAACATAATCTCCCAACATCCAACACACACGCCGCCGCCGGCGCCACCACACCACTCAGAGAGAAAACTCAAACATAATAAAAATAAATAAATATGGTAGACAAAAAGACAGAAATAATCAAGAAAGGATTGTACCTCCATTTTGTCTTCTTTAGCTAAATGGTTCTTGGGAAGAACTCTAAACTCCTCTGTCAAACGAATGCACTCACCAATATTTTCAGGTGAAACGAAATCAAGTGCAACCTTTATGCAAGACTGTAAAATGAAAAAATCAGGATACTGAAATGTATAGAATAACCAAAACAGACAAGGGGAGAAAAGTAAAGACTAAAGAGTTGCATTGAACATGCTAATGCCGGCTCTTGTGAGTTCTAAAGTGGCTACAAAGGAAGCGATATTGGTAATATAACTCGATGAAGTGCGAGTCAAATAGCTGAATGACATCCCATACCTAGAAAAAGTATAAGGATAAGCTAACAAACAGTATCGTGCTAATGACAATAAGCTTCACAAGTGAATATGTATCAATTTTATAACAAACCCAAAAGGTATCATCGGATTGAGTGACATCCCGGAACACATTTTGCGGCATATAATTTTAAGTAAGCTCTTAAAGTTATTTTCCCCTAAAAAGGAATTTACACTTAATTGTGTGACCACTATAGAATAGCTATGTTTCACGTCAGGTGGATCATACCTAGATAAGAAAATAATTTGTAACATGGAAGTCTTTGACAAGCAGCTCCCCTGTGCTTGATTTTGACAACTTACAACAACAACAACAAAAAAGCCCTTATTCCCAAAAGAATTTCGGGTCGACTAACATGAATCTTCCTATGTTATCGTGAAAGAAAAGATGTGAGAAAAAAAGTTAAAGTTAAAGTTAATGAAGAAATAGGTGGGAATAAATTTTGGAAAAGGAAAAGAAGAGAGAAAATAATAATGATAATGTAAAGAATATATATAGGGAAAAGAGAAAAAAGGAAAGGAAAAAAATCAACTCCCATTACCCACCTGATTTTTGCCCTCAACTAACCCAAGTAAACTAATATCATTTTTAATCACCATTATCCATGTTTTCTTAAGCCTTCCCCTGCCCTCTCACCATTTTATCACTTCTCCCCTCTTCAGGCCTCTTAACCGGTGTATAACTCGATCTCCGTCTCATATGACTAAACCACCTTAATCAATTCTCCTTCATTTTATATTCAATAAATGCAACTCCTACTTTCCCCATGATCACCTCATTTCTCAACCGACCCTTTCTTTCTTTAATGGCAAAGTTTTGATTCTTTCTAAGCATTTCTAGCCAGTTCAATCTAATTCACTCACTAGCTGAATAATGTAAGGAAACCAAACAACATTGGATGAAAGCAAAATTGTGGAAAATTCGGTGGGAGTGATGTTCAGAAATTTTCTATTGCATAGTCTTAGCTTAGCATTTTTCCTTGGTAGCTTTATGACTTATCTTTTGTATTCAAATAGTTTGTTTACTACTAGGGTGTTTTAATAATTTAATCAAGGGCAGTATTTTTGTGGGCTGCCTCGGAGGACTCTGATTCAAGTAGTAGCTTTGCCATTTATTTATTGTAGCTTTTTGATGAATGTGTTTTATACTCATTTGTTGGGTATTTTCCGGAATTGTTAGCGGCAAAATCCTTGAGTTTTGTGTTAGTTTGATTGGGTTTCTAGAGATTTACAGAAAACAAGGACGAAAGGATGAAGTTTTGAGGAAAGTAAAGAATTTAAAGACATTCCAGAAAGTTCAAAAAATTATCAGAATTTCACAAGAATGGGCAAAGGACCTGTGGAGAATTAAGGGAAGGGGGGCTGCCAGGAACCACAAAAAGGGATCCTTAAAGAGAAGAAATTCCAGAGAATCAATGTGCCCTCCTCAAGAGGGCGCCACATAGGCCTCCAGCAAATCTAAGAGCCCTCCTAGGGAGCCCGCATAAAGGAATCAGAGAACCTATGCGCCCTCTTTAGGAGGGCGCATGAAGACAACCAGAATCCTTCTTCCAACAAAATTCTTGTATTTTTGTCCCTAATTCTAGTATAAATAGGACAACCTGGCATAGTTTTAGGTAGCTTTTGACATACAAATCGGAGGGTTTGAGAAGAGCTTTTACCTCCATTCAATCTCTGTCTTTTACGATTACTTACATATCTAAGATTATGATTCATCAGTTTATGATTATGAAGAACTAATCTTCTCGTATCTACAGATTGGAGGTGACTTGTATCAAAACCTATGATCATTAGTACTAAATTTATTTAAATTAATTTATTGTTGGGTTTATCAAATGTGTTTTTATTCTTCCTCATTCTCTTGCGTTCAATAGTTCAAAATATTGTGCATGATTGATGTTTAGTGGATGTAATTAATTCCATGTAAGTGGGTTAATTATATATATGTGATAATTGAATCGTGTTGAGAGGCTTACGGCCGATATAACATTCGAGTTCATATATTCCATTGTTCTTGAGGATTTCTTTGCATGTCGTGTGGACCTTACCGAATACATGGCAGCAGAAGAATACTTGGACCTTAACCAGAACACCGAACGGTACCAGTCTTCACACTAGTGAAGAACACCCACAATTAATTAAGATAATAGAGAAATTGATCACAAGGAATATACTTGTGAACCAATCCGTAGTCTTTCTCACATATCTGAATTTGTACTCAATTGCTCTGCTTTATTTTATTGTTTTAATAAATAGTTTAGAATCAATCTCAGAATCATATGTTTATTTATTGCCTTTACACTGTTCTCTCTCCTTCAAGTCTCTGTAATCGACCCTTGCTCTGCATTCTACAACGGTTGCTCGTGCACTTGTGAGGTTATTATTTGTTCATCACTTTTGATAATGATTTAGTCCCCAGGTTAACTTTGCCCCCAAGTAATCTTGGCTCTAAAAAGTCGTATTGCCCTATATATATGTGTGTGTGATGCATCATTCCTTTTGGTTTGCACCACAAGAACCCTCGATAAAGTGATTGTGACCTAGGTGTTGCATCACTGTAAATACTCCCACTTAACATGGGCAGGTTCCCCATATTATCAACATACTCCCTCTATCCCAAAATGATCTTCCCTCTTTTTTTGCCGTTACTACGAAGGAACTTTGAGCTATAATTTTAGGTTGGTTTAATTATACAAATGAAAATCTAAAATTTGTTATTGATATACCATCAACAATAAAGTTTTAGATTTACATTAGTATAATTAAATCAATCTAAAATTATTGCTCAAAGTTCATTCGTAGTAACGGCAAAAAGAGTGGGAAGATCATTTTTGGACGGAGGGGGTATGGTAAAACACTTTGGTTTGGCCTCAAAAGGAAAATACATTGTTAAGTCAATATAAATTGCAAGTTGATGATAACCCCAATGGCATAACATATAGTACTCTGTATTGAATAGACCAGATCACAAGAGCTAGCAATCAACAAAAGTTAATCACCTTCAGATTTCTAACTTGATGAGGACATCCAGCAGGTATGAAAACCGCATCCCCAACTCTTTGAACAAAAGTCCAGGGCTCAACACCTATATACCAGAAATGATTTCAGTTAACCAAAATAAATAAATATAAAGCATGTAGGGAAACAAGCTCAAACAAAAAACTAACCAAACTCCTCCTTCAGCTTCCTTTTATGATATGAGGACAGATAGAATGTTTGATCATGAATAGGGTGAACAACCTATAAAAAAGGAAATTAGTAAACAATGTTGAAAACATAAATAATCAAAAATGAATTCCATTTATTGCAACAAAAAAAATGTTATCTGTAAAATCGGAGTGAATCAAATAAAATACATTATATCCTGAACATAAATGGTACTAGGCCGAATATTGTATTTTACTCAAGAACAAAAACTTATTTCATGTTCCCAATTTCTGCATATTGATTAGTTATGGTTCAGTTATGTAAGAAAATAAATCAGTTGATCATCATAGTTGCGAGCAAGCAAGAAACTTAAACAGGTTACAACTTTCCATCAGTTTACTACTTCGCTATAGAGATAACAATGCTATATTACTAATATGACAAAGTTACAAACAACAATGTGCCTCCTGTTATTGATGGAAGATGCAAGGCATATGACAAGGTTTCATAAAGTGACAGCAGATAACTACACAGAACTCATCACTACGTGCAAGGATAACAACTAAAAACCCAACACTACCAAGTAATCAAAGGTATTAGATCCCAAGAAATCCTTCACGTAATAATTATTATGTTTCGCAGATAAGGCAACAAAATCTTATGATAAAAGTTCTAAACAAGTATACTTGGGTAATGAATCAAATCAATACAGGTATACTACTGCCACCCCATATCCTCCCTCCTGGGCAACCGTTTAGGTTACTGCACAGTAAAATGTAGGCTCTTTTTGAGGTTACGACTAACCAGGCCAAGCAAGCAAGACGTATACGCCATCTCGTAAAAAAATTGCCAGCCAACCAGAACAGGTTATGTCTCTCAAGTTTGTGTTTGTAGCCCCACCACCGCCCCCACGCCCCTCCCCACCCCTTCCCCAGGGTTCCTCACATGCATGCATAATATATGCATCTATGTGTGTATGTGTACACTCACAATAGTTACAAAAGAGAAGTGCCTACTCTTACACATGGCTGCTGAGATGGGGATCAGACCTCGTCCCTATACGTTTTCTTAGAATAAGGATATTATAGATGAATTGCAACAGGTCATGAAGGAAATATAAATATGTAGAGAGAGAGAGGGGACCGTTATATTAAATTTAAAAGTTATATTTCACCAGTTTTTCAGAAGTATTTAAAGACAGATGGTGGTGTAAAAGTTGAGACAGATCTTTCTTTCGGAAACACTTCGAAGGTCTACTTTCCTAACCATATTAGCGAGTAAAAGGCTCTGCTATAAGTAATCAGTAGACGTACAAAGGTAATCAATCAAAGTGGGGCCAGCTTATGCAAGTCCTTGGTTTGTCCACACCAAAAAACGATGCAAGGTCCTCCCACTTTCTCATACTAGCATTCAAAAAACATGTAATTTGAGCCCTATCATTCAGGTACTTCCCTTTCTCATGCACCCAAATGAGATAGGCACCTTTAATTTCTAAATTACAAACATAATTTGATGATTTATTCATGCTTAACTATTTTAGCTTATCTCAATTTGCACATCGGTTGGGAGATCACAAAACAAATCATTTAAGTGATAAGTTCAACAATTACATTAAATTATACTCCCTCCGTCCCACACCAATTGATACTTATTTCCTTTTTGGTCCATCCCACACCAATTGATACTGCCTAAAATGGAAGGGAATCTTCACTATTTACCCCAGTCATTCTCTCTCCTATTTTACTTTTACACTCACAACATTCTCTCTCCACTTTTTCTCTCTCTTACTTTTCCTTAATCTGTGTGCCCATTTTTTTGGTATCTATTGGTGTGGGACGGAGGGAGTATACTCCAAAGATAGTCAAAGGTTATGTGTGATAGACCTCTTTCTTTAACCGCATCGATAAGACTAAAAACGACTTAAAATTTATTCTAAGTTTGCTAGAGAGAACCTGCCCCCACATAATTCGAGACATTAAACCTACTAAGGAATCTTTGCAACTTTGTTCACTCTAACCCAACTTCATATTATAACATATCAAAGTAGTATGAAACATTTTGTACACAGCTTCACGCATTGAAATGAGCCCAATAAAAGATTATTGTAGTAGCAAAATGAATATAACAGCCTTAAAAGAGGTTTTCTCTTATGTAACACAGGCCTTGTTTTGGATTTTCTAAAACTATAAATGAAAATATTATTGAGATTATGGCTTGATTATTGTCAGAAAGGGGAAAATAGCAGATACAGAAATATTATATCTTCACACGTCAAGTAAGATCACAGCACATGTATAATCCATAAGGGATCTCTCAAATTACCTGCTCTACTGGGCAACAGTAAATATGCCTGAACTCTTTATGATGTTTGCGAAGGTACTCCTCAAGCTTGGGGACATCTTGCCTCCGGAAAATGTCCCATAGAGCACCAGCATCTACTACTCCAAGTTCATCTTCCGAAATAACAGTATGACGCTTAAACGTACCATTGGATTCTGAAGAATGCTTTTCTACCGCAGATGTAATGGTACCAAGTGTACCAAAAATTTCATATTGATCCTGATCAGCATGACGCTTTTTAGTTTTTATCTCAGGAAGATTCAGAGGAGTACTCACATCTGCTGTGTGCATCAATATATTCACCTGAACAAAGCAATGTCATCCAATGATAAGTTACGAAATTCGAAGTAAACTGTACATGTTAGATTTTTATTGATACAAAACAGGAAGACATACTTTATGATGCTCGAACTCTTGGGTTACCCCGCCGGACATGTGTCGACAAAGTTTGGGTACGAGTGTCCAACACGGGTATGGCGGGGTTAACAAAAGAGTCCGAGCATCACAGGAGATACTACACATTGAAAGAATAAGGATTTGGCCACTGGACGCTTTTGATGTGGGGATGAGGTTATCCCCCTGTGTTCTCTTCTTAGTTCATTGTTATGACTTGCTCACTGACCAAAATGATAAAATAAAATTGTATATGTTCCGAAAATATGTTCCTAAAATCCCAAATAAATTAATTTCTCCTACTTTTGTACCTACAACTTTTCTTTCCTGAGTAGGCCACTAGAATTTCTTACTATTCCACACTTTTAAAACTCATGTAAAATTAAAGTGGAAATACGAAATAGGGAAATATTGCAAGAGAAGAGCGTGACATATATTTACTACAGAGTAACAGGTGCTCAGCACATCCAACTCCCAACCTGCAGTGGGACGCTGACCTTATCTCTATCCTGTATGTAAAGGCACAAATGTCCTTACAGGCAAGACATCGCTAATTATAAATCTCCCTTTGCTACTAATCGAAAAGCACCCTTTATTGCCAATTGAAGTCCTAATCCTCAAGTATTTGAGATTTTGAATTATTTACTCCCTCCATCCTGGAATGATGTTCTCACTTTTTTAGTTGACAGTTTGAACGAACTTTGATCAATAATTTAGGTTAATTTAATTATCCTAATAAATCTAAAACTTGTTATTGATACAACATTATAAATACTATCAATAACAATTTTTAGATTCTCATTAGGATAATAAAATTAACCTGAATAATTGTTCAAAGTTCATACAAATTGACAACTACAAAAGTTGGAATATCATTCCGGGACAGGAGTATGCGTTAAAACTTTTCCTAATGGCTAATACTATCGCACACTTTTTACTTATGCTCCCTCCATCCCATTTGAAGATTCACCTATTTCCCAAATGGGTGTCGCATTTAAAAGATCAACAACAACAACAACAACAAAGCCTTAGTCCCAAAATATTTGGGGTCGGCTAACATGAATTCTCATATGTCATCGTGTAAAAAGGTTGTTGGAGAAAGAAAAAAAAAATAAAAAAAATCAACCCCCCACATGGATTTTTGCCTCCACTCCGGCCTCTTCAACACCATACTTTCATCCACTCCAAGTAAACTCATATCATTTTCAATCACTCTAATCCAAGTTTGTTTGGGTCTTCCCCTACCCCTCGCAATTTTATCATTCTTCCACTGTTCCGGCCTCCTAACCGGTGCATCACTCAGTCTCCTTCTCACATGTCCATACCACCTTAGACGATTTTCCCTCATTTTATCCTCAATTGGCGCAACTCCTACTTTACCTCTGATCACCTCATTCCCCAATCGCTCATTTCTTGTATGACCGCACATCCATCGAAGCATACGCATCTCCGCCACATTCATCTTATGCACGTGACACTGTTTCACGGCCCAACATTCGGTACCGTAAAGCAGTGCCGGCCTAATTGCCGTGCGGTAGAATTTTCCATTTAATCTATGGGGCATGTCGCGATCACATAGAAACTTTGTGGCACTCTTCCACTTCAACCAACCTGCTTTAATCCTATGAGCCACATCTCTATCTAACTTTTCATCCTTTTGGATAATGGATCCAAGATAGCGAAAAAAACTCGAAATCTTGGACAATATTTCCATCAAATGTGACCGCCCCTGCCTCCCTACTTCCAACTCTGCTAAACTTACACTCCAAATATTCAGTCTTGTTTCTGCTCAGCTAAAACCTCGAGATTCCAAAGTGTCTCCACAACTCAAATTTGCTTTCAACACCCTCTCTTGTCTCATCAATCAGCACAATATCATCTGCGAACGACATACACCTTGGTATATCATCTTGGACTGACCTCGTCAATTCGTCCATTATCAAAACAAAAAGAAAGGGGCTAAGTGCGGAACCTTGATGCACTCCAATCTTTATAGGAAACTCTTCAGTCTTCCCAATACTAGTCTGTACACAAGTACTAACTCCATTATACATGTCCTTGATAATATCAATATATTTCTTTGTAAAACACCCTTCTTTGTTAATGCCCACCAAAGTACCTCTCTTGACACTTTATCATACGCCTTCTCCAGATCAATGAAAACCATATGCAAATCTTTCTTTTGATCCCGATATTTCTCCATAGTTTGTCTCATAAAATATATTGCCTCCATAGTCGATCTTCCCGACATAAACCCAAATTGGTTATCCGAAATATCCACAATTTTTCTCAGTCTTTGTGCAATCACTCTTTCCCAAAGTTTCATAGTATGGCTCATTAGTTTGATCCCCCGATAGTTGGCACAATCTTGGACATCACCTTTGTTCTTATACAAAGGGATCAGAGTACTCTTCCGCCACTCCAATGGCATTGTGTTAATTCTCCATATCTTGTTAAATAGCGTTGTTAACCAATCTATTTCCCTCTCCCCGAAACATCTCCAAACCTCAATTGGTATTCCATCCAGTCCTACAGCTTTCATCAATCCCATCTTTTTCATTGGCATTTTCACTTCACCCTTTTGAATTCTCCGCATAAAATCTCGATTAACCATACTCGAAGAAGAGATATTTAAATCTCCAATATCCTGCTCTTGACCGCCATTGAACAAAGGTATCAAAGTACGAACTCCATCTATCTTTTATCTCTTTATCCCCGACTAGAACTCTTTGGTCTACATCCTTCACACATTTAACCGTCTCAATATCTCGTGTCCTCTTATCCCTCATGCGAGCGAGTCTGTAGATGTCCTTTTCCCCTTCTTTTGTATCCAACTTATCATAAAGTTCCTGATTCACCTTTGCTCTTGCGTCTCTTACTGCTTTCTTAGCATCTCTTCTAGCTTCCTTATACTTCTCATAGTTCTCGTCGCTCCTACATTTTCCCAATAATTTGTAGCATTCTCGCTTGCTCTTTATTGCTTGTTTTACTTCCTCGTTCCACCGTGATGTGTCCTTACCTGGTGGCACGTTTCCTCGAAAGACAAGCTTAAGCTCTTCAGTCAATCCCCCAAGTCACTAGTCACTTAGCTAAACACGTTTCCTCTAGATTCTCCAAAAACTTCTTTCGCCACCTCCTTTATGGTATGTTCCATTTTAGTCCAAGTCGAATCTATATCCATATCCTCCATATTGTCTGACCAAATACCGGTATCGACCATCTTAGCTACAAATTTATGTTGATTCTCCCCTTGAAGTCTCCACCACTTGATTCTAGGGTCTACCTGTGGTTTTCTCTTTCTCGAAATTTCCTTACTTCGAAAATCAAGTACCACAAGTCTATGTTGAGTTGTTGTGCTCTCACCCGGAATAACCTTGCAATCTGTATAACTCTTTCTACAAGCATTTCTTACTAAGAAGAAGTCAATTTGACTCGCATTACCTTCACTCCTAAAATGAAAATGGGATCTGCTTGTTATACTCACAACAATTACCCACTTACTCCACTTTCTCTCTCCTTCCCAATTATCTACACTCACAACACAACCTTTTTCCTTAATTCTTGTGCCTTACTCAAATGGTGAACCTTTAAATGGGACGGAGGGAGTATTTGTTTTCTTCCCAAATATCATTAAGCATACAGTATCTTAAGCTAACTTTTTTTATACGAAAAGAAAAGTTTATAAAAAGAAGATCAATATGCCAAACAACAAGGAGTCCATCTACCTACAAACGAGAAAATACATGAATTCCAAATTAAATAATCGCGGCACATCAATCTCCCTTCGATCGGTGAGCGATAAACCCGAAGCCACCGTAAGCATATGCCCATGCTTGAAGCTAAAGAAGCCACTGTCTCCCACAAAAGATGCCTTGGTAATTACGATTCTTAAATATCCTCGCATTTCTCTTCATCCAAACACTAACAAGCAAATACAATCTGAGCCACGGGCCAAAGCCCCACAAACGTCTTGCATCTCCTCCATTTCCAAACCCTTTAAATGTAGAAAGGAATAAAATATATCGGGGCGCTCACCCACACTTATTTTCTAGACCTACAGCCTTTTTTCATTACCCCAGAATATGTTTCCATAAGAGGCAGGCATTAGTAGGATACAACCCACAAGATCCAGTTAAAATTGGTACCACTCTATTTGGTGAACAAAATAACACTAGATTTAAATGGAATTGGACTCTACTTACTAACACATATTTTTCAATTTTTGTCAACAAGATATGGAGAAGTAACACAATTTCATTGGAGTGGAGGAAAAAAACTTTGATCCTTTTGTATAACAACAAAGGTGATGTCCAAGATTGTGCCAACTAACGGGGATCAAACTAACGAGTCATACTGTGAAACTTTGAAAACGAGTGATTGCATAAAGGCTAATGATAATTGTGAATATTTCGAATAAACAATTTGGATTTATGTCTGAAAGATCGACAGTAGAGGCAATATATCTTATGAGACAAACCATGAAGTAATATTGGGATAAAAAGTAAGATTTGCATATAGTTTTCATTGATTTGGAGAAGGCGTGTGATAAAGTGCCAATAGAGATACTTTGGTGTGATTCAAATAAATATATTGACATTATCAATGACATGTATAATGGGGTTAGTACTAGTGTACGGACTAGTGTTGGAAAGGCAGAAGAATTCCTTATTATGATTGGAGTGCATCAAGGTTCTGCACTTAGTCCCTTTCTTTTTACTCTGATAATGTACGAATTGACGAGGTCAATCCAAGATGATATATTGTTGTGTATGTTGTTCGCAGATTATTGTGTTGATTGATGAGACAAAAGAGGATGTTGAAAGAAAATTAGAGTTGTGCAGACACACTTTGAAATCTCGATTTAGACTGAGAAGAAGCAAGATCAAATATTTGGAGTGTAAGTTTAGCAGAGTTGGAAGAGTGATCACATTCGATGAAAGATTGTCCAAGCTTTCGAGTTTTTTCGTTATCTTGGATCTATTATCAAAAAGGATAAAGAATTAGATGGAGATTTGTCTCATAGGATTAAAGCAAGTTGGTTGAAGTGAAAGAGTGTCACAAGGTTTCTATGTGATCCCGGCATACCTAATAGATTAAAAGGAAAATTCTATCACTCGGCAATCAGGCCGACACTTCTTTATGGCACTTAATGTTGGGCCGTGAAACAGTGTCACGTTCATGAGATGAATGTAGCGGAGAATGTATGATACGATGTATGTGTGGGCATACAAGAAATGATGGTTTGAGAAATAAGGTGATCAGGGGTAAAGTAGAAATTGTGCCCATTGAGTATAAAATGAGGGTGATGTGTGGTCAAGTGAGACGGAGACAGAGTGATGCACCGGTTAGGAGACCTGATAAGTGGGGAAGTGATAAATGGCAGAGGGGTAGAGGAAGATCTAAGCAAACTTGGATTAGGGTGATTAAAAAGGATATGAGTTTACTTGGATTTGATGAAATATGGCATTCAAGACACCGGAGTGGAGGGCAAAAATTCATGTGGGTGATGGGGTTGATTTTTTTATTATTATTTTTTATTACTATTATTTACATTTTCCCTATCAATTGTATATTTTTTTTCTTTTATTATCACTATTTTTATTTTTCTTCTTCTTCTCTTCTTTTCATTTTTAAATTTTTTATTTATTTTTTTATTTTATTTTTAATTTTATTTTTTATTGTTTTTTAGTTTTTTTCTTTCCCACCTCTTTCTTCTTTTTAACTTATTTTTTCTTCTTACATCTTTTCTTTCACTATTACATACGAGGATTCATGTTAGCCGACCCCATTTTATTTTGACACAAATGTTTTGTTGTTGTTGTTGTCGTTGTCAATCTCTAGAGATTCTTGCAGACGACATGAAGGCCTAATGAATTCTGCTAGACTAAAGACAACCGAGTGAGTATCATAACACACCGGGACTAAAAAAGATAATTGAAATGAAACTGTTCGTTCCCTCTGAAGGTGAGAAAGACACAGAGATGTAAAGCAAGAAAAACTAAAACATTACTTGATAATCTTTTTACCATACAAGTGAAAATAACTTTGTACAAAAAAAGAAATTGAAAATAACCAAAAAAATTAATGCTTTAGACATTAATATCCCAAATTTTGTTTCCTTTTATTTTCATCAGCTACAGCTTTAACATAGTGCTACAAGAAAAAGATTACCGGGAGAAGGAAGATAAATACGTAGAATTCCATTCATCTTTTGTGTTATGTCTCCACCAACACTCGTCATCAAAATGCTTTGATTGCCACATGACACGAGGAAATTTAGTTGCCCATTCAACAACAGGGATTTTGTAGATCATTTTAACTTCAGCAACTATAAAAACCATGACATGGAGACATACGAGTAACTAACTCAGGAAAGTGAATATATAGGCATTATAACCTAAGCACTAACGTTACTAATTATCTTCTCTTCATCTAGTATTATACAAAGATGCCCAATCAAGTGTATTACTAAAGCTGGTGCATGTTCAACTATAATTCTCTCTAGAGTATGATAATTGAGTGTGAAAACTAGTAATTACCAGATATAGAGCAAGCAATACTACAATCAAATTAACAAACAGCCCTACCGCATCAGACACATCACAGTGAAGCTTTGTTACAGAATCTCCACGCCCAAGCTCTTCAGCACATCCATATGCTATATACGTTTTAAGCCTCAGGTCTGGCTTCAATGTTTCAGACGGCAACTTTGTCACCACATTAAGAATGCCAGTACGGAGATGAGTGTATTCTGGATAAGGTAAGGCTCTGAGGAACTCAGCACCATGCCGTGGTAACCGCTCCTCAAAGAAGGTTGATGGGAGCCAATCTTTAAGCTTAAGCATCTCTGGCCAAGCGTTTTTGTGTGTCCTACCTTCAGTATACCCTTTAAAGAATTGGTGAATATTTATGTCAGCCTGCAAATTGGTCAACAACAAAGAAATGGGATTGCAAAGTTCGATTTATTCACTAAAAGAACTGAAGTCTTTGAAAAAATAACATTTTGAGCAGGACAAGGGAAAGCAAGTGCTCATGAAATTATGATGAGTTCAGATATAACAAGAAAGTAGAAATAGAAAAGAAAAAGAAAAAAATCAATAAACTTCTTCCTCAATTCCCAAATTATACACTAACTCACATCCACTTCTCTTGCTTTGACTTTTATAGGAATTTGAATTGCAATTTTATCACCTAAGTGTCAGATTAATTGTGATATAAAACTCCAACAAGCTATATAATATATACTCCCTACATCCCACTACAAACTACGCACTTTTGTTGTTGTTACTCCGAATGAACTTTGAGTTATAATTTGAGGGTGATTAAATTATCCTAATGAAAAACTAAAAATTGCTATTGATTAAAGCTAAAAATTGCTATTGATGCACCATTATAAATACTATCAATAACAATTTTTAGTTTTGCACTAGGATAATTTAATCATCCTCAAGTTATAGCTCAAAGTTCATTCATAGTAACAACAACAAAAGTGTGTAGTTTGTGGTGGGATGGAGGGGGTATATACTGCTGTATCTTAACCATTGACCAGTACTTGGAAAGACAGAAAAGGCAGCTTTAAAATAACTCTTAGAGTTGAAAGCTCCTACGGCAGGTTCGAAATCATTCATAATGTTACATGTGTCATTTACACAAAAATTGGAGAAACTCCAATTGGTAACAAAATTATTTCTAGTCCATATTATAGCCCAAGTTGCCAGTATGAACAAGAGAGAACAACTTTCAACTTCCACACATTATCTGATCAGACAAAACCAAGACAGAACTCAAGAACCCCCGTCAAACCGGACTTCAGTAATATTACCTTCCATCAAACATTATGCAAATAGTAATTGTTTAACTTTCTAATAATCATTAGAAAAAAACAATAAAAGGTGCGAGTACTCACTGAGAATTGGCAAAAAAAAGATACATTCTTTTCAATTGTGGGTAAGATGTTGTCACTGATTAGAATTTACAAAGACACAATTTACTGTTGTCAGCATGATGAAGAAACACGTTCAACTTCCACTCATTCCATATTGTCTGATCAGACAAAAACCAAGATGTATGTAGAGAACCCTGTTAAAGCACACTTTAGTAATATTACCTTCCATCAAACAGTAAGCAAATACTACTAATCAACTTTCTTTGAATCATTACAGAAACCAATAAATGAGGTAAGTACTTGTTAAGAATTGGAAGAAAAAGATGCATCTTTTCTCTTGTGTGCTAAAAGTAGTGACATCCATTGACCTTGGAAGCATGAGTATGTAGTTATTAGGAAGAAAACTAACACTAATCTTCCCAAAACCCTACGCTCCCCTAGGTTCCCCAACTCCATCTACTTTTGCTTAAAATTAGACCATAACCTCCTCAAGCGTACATCACATTGGACTTTCTTGGAGTACAAAAAGGAAGGTAAGTGCTTTAATTTTGAACCCCATTCTTCGTCAAATCAAGTCTTCCACTTCGACACAGTAAAAAAAAAAAAAAAAACTTGATTCTTAGAACAATAACCAGTCCAATCAGATTCATTGGCATCTAAAGAATGACAGCTACTTTTTTTTTTCTCACTACTCACACACACACACACACATGCACGCACAGAAGCGCCTAGGAGATAAATCCTAGGGAGAGAAAGCCTTCCCTCTAACTTCTGGGGGGATCGAACCCATGACCTCCAGGTTGGAAGTCATGAGCTCTAGCCAGCAGGCCAAATCCCCATGTGCAGAATGACAGCTACTTGTTTAGAACACATAATGACAGCTTGCTTTAAGAACCTCCTCTCCATTTAAAGCTTAACCTCGCTAATGCATGTCATTGGAAAACAAACTGTCTCTTCAATGATTGCCTTACAGGTATACGACAAGTAAGTTCATGGTACTTAACAATAAATTTCTCGTGCACCAATCGTTGCAGCAAGGCATAAATGACCAAGAAAACCTTAAGCCTCATGACACGACACATGGAGGATTTGCTCCAAATTCTGCTACAAATATTGGCGCATTTCCAAGCTTGCACCAGCATGATGCATTCATTAACAGTTCTATGTTGCTGTTATGTTTTTTCACATTTATTGTGCATAAAAAAATGTCTCGCGTCCCCTACCCCCAAACCCTGCAAGACATATTGTATTCTCTACCTTTTAATTTATTTTTATGCTATATATAATATGCTAATATACATCAAGTCATCAACAGATACAAAAGCAAGTCAGGAGTTAGCTAGGAATATAAACCACCCAAAGAGAAGTAACATGATGGAATTCCTACCAACTAACAAAATAGCTTAAAACCTTCATGGATATATGTAACATTGGAACAAATTGAGTATAAGAAGTAGAGATGATGCCCGTGTGTGAAATAAAAGAAAAAAGATGTGGCTAAAAACAGTAGCTAAATGCATAAGCATGTGGACATACTTGCTCCACTATTATTGTGTATATTTGTATATAAGCCAATATCAGCATTCAATTTTGTAACTGAAATAAGATCACCATTTGACAGCTGTATATAATGCCAATGCCAATGCCAAACAAACACCATCAAAATAAACCTCCGAAAAAGGACTAAGATACCAATTACATGATGGAAAGAACAATTCAAAGTGACACTCGATGGAGCATACCTCACACCAATCAAGGCAGTCGGTTGCCGTCACAGCTAAATCCGAGGAGCCACTATATGTAATCTGACGGAATGCACGCCACATAACCATTGGCTCCCAGCTAAGCCCAGACGTAAGTTGAAGAACATCGTTAACGATCACTGGCTCTCCCATGACCCAATGCTTCTGGAAATGCTCCAAATCTCCGCATTGAACATCATTTGCGGAAGGGCAGTATAAATAGTTGTCACTGGAGTCCATTCTACGAGCAGCTTTTCGCAAATTTTTATTACGAGTGTCAGCCTCACCATTTATTTTGGAGCAGGAACAACCTTTCTCCGATAATTCAGATTTAGTAAATTTCTGGTTCTCAACTACTTTTTCAACTTTCCTCTTTAGCTTTGAGACCCAGCTTTGGGGAAAGTTACACTTCAGCAACAGAAAATCATGTCCACAGCCACCAATTTCCTTTGGTGGGCAAGGTATGTGGCCAGTGTCCATCGCCTTCCACTCAACTTCTGGAGTCTCATTATCTTTAGAGATGGAATTTCTTCGAGGTCTACCAAAAGTTTCACATTTGGGTGGTTCTACTCCATGCCTGTATTTTTCTCCCCTGTCAATATATTTCATGGTGATCTCATTATTGCCTCCTCGCAAATAGCATGCTCGAATTTCCTGACAACATGTCAAGCATAGATCATAGGAACAACTGGGGCAGCTCCTATGGAAATCCACTATAGAGGTTCTGCAATAGTCACTGCAGTAGGATGCCTTTTCTCATCAAATTCACAGCAAAAATGGTGTTTATAGACGGAGAAAGTTCTAAAATATAAACTAGTAAGGAGAGCACTATACCAATACATACGCTCATCTTTAGCACAATCCGTAGCCTCTATTTCAACTTCCTCTGGTGACAACCCTGACAAAACACGCATCATATGAGATAATTTTAGATCAGGAATTGTACCGCACATGTTGGTGTATCACGTAATATATAAATTTTTATTTGCAAACAATTTTAGTCTAATGCAGCACACTCATGCATCCAACAATAAATTGAACAAGATCAGTGTATCAGTGATTCATTTTTAACATCATATCTTCTTCTTACACTTGACCTCATGAAATGCAGAAATATAATAGATATGCTACCTCCTTGATTCCAAACGTTATAACCCATCGTATCAGAACTATATTAACCTATTCCTCAATCAATTTAAAAGCTTCAGTAAGGCATGCACCAGCTACTGGACCAAATAAAGAACCTCAGGTACCAATCACAAAACGACAGTGATCTAGTTTACCCAAAAAATGAAAGTCACAAGAAGGTAAATGCTTGCACTTAAACCAGCAATAATCCTTCATAAAGGATAATGAGCAATAATACCTTGAAGCTTAGCCTCCACTTCCTTTTCCATCATTTGTTCATGATCAAACTGCTTCAAAAATGGATAGAGTACATGAATAAGATACTCAAGATGCAGCACTTGTTGGTCTTCGCCTTCAGGACACCCTGAATAACCAACCTGCACCACGTCGTAGAAAAGCATCAGATTATAAGTTCCTTCTCAATGCTGTGCAACAACAACAGAAACAACACCAACCTTGCATAAATCTTTTCTACTTAAACAGCCCTTACAGTTGCAGTTTCCGCGACAGTATGGGCAAGCCTCTGCTATCGCTTCTTCTGACAGACTTGGATACCTTCATTTACATTGAAAAAACAGTTGATTGCTTAAAGTAGTAAAAAGGGCAAACAGACCAGTTAATAGGCGAAATGTGTTCAGCGCATCTATTTTACTTTTAATTTCATAGAAGTCAAGTTATACAGTTCATAAATACGGTAAACAGAAATGAACTTGATCATATTTCCCACAAGCGTGTGAATTGCACAACTATTGTGTCATCAAATCACAAAAAGAAGCACATCTGAGGCTGTTTCTATGCTCACAATGCTGAAGTAGATATGACCAAGAGTAATCGGTTTTGCAATCCATGCAAAAACAAAATTAGCTATTCTGTGACTGGATGAACAATTATAGGTACCTAATGAAAACCTAATTTGGTTTGTGATAACAAATGAAACCTCAGTGACAATTTATTGGAAAACAAATCCCAGCATTAAATAAGACGTATGAGAGATGTGCGCCAAAATTAGTATTAACTACAGCAAGTAGCAATTCACATAATATTAAAGATAAATCTTTTAGCATTACAAATAGGATACTAGCAGAAACTTAAAATCAGAAAATTCAAAATTAATATCATGATATTCAAAATTAATAAAACAAAACTGTTTTTATGGGATAGGAAACATCTGAAGTTTGTAGATACTTACAGCTAAAATTACATCCATATAAGTTACACAACCTTTAATTTGCAACGAGAATACGAAATTAACCAATCAAGAACACACTGAAAATATATATTTATGAAGTTTGATATTATAATATTCATGAACATACGAGTACACACACACATACTAAATAAGCAAGGAGCGAGAGGTATGTTTAACTGCAAAATCAGTCGCATGTAAATTTAAACCAACTGAATCTCACATAAGCACATTGACAAATAAATGTACGAAAAACAACAATGACCAAGTTAACAAAAAGCTATACATTAATTACATTGGAGCAGCATCCATCTACATCATGTTCATTAGCGAATACTAGATATGTATATACTGAAGGTGAATTCACAACCACGGTTATTGCTTAAGAAAAGCAAGCAAGCATGAAAGAAGATAACTTACCATCTCCCTATGCAAGGGCCACAATACCGCTTTAGGCAGCCAAGGCGGCACCTTACCACCCTTCTTTTACTGCTCATGCATTGATGGCACATTTGGCCATTATCTCCCAAATCATTATTCTGTTAATTTGACAGTGAGAATTTAGTTTCAACTAGTTATAGCCTTAAAACCACAGGCATATACATCTTAAAGTACAATCACATTTATTTCTGCGTGTATGTAAAGGATATAGAGTGTAAGCCTACATCAGTACTGAAATACTTCCTCCTCTTATCACCCCAGGTTTTCCGCTTATCACCCAAATCTTTCTTCTCTTTCTCTTTCGCCTTTGGAACCCGCTCCTTCCTATTCACACCATTTGATTTACTCTTTTTCACCATTTTACAGCCCCCTTTATCCCCAGAAACATCATCACCACCATTTTCGGTTTCAACCAAATTACCACCCCCTCGAACCGCAACATCTTCTTCACTGCCATCCTCACTCTCTCCTCCTGCTGCTTCTGCAGCTTCATCGTCACTCAATTCTTCTTTATTTTTCCCCTTCAAACCCCAATCCTTCCTCTTTGTGGGTAAAGATTCCTTCTTGGACTTGAAGCTCTTTTTTCTTGCCAAACTATCATCCTCGCTATCCAAAGAATCATTTTCTCCACCATTTTCTGTATCCCTTTCTTCAACTTCTTCCCCTTCCACATCCCTCAGATCTTCCAAATTCTTCCCTTTCAACTTCAAATCTTCATCCTTCCTCTTTTCAATTGATAATTCCTTCTTGACACTCAAATTCTCATCCTTCCCCTTTTCAGTCATCAATTTCTTCTTGACACTCAAGTCCTCATCCTTCTTTTTATCAGTAGACAATTTTTTCTTGACACTCAAATCCTCTTTTCTTCCCAAACCATCCCCCTCACTATCCCCTACTTCAAGTACTTTTCTCACCCCTCCCAATTCCTTTCTTTTCCCCAATAAACCCTCCTCCATCTTTCCAGAGGACATTCTCTTCCCGCCATTCATATTCCCTCTTTTCGCCGAATCAGCCCCGGCCTCACCACGAGCAACACCCTTTCGTGTACCCCTTTCCCCCAAACTAACCTCCTCCTCCTTCACGTCATCACGATCACCGCCGTCGACGTAAGCCACCGTACTCCGTCGCTTCTTTGTCGGAATCACTTCATCTTCCAACTCACGCCCACTTCTTTTCCCCTTCGTCTTGCCACTAGCCACCCCGGAACCGCCCGGATTAGGTGACCTCTTCACAGAACCACTAAAACCTCCCTGAACCCTAGAACTCGAATACTGTGCAAGCTGCTTAAGATAATGATCCTGACAATAGTTCTTTTCGTGGATCTTCCAACCAGAACATTGCCTGCCCTTGCTGTCCGACTTCCGGCACCGCAAATCTTTCGGCGGTCGTTCTGGAGGTTCCTTCGATGGGGAATCAAGCATGTTTTTTTTTTATTTCTTTTTACCCCTGTATATGCATATAGTTAGGGTGACAAAGATCTCTTATATTCACGGCGCCAAGATTTCTCCTGCGCATTCTACACTCATACATTCCAATTGGTACATTTAATTCTCTGTCAAATGAGACATTTACATCACTCTTACAATACCAATTGACTGCTCCAACTGTTCCTGTCAAGATTCTTACAACACCAATTGGCTGCTTCAGCTGTTTCTGTCAAGATTCAAACTTTCCACACTAAGGTTGCAAGCTCATCAGAGATTCAAACTCCCACACTGAGGTTGCAAGCTCATCAGTGCTGCTTTCTTAACTGCACGGATATGCCCTATGCAGTCAGGGTGGCAGCACCCCTTATACTCCTGGCCCCAAGGGAGTCCTCCTACAAGGCATTTACACTCATACTTCACCAATTGGCTGCTACCAATTGGTTGTTCCAGCTGCTCCTGCCAAATGAGACATTTACATCACTCTTACAACATCAATTGGCTGCTCCAGGTGTTCCTGTCAAGATTCGAACTCCCCACACTGAGGTTGCAAGCCCAGCAGTGCTGCTTTCTTAACTGCACGAATGTGCCCCGGTGGCTCCTAAGGACCCTGAAACCCAAGGTATAAATATAACCACATGATTCCCCAAGGAGAATCGAACTCGTGACCTCCCTGATCCCTGAAGGAAAGCCACGGATGATACCGCTGGCCAAGGCCCATTAGGTGGAATCAGGCATGTTTACGCTTGGCTTATGGAATGGTTTAGAGACAACTTTTTTATTAAAAAGTTACACATAATTGTTATATATAGTCCCGTAAAATCGTTGAGTAAACCGGTAACTTTAAAAATTTCAAAATTACATAAAAATAAAAATGAAATGACTCTATTACCCCTAAATTTATATACTCATTCATACTCCCTTCGTCCCGGTCCAAGGTTCACACTTTTTTCAAATCACGTAACATTAAAAACTCCAAAATTGTCATAAAAAGTGAAATGACTCTATTACCCCTAAATTCATATACTCATTCATATATACTTCTTCTCTTAAACTCATTGTTAAACCCATATGTTTCTTCACTTTCTAACCATACTTTAAATTATTGTCTTAAACATTCGATTTTCGTGGTAAAAATTCGGATAGAGTTTGATGATTTTTTGCCCATAATCGGTCACACCCTTCTAAAAAATAAGGGGAGTTCTGCCACACCCGATCGAAAACAAAAAAAAAAGTTCGTTCACACCCGGCCGAAAAATAAAAAAAAAAATTGGCCACACCCGATCGAAAAACAAAAAAAATCGGTCACACCCAGCGAACCATTAATAAAATTCGGCAGCTAGCTACCGACCGATTTTTAGGAATAGTTCGACCATTACCGATCGAACTTTTGTAATTTAGGTAAAAAAAATTAAAACTATTTTGGCATAACATTTTGGTACATGAGTTTTACAAAAAAAAAATCAAAACTACCTTTATTAGGTTTCGGCATATAGTGGCCGAACAGTTTCAAGGTTTTCGTATGAGAATAATTGTTCAAACAGAATACAAACATAATCGGATGAAATAATTGTTCAAGAAATATTTAAGAAATATTCTAAAATGTCGGTCATTAGTGGATGAAATATTCAAAAAATTTGACCGGCAGTGGATGACATTTTGAGAATTTTCGATCACTACTGGCCGACTAAATCCCGAAATTCGATCACTACTAGCCGAACCACCCTAAGTCCATATTTGAACAAATTAAACCCTAAAAATTCTCAAATCAAAACTATAACAACAAATATCTAATGAAATAAAATCTCAAAAATCTGATTTCTCTCTTTATATCTCTCTCTCTCTCTCTCTCTCTCTCTCTCTCTCTCTCTCTCTCTCTCTCTTGTCAGTCAAAGAGTGTTGGTGGGTGTGGATGAGTGGGTGAGAGTTAATGGTTAATGGGTAGACGTGGCCATTTTTTGAACCGGACCGGCTAACCGACTGGTTTGGAATCGGTCAAAACCGGTCAACACGATTAACCGAAATCGATTTTATGGAGGTTCGGTTTCGGTTGGGAATAACGGAAAACCGGTCAACCGACGGTTAAACCGACGGCTAAACCGTCAATTTCAAATAAATTTCAAATGGCCATATTGAAATTACCCGGATCCGGCTGCGCGGGCCCCGATCTCGCGGTGTCTTTTGTTTTCGAGTCGGGAGGTGTCGCTGTGTTTGTTTGGAGGAGTCGCCACGCCATTTTGATTTAGCCCAAAACATTGAAAAAGACTTGTTTAAAAACTGTTGTTGTGTGATGAGACTTTGAGTTCGGTGGTCAGGTTACGCCTCGGGAAGAGAATAGCAGAGCTCACCCGAGTCGCCTCGTATACACGAATCTTTCGATACCCATCTTTCTTTAAAAGTTGTGAGTATGTATATGTGCTTTTAAAAATGCATGTTGTATATGATGTCTACATTGTATGCTGTGTATTGAAATAAATTGAAATAGTTTGGGAAGGAAGCCTTACCAATGTTGATCCGTGTCTGTCTTCCGTTGGGGAATAGTGTTTGAGTGTGAATAGTGCTCCGGGACGGATCGGGATTGCTTCGGGGATGTACCGATTTCTGCGGACAGAGCTTCGGCGTACCTCGGGAGTATCAGGTGTGTCCTTGGGCAGAGGTTCGGCATGTCGGGAAGTGTTGGATGTACTCGGGAGAGGTTCGACGTGCCTCGGGATCGTCCGTTGTGCTCGGGCAGAGGTTCGGCGTGCCTCGGGATCGTCGGTTGCGCTCGGGCAGAGGTTCGGCGTGCGTCGGGATACCTCGGGATTGTTGACTGTACTCGGACAGAGGTTTGGCGTGCCTCGAGATCATCGGTTTTGTTCGGCAGAGGTTCGACGTGCGTCGGGATGCCTCGGGATTGTTCGGCAGGGCTTCGGGATGGACCGGGACGCCTCGGGATAGACCGGAATGCCTCGAGATGGAACGGTAAGGCTTTGGGATGCCTCGAGAGTGCCTCGGGGCAGCTCGGGAGCATCTCAGAAGCGCTCGATAGGGCTTCGGAGCACCTCGAGGGGGCTCGAAATGCCCCGGAGAGAACCGAAAGGGACCGGGAGTGCCTCGAGAGGACTTAGAGGGGAGCCTGAAGGCTGGGGGAGAGAGGAGAGAAGGGAGGTGTGAAGAAAATGAGAGGGGGAGCCCTCTATTTATAGAGGTGAAAAAACTTCAAAATGGTCTGCACGGACCATTCTGCAAAACCAAAATTTTGGTTTTCCTGGATTTAAGGGAATCTCGTGGACTTTAAGGGAATTTTGCAATTATGCTGTGTGGGGTGCAAAATTGTTCGTACGGACCATTATGCAGGCCAATAATTTTGCAAAATTCCTAAAAAGTCCTTTTGCCTTGTTTTATCCCAGAAAGGTCCCACCTTGGTTTGGTTGGTGGTTTTGGGATTTTTGAAGGTTACGGGTGTTCGGGATCACGTTTGTGTGAGTCCGCGGTGTTTCCCGTGCGTCGGATGGGGAGCGATCCAGATTGGGGTACTTACACATATGACCGTTGGGCCACGTGGCGTTGACGGCTTGACGCGTTGGGCTTAGGGCTTGGGCTGTTGACCGTTGGGTCGCCTCAAGTCTCAAGGCTAGTTTCCTCCTGGCCCGCTTTCCTTCCAGCGCCTAACCTCCTCCTGTCCCCCCCTCTCCAGTCTAACGGTCCTAACGGATCTAACAAAAAAAATACATTTTGACTAATTAAAACTAACTATAAATATCACCTCCCTCCTCCCATTTTATTTCAACATTATTTTTCTCTACTCTTTCTCTTCTACTCTCAAATATTCACATATTCTCTTACTCTCATCCAATTTCCAGTTAAATATTGTCCCATTTTCAATTAGTTTTCTAACAAAATTAGTATTTTTCTTCATTTTCATCCATTTTTAAGCTCTGTTTCATTTCCAAACTTCATTTTATCTTACACAAATGGCTGGAAATCAAAGAAGAAGCAATTTAGGCAAGTCACATGTTGGTTCTTCCTCCCACGACAATGATTTTGATCATCAAAATAAGGAAGAACATGTTGAAATTGAAAGTGGTAGTGCTAGGAGAGGTAGGGGCAGCCAAGCTACTATGGGAGGTGGTCGGGGTCGGGGACAGCGACAACCTCCTAGAGAAAGAGAGTCGCAATCCGATACCTTCACTATCCATTTCACCAAAAGAAAAATTAATGTCGGTGATGATTATAATCTTCGAGTATTTTGCAACTATTGTACCGCGTCTTACTCATTCAAAAGAGGCGGAGGGCATGGGACGCTCAACGGGCATACATCGTCAAAACATTTCGAGAAACTTGACATTTCCACTACGCAAACTCAATTATAATATCAACAACATAGTTCGGGTTTGGGTGCACAAGGTTCGTCTTCCCCTTCCGTCCTTTTTTAATTTGATAAGTTGGTTTATAATGATGAACTAGCCAAATTAATTTGCGTTAAAGGCCTTCCTTTTAATTTTGTGGATTGTGATTTTTATAAAAAATTTGCTCGTCTTTCTTTAAACCCCGCCGCCACGAGAGTACCACGTACGAATCTCGTTCGTGATATTACTAGAGTGGTGAAAAAATATAAAAAAGATTTAATTGGTGTTTTATCAAATTGAGAAAATAAAGTTTCAATTTGTGTCGATGGTTGGAGTGATCATTCGCAAAGAAATATTTATTTAGGCGTTACTTGCCATTGGATAGATAATTCATGGACTATCCAAAAAAGATTAATTGCTTACAAAGATTTTGAGCCACCGCATTCCGCGAAAAATATTTGTGCAAAATTGCTTGAGATTTTTCTTGAGTATGTTATTTTAAATAAAATATTTACTATCTCATTTGACAACGCAAGTGCTAATACGGCTAGTTTACCCGATTTAATTACCGCTTGTCAACCCTCACTTGGGGGGTAAATTTTTTCATATTAGATGTTTATGTCATATAATTAATTTATGTATTAGAGATGATTTAGATGCATTAGAGGTTTATGTTAAGCCAATTAGACGATGCATTCAATTTATTTCTAAAAAAAATCTAATACAAAAAAATGGATAAGCTTTTTAAGCAGTAAAGTGTGTCGGACAAATATTTTACTTACGATGTTTCAACTAGGTGAAATTCCACCTACAAAATGTTAACCGATGATTTTGCTTATAAAGATCTCCTAATGCAATTTTTTATGTCAATTGGCTATAATGAACCTCTATTTGCTTATCAATGGAATGCATGCATTAATTTATGTGAATTGTTAAAGATTTTTAATACCGCTACTTTTGCTTTTTCGGGAGTTTATTTTCCAACTTTCGTTTTGGTGCTAGAGCATTGTGTTGCAATTGTTACTATTTTTGACAATTTAAGAGAATGTCCTATTTTAAAATAATGCATTGTTTCCATGAGACAAACATGGCTTAAATATTTTGGCACTATTCCGTCTCTTTTCTTGGTTGCAAAGTTATTACATCCCCGAGTTAAATTAGATGATTTAGAGTGGATTACAACTTATTATTATTTGAAATTATATCCCGATGGTGACGGTAGTAATGAACTTCCATCAATTATTGTTCATGACACAAAAAATGATTTAATTAACCTTTTTAATGAGTATAATGTCTTATATGAAAACACTTCTCAAAGCCAACAACATGAAGATGAGTCATATACTTCTCAACCAAGTTTTACTAGTGGGGATCCATATAGTTTTTTTGCAAATTTGTATAGAAAAAATGTGATCCTTCTCGAGGTTCATTTTCATCATCATCAAACATTCCCGTGAAGTTAGAAACTTATTTCACTACAAACTTTGAATTAAACCAAGACCCAAATTCAAATGAATTTGATGTTTTACAATGGTGGTCAAGAAGGAAAGACATGTATCATATACTTTTCATAGTTGCTAAAGAAGTCCTAGCCTCTCCCGCTTCAACGGTGGCGGTTGAATCGGCATTTAGCGTTGATGGAAATGTTTTGGATGAAAGATGTTCCCAACTAACTAGCGAAACCTTGGAACATCAACTTTTACTTGGCGATTGAGTTAGAGCGGAAAAAATGCAACAAGACTTGCCTTATGAAGAGGATCTATTGGATCCAAGATATCAATACGATGTCGAGGACTCCACGAAAAATAGTGGTAAATGAATGATGTTTTAGATTAATTTTTATTTTAATTAGAATAGTTTAGACTTTAGATTAGGTTTATTTTTATTTAATTGTAATAGTTAGGTTGAGGTAAAGGCTCCTAAATGTCCTCCCTTATTTATAAAAGGGTAAGATTGGTTGTCCCCCTCTTTGTAATTTTATTTTAATTAATAAAATTTAAGAGTACCATCTCTTTTTTTATATATACTTTCGTTTCTTTTACAAAAGTTAAGTTTTATTTCTTTCAAAATTCATAACTTTTTTTATATAACTTTTTGCAAAAATTGTATGTAGTAAACAAAAGTCTAAAATAGTCTTATTTATCAAAAAAAAAAAATTAAAAGTTGACTTTTTCAAAAAAAACTGTTAAATAGTTAACAATTTTTGAAAAAAACTGTTAAAAAGTTAACTTTTTTGAAAATGCAACAAAAAAAAAGTCAGGGCGACCGCCAAAGTCACTTGGTGCGGCCGCACAAAACCTTCTGCCTTTCCTCAGTTTCCTGTCCAAAAAAATGAAAAAAAAAAAGTTAAGTTTTATTTCTTTCAAAATTCATATAACTTTTTGCAAAAAATGTATATAGTAAACAAAAGTCTAAAATAGTCTTCTTTATCCAAAAAAAATTGAAAAAAAAAAGTTAACTTTTTTTTAGAACTTAACAGAAACTGTTAAAAAGTTAACTGTTATTTCAAAAAACTGTCAAAATGTTAACTTTTTTATTCAAAAACTGTTAGAAAATTAACTTTTTCCTTAATTGTTTTTAAATCTGTTAATTTTTTTTTGTTAAAAATCTAATTTGAAAAAAAAAACGGTTGAAACCGATTAACCGATCAAACCGTCAAATCGTAACCGGTTAAGGCGGTTAACCTGTTCGGTAACCGTGAACCGCCGTTAACCGAATCGGCCACATCTAAAAGGGTGTGGATGGGTGGGTGAGAGTTAATGGGTAAATGAGTTAAGGGGTATAGAGGGAAAGGGAGAGGTTTGTTTTAATTTTTTTGGGGTGGATTTAATGATATGAATTTACTCAACAATTTTATATTTATTTTGTTAAAAAAAATAAAAATAAACATTTATTTACCAATAAATTATTGTTTTTTAAAAATTAAAAAAAAAATTGTCAGAAAAAAACGCTTAATCACGATGGAGCAGTTCATGAGAAAATCTCCTTATCTATCCATGGAAAAATTCCATCCCAAAAACCCCCTCCCTTTGTATCGTTGTGGTTGTCATAAGAGGAAAGGTCTCTCTTTCAGAAGGAGGAAGAGGATGGACCCTTATGTGATCTTATTTGAAGAGCGAAATAATTAAAAAAAATATACTCCCTCCGTCCCACCTTAGTGTAGACTTCTTTCCTTTTTCGTCCGTCCCACCTTAGTGTAAACTGCCAAAATTAGAAAGTTTTTTATTATTTTTTATTTTCCCTACCCCACCCACTCATTCTCTCTCTTCATTTTCCACCATACAATTTATTCAACCAACCTACTATTAACTCCACTCATTCTCTCTCTTCATTTTCTACCACACATTTTCATTATCTTAATAATATTCCTTAGTTATTGTGCCCACCACCTTAGTCTACACTAAGGTGGGACGGAGAGAGTATATATAAGGGTTTGGGGGACGAGGATATAAACGGTTTAGCTAATGTGCGGCGAGGATTTGGCCGACATTGTACGTGCATCTTTGGAGTGTCACTCTCCTTAGATCATCTCCAACAATTTTGATGCAAAAATTGCACTATTCTGTATAGTAATGCAATTTTAGCACCAAACATCTTCAACAATTTGTTTTAAATTTTATATTAAATAAGAATATTTTTAAAGTATACATTATTATTTCAATTTATAAATAATATTAACTTATATATATTTTATATTGCAAAAAAATTCTCGTATATCAAAAGAAAAAATTAAAAAAAAAAAGATTTTTAAAAGAGAAAAAAATAAGGATAACGGGATGTACAGCTATATCTTTTGCACCAAATTTGGTGCAATAAATAGAGTTGATTCATAATAATAGAGCAATATTTAAAGTTTCATTGGAGAAAAATTGTGTTCTATTTTGAAGTTATAAAGTGCCGTTGGAGATGCTGGGTGTAAATGATTTAGATTGGTTCGGTTTGAAGAATTTACCTACCGAACCACTAGTCATCGGTTTGAATAAATTTTAAACCGAATTGAATCATGAAAAAATCCATATCGAAGCAAACCAAACCGATATGGATTGATTCGATTTAGTTCAAAATGCGGTTCAATTATTTGGTTCAAATCACGGTTCAGGTCACGGTCTAGACCGTGGTTCAGACCATGGTTTAGAATACGGTTCAAATCACGATTCGGACCGCAACTCATTTTCATATTTGTTTAAATTTTTCGTGATCACGAAGGAAGAGCGAAAGATACAGATCTTTAAGAGGAAAGTCGAAGGAAGAGAGAGGCAGAAGTAAGAAAAACACTTTACAATTTCGATCGTGGAAAGAACTTAGTTATTTATGTGTCGCGATGAATATAACAAATGATGGAGTTAAAATTTCTCTTATTGAGATGTGCTCATTCCTAGTACCGAAAGTGGCTCCTAGTGGGAATGACCGTGTCTTGTTGGAGAGCTTAGACCTCAAAGTGGCAGAGCATAAGTTTAGGCGGCAGAGGTTGTTGAGATGAGAGCCTTCGCGTTCTCATGTTTTTACTTTGAATACGGATGGTTCCGCGATAAACGGCTAGTGCACGGGTGGTGGTATTATAAGGGATGGTATGGGGGCTTTTGTTTGTGCCTTTTCACATTACTACGGAGATGGAACCAACATGAAGGCGGAGATCTTTGCTTTACGTGATGGCCTGTGCTTATGTCATTCTTGGGGTTTACTTTCTATTCAGGTAAACTCAGATTCTTTAGTAGCTGTGAATATTTTAAAAGGGCGAAATAATTGTCCGTGGCAATACACATATGAATTGCGGGAATGTGAAAGTTTGATTGGAGGGTATGAGTTACGTCATGTTCTTCGTCAAGCAAATGGGGTTGCGGATAGATTAGCTTTTGAAGCTCATATTCATAAAACGGATTGGACATATGGATCGTCAAGGGAGCTTCCACGGAGTGTCTTGGACGCGTTACGGTTTGATGAAAGTGGATACTATGTTGAGCGTCGATAATTATTTGATGTTGTTGGTTCTTTGGAATAGATTCTTGAGTGCAAGGAAGGCATACGGAATCGTTTCGGTTGCAAAAGAGGTATACGGGTCCGTCTCTTGGACATTTGATGGATCACTGGACTCCTTTGAATTTATTAGGATTGTTCTTTGGTTTAATTTTTTCAGGCTTTTTATTTTTTAGATGGTTTTACCTTTTAAGGAGTTGGTTTATTTTTTGGATTTTGAGGTCCGGCTCCATATCCGGCAATGAGTCGGGTGGTTGTCCCCCTCTTGTACTTATATTTAATAATTAATAAAATCCCCCCAGGTGCCGCCCTGGTTTCATAAAAAAAAAAGAATATAACAAATGATGAAATTAATATTAAATACTCCCTCCGTCCCACCTCACTTGACACCCAAGAGGTGGGCACAAGAACTAAGAAAAAAGAATAAAATAAAAAAAATGTGTGATAGAAAATGAAGAGAGAGAATGAGTGGGGTAAATAGTAGTGTTGGTTGAATAAATTGAGTAGTGAAAAATGAAGAGAGAGAATGAGTGGTGGGGTCCATCTAATATAAAAATATAAAAAGTAGGCTATTTTTGGGAGGTGTTAAGTGAGCTGGGACGACCCAAAATGAAAATAAGTGTCAAGTGAACTGAGACGGAGGGAGTAAGACATAAAACGGGGGTTAGAATTAGTCTATTTAATGTTGATTTCTTTAATGATCTAACAGTCAATTTTAATAAATATACGAAATTATTAAATAAGATACAAAATGGAGGTTATGATTAGTTTATTCTAATGTGGTTTAGTCTGATGGTTTGGTCTCGCGGTTCGATTTGATGGTTCGGTCTCGCGGTCTCAAATCGCGATCTGGTTTGGTTTGGTCTGGTAGGGTTAGACCATATATCAAACCGAACCATGTGATTTGCCAATATTTGAGACCAGACCGAACCTAACCATTCATACTTGAAAACCAAACTGCATGATTTGGTTCGGTTCGGTCTCAAACCGCGGTTTGAACTGAGCCACTTACACCTGAATTGAATGATGTATTTTCACCCATCCAAAGGATACATTTCTAGACCTATTTCACGCTCGATCATTGGGAATTTGATATATTTCTAGTGTTTTCGTAAGTAAAGGGGATGAATTGCAAAATGACAAAAGAGGAAGGATTAAAGATGAAAAGAAGTTGAGGGCGACCGCACCCCTGAAGGGAGCGCCGCACCCTTTGTCTATAAGATATAGAGCGAACGCGCTGTTTTTCCAGAGGATTGGGGCGACAACACCCAACACGGGGGAGCAACCACGCCCAAGGCAGATCTAGCGGATTATGACGGATTTTTGTTCCTTTTTTGAATTGTTGAAGGATTAGGGTAAATTGGATTCAAATTAGGAAGGATCCTTCCTCCTTTACTTTATAAACAACCCTAGTTTAGGTTTTTAGGATCTCTGATATCTTCCATATCATAGTTTTAGGTTTACAAGTTTTGAAGACAAAGATTCAAGATTTTTATTCAGGTTTTTAATCTTTTATTTTAATAGCCCTTTGCGGCTAAATATTTGGTTCATGTATTGGGTGATTAACAATTGGATATTTATGCTAATGTTTTAATTCTCTCTATCTCTTTATCATTCTTGATCTTCTTAACATTCTTAATTATTGTTAATAGGTTTCAATTGTATGTTAAACTAATTTTGGCCTCTGAATTTACTTGGTTATAAATTGCCGCACTCACGTGGATAGTTTATACACTGACTATTATTGAGAAGATTAGATTCAATTGATGACAGACCAAGAAATCAAACGAATCTAGGTTCTAATATTCTTATAATTTGAATTGAATCTATTGAATGTTTGTATTAACTTACTGGAAGGTATAAGCAAGATGGGAATATTAGGACTGCAATCCGTACACTAAACGTCCCAACCCCTAATCTATTGTTAACAAACCCTTGAACAAGATTGATTCCTTTTACATGATTTGAAATAGCATAAAGTGATATTGTTATGATCCTCAATCCATAAATCCATTGCTTCCTTGTTATCTTTACTTGCTTTTAATTCTTGTTTTCTTAGTTTAATTAATCAACCTACAAATCAAAACCCCTTGGTTACTTTGCACTATTAAAATATACTTGTTTCCCATGAGTCCCTATGGATTCGATGCTTACATTGTGCATATTATTACATTGATAAACTAGTACACTTGTTAGGTAATTTAATAAGAGGGAGATTTCCTCCATCAACACCCCTACTCCTCTTTATGTTTTTGTCTTTTCAAACACAACCCCCCTCTTTTTAAAAAACTCACACAATATAGACTCTCTCTCTCTCTCTCTCTCTCTCTCTCTCTCGAGTTAAATTCCTTTTTTCGTTCCTAACCTATACAACTATTTTATTTTTGTTCCTTAAACCATTTTTTTTTCGATTTTGTCCCAATCGTATGCATTTGTGGGACCATTTGGTCATGTTGTCATCTATTTTCTCGTTATATAAGTTGATGCGACATGTGATCTAACCATTTTTGCTTACATGGCAATGTGGTTGCACATTTGGCATATACTCAATGATTAAGTAAAAAATAAAAGGGGCCAAGTGTTTAGTTTTAAACTACGGACCTAAAAATTAAAATATGACACCCTTTTTAACCCTAAAATCTATGACTCCTTACGCATCAAAAACATTCACTCAGTAGCAACGCTCTCTCCTAGGGGTGTAAACAAATCGAATATCATCGTATTCGATTTGATTCGTGAAAATATTTGAATATTCGCATTCGTATTCGATTCGAAATTGATCTTCGAATTATTCGATTCGATTCGGTATTCGATTCGTATCAATATTATATATATATATATATATATATATATATATATATATATATATATATTATTCGAATAATATTCGCGAATACTGAATCGAATATCGTGAGATATTATTCGAATTCGAATACTTATCGAATCAATATAAAAATTCGAATTCGAAGTTTTCGAATACGAATACCGAATACTCGAATCGAATACCGAATGGAATAAAAAAAGTTTGATTCATTTACAACCTTACTCTCTCCCCCCCCATACTCTTCCTTCTCACGTCGGGACTCAAGTCTCTCTCAAACCCGCCTCCCCACCACCATACCTCGTGCGCTTCATCATCCACTAGTGTCATCGCCCCCTTCCCCTAACCCGTATTCTCCACCTCCTCCTCCTCCTCCCCGACCTCCGCCTCCGCCTTCGCCTCCGCCTCCGCCTCCGCCTCCGCCTCCGCCTCCGCCTCCGCCTCCGCCTCCGCCTCCGCCTTTAGATCTTCATTAATGTCCCCCAAGCTTGAAGATCTTTGGGGTAAGAAGCCCTTCTACGTCGTTTTTGTTTGTGAGCGTTTATGTGTGTGCGAGTTTGTGTGGTGTTTGTGTGTGTGATTTTTGATGGTGTGAAGATGAAAGTTGATGGTTATTTTTAGGATTATGATCTTTGATTCATATGATTGAAGCTTGTATATGGTTTTTGATGTTTATCATTGATTGAAGCCAGAGTTTTTTTTATTTAATCTATTTGGCCCTCTTCATTTTTGTAAGGGCAAATTGCAATTTAGGGCCTGAAGTCGAGGGGTGTTCTCCAAACGGGGCCCCATATTTTTTTTGTCAAATCAGGACTCAATATCTAAATTTTTCGTCAATTAAGGGCTTTTTGACGAAATTCGTTAAAAACACAGTTAAGTTGCACGTGCCACGCACATGAATAACATATTTGGTTAAATTGAATTGGCACTAACTTTTAAGGGGTTAAATGTCATATTTTATAAATAAGGGATCATAGAACAAAAGAAATCTTTTAATTTATTGAATTTCTTTTTAATTCTTATGTTATCATAATTTATTAAAAATTTATCCAAATTCAAATATTTAGTTTTTTTTAACAATTTCTTGTTATCCAAATTTGTTAAAACTAAAGGGTGGGTGAACAATTTTTTTATATATTCTCTTCATCTTGCTCTCTCTCTCTCTCTCTCTCTCTCTCTCTCTCTCTCTCTCTCTCTCTCTCTCTCTCTCTCTCTCTCTCTCTCTCTCGTCACTTCCAGATCCCACCCCAAGGCCCTTACTACCCCTTTCTCTTTACCCACTCTTCTCATCCTTCTGCCGCCGCCCTCGTTTCTGGCTCCCCACTTCCGCCAGCGTTTCTATCCCCCCCATATAATCCTAAGTCTCCCTTTCCCTCTCTCCGTCTTTCCCCTTTCCAGTCCGACATTTCCCGGCACACATACCTCCTCCGATCTTCTTCTTAGGCAGGCACCCCACCCTCTCCGGCGACGCTCTAAACACCCAAAACTGAGTCTAGATCCTCCTCTTTCTGTCGACGTTCATCCTCTGCTCTCAATTTCGCCAAAAGACCAAACGAGTCCAAACAAAGGTTTAAAAAAAATGAGTCCAAACAAGGGTTAAATACTTGTTTGATTTTATGTTGATTTGGGTTTTATTTGTAATATGATTATTCTTTGATTTTGTTTTTCTTGGGTTTATGGTGGTGGGGGTGTGATATTGTAGTGACTGGGTGGTGGTGTTTATGGTGGTGAGTTTGAATTTCAAAGAGATGATGGTTGTTGGGATTTTGAGCAATACCATATTTTTTATTTGTGTTTAAGAAAATATTATTTTATATATTTTAATTAGATAAATTGTGTTTCATTAAAAAAACTTGATTAAGAAAAAAATATAAATTGGGTAAGCATATTTTTTGTAAATATTTATTTTATTTAATCTTTTTATTTATATATTTTATAAATTATCCAATCTAAAATAATTAGTATTTTTTAAGCAAAATAATTAGTAATTTAAATTATTAGAAAAAAGGATAATAGTTAATATCTTAAATTATTTTAAGTCATATTAACTATTATCTTTATTTTTTTCAATATTTTAAATTTACTAATTATTTTTTGTTAAAACAAATAAATATTTGAATTTGGATAATTTTTTTAATAAATTATGATAACATGAGAATTAAAAAGAAATTCAATAAAATTAAAGATTTATTTTGTTCTATGATCCATTTTTTATAAAATATATCATTTAACCCCTTAAAAGTTAGTGCCAATTCAATTTATCTGTTATTCATGTGCGTGACACGTGCAACTTAACTGTGTTTTTAACGAATTTCGTCAAAAAACCCTTAATTGACGAAAAATTTAGATATTGAGCCCTGATTTGACAAAAGAAATATGGGGCCCAGTTTGGAGATCACCCCTCGACTTCAGGCCCTAAAATGCAATTTGCCCTTTTTGTAATGGTGATTTTTGTAGTGGTTGTTGAAAGGGGGGGGGCAGTGATTGTGGCATCGATATTGAACTTTAATTTAAAACTAATTATAATAAATAGATGTTAATTTATTGATATTTTCAAAGCTATTAAACAGTTTCTCTCAAAAAATAAAGCTATTAAACATTAAACAGTTAGTGTAAATAGTAATTTATTTTTTAGATTCAAAGATTATTATTATTATTATTTTGAAAAAAAGATTTAACTATTATTTTAAAAAATTGGATTTAGTGTTGCATTTGTAAAAGGCATTAATAGAATTATAGTTTCAAAAAGAAATATTTTTTCAATGAATAATAATAATAATTACTTTAAACTTGTAAACTATTTCAAAATTATTTATCCCAAAAAATTGGGTGTAATTTTTATTTTAGCCATCTCATATTTATAACCCCTTAAACTTTCAAGTCATTAAAGTTTCATAAACAATGGTTTCATGTCATCAAAGATATGACGTCACAAACAAATTTAACGGGAAAATTGATGGCAATGTGACGGTTGGACCAAATGGTCCCACAAATGCATATAATAAGGACGAAATCGAAAAAAAATAGTTTGGGGACCAAAAGGAAAAATGTTGTATAGGTTAGGGACAAAGGGGTATTTAACTCCCTTCTGTCCCCCGGTTTAACCATCACCATTTTTGACGAGCACAATAATTAAAAAAAAGAAATGAATAGGAAATGGGTTGAGAGTGGAATAGGTGATTGAAATTAACAATTAAAGTCTACAATTTAAATGTGAGGGATAAAATTGAGTGAAATTGATAAATGCACCCCACAACTTAAGTGTGGAAAATGTGAGTAAGATTGACAAATGGGGTTCGTAATTTTTTGCTATATCAGGAAAGGTGAAAGCTTGTAATGTGATACCCTTTTAGGTAAAATGTGAAGCTTAATCGAGGCGAAATATATATATATATATACACTCGGTAACAAAACTATATTGCATTTAAAAGACATAAATGCCCTTAAATATGTCATGTGACGTGATTAATTTTGTAAGGACAAAATAGGAAAATTATACAAATTAAAATAATATGAAGATTAATGGTTGTAAGTGTTAAATTCTAAAGTAAAAGGTGTAAAATTTTAATTCATAAATTAAACCCCCCCTATTTCCTCTTCTTCCCCAACGGACGTGGCCATAAATCGGACCGGATCGACAAACCGGCCGGTTCAAAACTGGTCAATACGGTTAACCGGAATCGGTTTAACCGAAACCGTTTTTATGGAGGTTCGGTTACGGTTTGGATTTTTGGGAAACCGGTCAACCGCCGGTTAAAATCGACGGTTAACCGGCATTTAAGGTTCAAAATTAACGATCATATGACCGTTGAGTTTGGTTTGTGATGACTTGGGCTGGGCTGGGCGCTGACTGGGCATGACTGTTGGGCCTGGCCAACGGCTACTTCCTCTCCTCCAGGCTTCCTTCCAGCCCCGGCTTGTGAATGTCTCCCCCCCCCCTTTCCACTTTCCAGTTAGTAACGGTCCAAACAGAGTTAACCAAAAAAAAACATTTTGACTAATTAAAACTAACTATAAATATCACCTCCCTCCTCCCATTTTATTTTCACATTATTTCTCTCTACTCTTTCTCTTCTACTTTCAAATATTCACATATTCTCTTACTCTCATCTAATTTCCAGATAAATTTTGTCCCATTTTCAGTTAGTTTTCTAACAAAATTAGTGCTTTTCTTCATTTTCATTCATTTTTAAGCTACATTTTGTTTCCAAACTTCATTTTATCTTACACAAATGGCTGGAAATCAAATAAGAAGCAATTTAGGCAAGTCACATGTTGGTTCTTCCTCCCCCAACGATGATTTTGATTATCAAAATCCAAATATCCAACAAAGTGAGGAAGAAGAAAATGTTGAAATTGAAAGTGCTGGTACTAGGAGGGGTAGGGGGCCGAGCTACTAGGGGAGGTGGTCGGGTTCGGGGTCGGGGACAACCTAGAGAAAGAGAGCCTATATCCGATACTTTCGCCATTCATTTCACGAAAAGAAAATTTACTCCCGATGATGATTATAATCTTCGAGCATTTTGCAACTATTATTTCACGTCTTACTCATTCAAAAGAGGCGGAGGGCATGGGACGATCAACGGGCATACGGCGTCAAAACATCCTGAGAAGCTTGGCATTTCCACTACCCAAACTCAATTACAATATCAACATAGTTCGGGTTCGGGTTCACAAGGTTCGTCTTTCGTCCCTTTTAAATTTGATAAGTGGGTTTATAGGGATGAACTAGCCAAATTAGTTTGCGTTAAAGGCCTTCCTTTTAATTTTGCGGATGACGATTTTTATGGAAATTTGTTCGACTTTCTTTAAATCCCGTCGCCACGAGAGTACCACGTACGAATCTCGTACGTGATATTATTAGAGTGGTGAAAAAAATATAAAAACGATTTAATTGGTGTTTTATCAAATATAGAAAATAAAGTTTCAATTTGTGCCTATGGTTGGAGTGATCATTGGCAAAGAAATACTTATTTGAGCGTTACTTGCCATTGGATAAATAATTCATGGACTATCCAAAAAAGATTAATTGCTTACAAAGATTTTGAGCCACCGCATTTCACGAAAAATATTTGTGCAAAAGTACTTGAGATTTTTGTTGAGTATGGTATTTTAAATAAAATATTTACTATTTCATTTGACAACACAAGTGCTAATACGACTAGTTTACCCGACTTAATTACCGTTTGTCAACCCTCACTTGGGGGTAAATTTTTTCATATTAGATGTTTATGTCATATTATTAACTTACGTGTTAGAGATTGTTTGGATGCATTAGAGGTTTATGTTAAGCCAATTAGACAATGTATTCAATTTGTTTCTAAAAAAAAAAATCTAAATGCAAAAAAATGGATAAGATTTTTAAGAAGTAAAAGTGTGACGGACAAATATTTTACTTACGATGTTTCAACTAGGTGGAATTTCACCTACAAAATGTTAACCGATGGCTTTGCTTATAAAGATCACCTAATGCAATTTTTTATCACTACAAGAAAACTATCAAATAGCGACGAAAATTAGCGACGGCCCAAATTCTGTCGCTATTAGAGACGGAATAGCGACGGAATAACGACGGAAGCAAAATAAAACAAAAAAACCAGCTACCGCAGATTTAGCGACGGATTTAGCGACAGACATGAATCTGTCACTAATCCGTCGCAATAATGGCGCCAAAAAAGCCCGCCCATTTTAGCGACGGAATAACGACGGATTACAAAATTTTTTAACGACGGATTTTTCTGTCGCTATATAAATAAAAATAAATAAATATTTTTTCTTTTTAAAATTAGTACGAATTTAACAAAAATAAATTACCGACGAATATATTCTGTCGCTAAATAATAAAAAATAAAAAAAATATTTTTCTTTTTAAAATACGGATGGATTTAGCGACGGAATAGCGATGGAATAACGACGGAAGCAAAATAAAACGAAAAAACCAGCTACTGACAGATTTAGTGACGGATTTAGCTACAGATATGAATCAGTCACTAATCCGTCGCAATAGTAGCGCCAAAAAAGCCCGCCTATTTTAGCGACGGATTTAGCGACGGATTATAAAATTTTTTAACGACGAATTTTTTCTGTCGCTATATAAATAAAAAATAATAAATATTTTTTATTTTTAAAATTAGCGACGGATTTAACAAAAATAAATTACTGACGGATATATTCTATCGCTAAATAATAAAAAATAAAAAAATATTTTTCTTTTTAAAATATCGACGGATTTAGCGACGAATTTTACAAAAATAAATTACTGACGGATATATTTTGTCGCTAAATAATAAAAAATAAAAAAATATTTATCTTTTTAAAATACCGACGGATTTAACGACAGATTTAGCAACGAAATTTGTTTTTTAAAAAAAATTAACCTTTTTTCTAACTTTTTATGTAACTTTTTGAAAAAAAACTTCAATACGAAAAATTGTCCAAAATATTTATTTATATTTATAAAAAATAAAAAAAAAACAATACATTTATAAATAAAAATTAAAGAATTTTACCCGTTCCTGATTTCTTTATTATACTTTTGTTTGTTTAATTTTTTTTCTAACTTTTTATATTAAAAAAAACTTCAATACTAAAAAAAGTCCAAAATATTTATTTATATTCATAAAAAAAAAAAAAAATACATTTATAAATAAAAATTAAAGAATTTTACCCGTTCCTGGTTTCTTTATTATACTTTCATTTGTTTATTTTTTTCTAACTTTTTTATAGAACTTTTTGAAAAAAACTTCAATACTAAAAACTGTCCAAAATATTTGTTTATATTCTTAAAAAATAAAAAAAACTATACATTTATAAATAAAAATTAAAGAATTTTACCCGTCCCTTATTTCTTTATTATATTTTCATTTTTTCATTTTTTTCTAACTTTTTTATATAACTTTTTGAAAAAAAATTCAATACTAAAAAATGTCTAAAATATTTACTTATATTCATAAAAAATAAAAAAAACTATACATTTATAAATAAAAATTAAAGAATTTTACCCGTCCCTGATTTTCTTTATTATACTTTCATTTGTTTATTTTTTTTTTCTAACTTTTTTTTATATAACTTTTTGAAAAAAACTTCAATACTAAAAAATGTCCAAAACATTTATTTATATTCATAATAAATAAAAAAAACTATACATTTATAAATAAAAAATAAAAAATTTTACCCGTCCCTGATTTCTTTATTATACTTTCATTTGTTTATTTTTTTCTAACTTTTGTTATATAACTTTTTGAAAAAAACTTCAATACTAAAAAATGTTCAAAATATTTATTTATATTCATAAAAAATAAAAAAAACTATACATTTACAAATAAAAAATAAAGAATTTTATCCGTCCCTGATTTCTTTATTATACTTTCATTTGTTTATTTTTTTTCTAACTTTTTTTATATAACTTTTTGAAAAAAACTTCAATGCTAAAAAATGTCCAAAACATTTATTTATATTCATAAAAAATAAAAAAACAATACATTTATAAATAAAAATTAAAGAATTTTACCCGTCCCTGATTTCTTTATTATACTTTCATTTGTTTATTTTTTTTCTAACTTTTTTTATATAACTTTTTGAAAAAAAATTCAATGCTAAAAAATTTCCAAAACATTTATTTATATTCATAAAAAATAAAAAAAACTATACATTTATAAATAAAAATTAAAGAATTTTATCCGTCCCTGATTTTCTTTATTATACTTTCATTTGTTTATTTTTTTTCTAACTTTTTTTATATAACTTTTTGAAAAAAAACTTCAATACTAAAAAATGTCCAAAACATTTATTTATATTCATAAAAAAAAAAAAAACTATACATTTATAAATAAAAATTAAAGAATTTTACCTGTCCCTGATTTCTTTATTATACTTTCATTTGTTTATTTTTTTCTAAATTTTTTTATATAACTTTTTGAAAAAAACTTCAATGCTAAAAATGTCCAAAACATTTATTTATATTCATAAAAAATAAAAAAATTATACATTTATAAATAAAAATTAAAGAATTTTACCTGTCCCTGATTTCTTTATTATACTTTCATTTGTTTATTTTTTTTCTAACTTTTTTTATATATGGTATAGGGCATTGTATATATAGTATATATGGTATAGTATATAGAGTAAAAGGTATATGGTATTGTATATAGGGTACAGGGTATTGGATATAAGGTATAGGGTATAGGAGATAGGGTATAGAGTATAGGGTATATGGTATAGGGTATAGGGTATATGATATAGGGTATAGGGTATAGTATATGATATAGGATATAGAGTATAGAGTATAGGGTATAGGGTATAGGGTATAGAGTATAGAATATAGGGTATAGGGTATAGAGTATATGATATAGTATAGGGTATAGTATATAGGGTATAGAGTATATGGGCAGGGTATGGGTTATAGGGTATAGGGTATAATATATGGTATAGGATATAGGGTATAGTATATAGGGTATAAAGTATAGGGTATAGGGTATAGGGTATAGGATATAGGGTATAGGGTATGTGGTATAGGGTATCAGGTATAGTATATAGGGTATATGGTATAGGGTATAGGGTATAGGATATAGGGTATAGGTTATAAAGTATAGGGTATAGGGTATAGTATATAGGGTATAGGGTATAGGGTTTAGGGTTTAGGATTTAGGGTATAAGGGTATATGAGGTTTAGGGTATGAGGGTATATGAGATTTAGGGTTTAGGGTATATGAGGTTTAGGGTATGAGGGTATATTAATAAGTATAATTAATATTTTAAAAGTATAATTATTTTTTTAAAATTTATTTTTGAATTGAGATAATATTTTAGACTTTTTTTGGTAAGGAAGTTTTTTAAAAAATTTATATAAAATAAGGTAGAAATTAACTAAATAAATGAGGGACATACAATATCATTCACTATGTGTATTTTTTAAAAAAAAAATTTGAATAGAGATAAATGTTTTAGAATTTTTTTAGTAAGATTTTTTTTAAAAAAATTATTTAAAAAATTATTTAAAAAAATTGATATTAGACATACTACTTTAACTAAAATTTTGGATAAATCAAATAAAAGCATGTAAATATTTTAGATAACTTTTTATAAGTTTCAGTAATAAAAAAAGTCTAAAATATTTTTTCCTAGTCAATAAAAAAATTAAAAATTACTAATTATTATTAGTACTATTGTTAATATTATTATTGTTTATATAATTAATATTAATATGAATTAATTAATCAATTATATAACTAATAATTCATTAATAAATATTATTGATAATAAATATTATTATTATTGATATTAGGCATAATATTATTTTATAGTTTAAATTATTATTATTAATTATTTTTATTAATTATTATAATCATGAAGAAATACAAGTATTTACATGGATTATTATCCAAGCAACATCTTTACCATTAGATGCATCACATCCAATGGTTCAAATTCATCCCATAAAAACAAAAACACACTTTCATTTGATTGGCCCTCTAATATTCACATGGATTATCAATAAATCAATCCACACCATTAATCATTTTCAAATCTAATGGTCCTAATTCACTCACTTTCACTAAACAAAACCCTACCCACCTCTCAAACAACTCTCATTCTTCTCTCTCTTACTCTTCTCTGTCTTGCTCTCTCCCCAATCGGCCGTCTTCTTCTCTCTCTCCCCCCAACGTCGTCTTCTTCTCTCTCTCCCCCAACGCCGTCTTCTTCTCTCCCCTTCATCGTCTCCGGTGAGGGCCACCCCAACGCCGTCTTCTTCTCTCTCTCCAACCGGCCGGCATTGATTTGGAGCAAGCCGGAATATGGAAATTAATGCCGAAATCATCTGAAACGCCATCCTCAACGTCTTCTTCGCCGTCTTCTCTGCCCCAACGACGTCTTCCTTCTCCTCCGCCGCCCCTCCACCTCCCCTACCGTCGCTCTACCCTCTTTCCCCTCTACGTCTCTCTCTCTCTCTCTCCCCCTTTCTTCTTCTCCATTTTTATGATCTAGACAAACTAAAGCATCTACCTCTTTCCGGCGAGGCTCAATCTCAGAGCCCAAACATATTCCATGGATTCCGACGAGGCTCAACCATCTAGATCTACATTGTGGCTTAATCTCGATTTGCTCATTTCGATTTCGATTTCGATTTGTTCATTTTAACGTATTTTGTATTTTATTTCGATTTGTACAAACTTTTGTTTGATTTGTGTTGGTTGTGGATGGTTTTGGATGGTGGTGGAGCAAAGTGTAACTTTTGAAAAATGTAAGGATTGATTTGAATATAAAAAAAGTTGAGTGACTGATTTGAGAATAAAAAACGTTAAGGGACTGATTTGAGAATAAAAAAAGTTAAGGGATTGATTTGAGAATAAATATATATATATATTTTTTAAAAATATATATATTTTTTTAAAATATATATATATATATATATATATATATATATATATATATATATATATATATAATTTTTTTAATAAAAAATATCAAATTAGCGACGGAAATATCCGTCGGTAATTTGGTATATCAAAAATAAAAATATTGAAAAAAAGAAAATTTAAAAAAATTAATAAATTTGTGAAAATATGTAATGAATTTTAGCGACGGAAATTTCCGTCGTTACATCTGTCGCTAATACAATCAAATCGGTTGTCCCTTTCTCAACATTAGCGACGGATGTTTTGAATTTAACGACGGAATAATCCATCGTTAATTTAACGACGGAATAATCCGTCGTTAATTTAACGACAACTCAAAAATATGTTGTTATCATTTGGCTACAAGGGTTTTAACGACGGAAAATTTCCGTCGCTAATCCGTCGCTAAATGCCTTTAGCGACGGATTTTTCCTCTTTAGCGACGGAAATTTTCGTCGCTAAAACGTTATTTTCTTGTAGTGAAATTGGCTATAATGAGCGTCTACTTGCTTATCAATGGAATGCATGCACTGATTTATGTGAATTGTTAAAGATTTTCAATATCGCTACTTTGGCTTTTTCGGGGGTATATTATCCAACTTCCGTTTTGGTGCTTGAGCATTGGGCAATTGTTACTTATTTTGACAATTTAAGACAATGCCCTATTTTAAAAGAATGCATTGTTTCCATGAGGCAAAAGTGGCTTAAATATTTTGACACTATTCCGTCTCTCTTCTTGGTTGCAAAATTATTAGATCCCCGAGTTAAATTAGATGATTTAGAGTGCATTGTAGATTATTATTATTATATGAAGTTATATCTCAATGGTGACGGTGGTAATAAACTTCCGTCAATTATTATTCAAGATACAAAAAATGATTTAATTAACCTTTTAATGAGTATAATGGCTTATATGGAAACACTTCTCAAAGCCAACAACATGAAGATGCTTCCTCTACTTATCAACAAAGTTTTACTATTGGGATCCATATAGTTTTTTTGCAAATTTGTATAGTAAAAAACGTGGTCCGTCTCGAGGTTCATCTTCATCATCATCAAACATTCCCGTGGAGTTAGAAACATACTTCATTACCAACTTTGAATTAAATCAAGATTCAAATTCAAATGAATTTGATGTTTTACAATGGTGGTCATTAAGGAAAGAAATTTATCCTATTATTTCATCAATAGTTGTGAAAGAAGTCTTAGTCTCTCCCGCTTCAACGGTGGCGGTTGAATCGGCATTTAGCATCAGAGAAAATGTTTTGGATGAAAGACGTTCCCAACTAACTAGTGAAAACTTGGAACATCAACTCTTACTTGGCGATTGGGTTGGGTTAGAGCCAAAAAAAGACAACAAGACTTGCCTTATGAAGAGGATCTTTTATTATCGGATTCAAAATATCAATACGATGTCGAGGACTCCACGAAAAGTAGTGAATAATGAATGATGTTTTAGATTAGTTTAGACTTTAGATTAGGACTCCACAATCTCCTGGAATTCTTGCTTTGCTTCATCAACCCCAGCTACGTCGTTAAATGTTATCCCTGTATCAGGTTACATTTGGAATTTCGCTTTGCTCCTGTGACAAACACACTCAGTTTATCATGGTACAAACAATGTACAAAGAAATAAAGCATATTTTTTAAAAAGTTTGGCAAGTCAGTTGTGACACTTATTATTATGGGACCGGGGAGAGTACCAAAAACTCAAATGTAGAATTTATCTCTTTAACATACCTGCCTAGTCCAAAGGGTAAGTTGGGGCCTCCGGGAGTATTAGAATATGAACTTCTTAACAGTAAAGAGCCCAAAAATAGAAGTGGAAAAGCCAAATTTCCTAACAAATCAAGTACTAAAGCCACCATGTTCATCTCAATTGGATGAGCTGCAAAATCCACACCTTTCTCTTTGAGTTTTCTCAGCAGTTCTTGTGGCAATCCCGGTAACTGTACTTTAACTCTCTGAACTTTGTTCAATGCCCAACTAGATATCTCTGCAATCGCTGTTGGAAATGGGTAATGAAAGTTAAGTTTGACTTAACGTTGACCTAACTTCCTAACGGAATTCGTTATTTGTTAACGAAGTAAGTTACAAAATGTATTCTACATTTAGTGTAGATTATGAAACTCATTTACTGTCTCAAAACCATTTTCGGGTGAATGAGAAATTAATGACAAAAGATTTGTAACTTAACGAGAGTTGTTTAAAGGGTCAATTAGATCATTTGGATTTAATTGGATTTGAACTATGTTTTTTGGCTGATGAGATTTTGCACCCAGTTGATCAGAACGAGTGGGGACTCTGGTCACGAGTCGTGATCACGAATGGACCTTAATGGACATTTGCTCAATTCTGATCAGAACGAGTGGAGGCCTTGGGAACGAATCGTGAGCACGACTCGTGCCAAGGAGCACGACTCGTGCCCTTCGTTGCTGCCAGAAAAGTTGTGTCGTTTCAAGGGAAAAGACACAAATCCCTTAACTCTCCTTATATTCTTCCCCTCCGAATTTCAATTCATACATTCAGTCTTTTGAGCCTCTCTACCTACATTTGAGATAGATTAACCTAGCATAATCATTTCATCTTGTTACATTAAATTCTTTCAAGTCCAAAGTTCCAAACTTTCCATTGTTCGTTAGAATTGTTAATTTGGTGTGCTCCTATTAACAATTTAGAAATCGTTTCATCTTACGAGAAGTTTGTCAATAACCGTAAGCACCAGTACGGGACAAATACTTCTTACGAAAATTGTGTTAAACACAAGACTCGATTTTTCTTGTTTGCTTTTTTCAATTTCCGTTATCTTTCCCGTTTTCTTTCTCATTTTCTTTGTTATTTCCTTAAGAAGCCTATCCAAAAATCCCAACAATCGTAAGAAGTTTTCTTAAGGCGTTCCTACAATGACTAATGAGAGAGACACTTCCGAGTCATCCGGGCTTACTCCCCCTCAAGGCGATGCAACGCTCAAGAATATTGCACCCGCTTCTACACCATCTCACCCGGTTCATGGTGAGAAACCCCCAAAGTTTACCGGGGTGGATTTCAAGAGATGGCAACAAAAGATGCTATTCTACTTGACCACTCTAAGTTTGCATCAGTTCTTAAAAGAAGATCCGATTGTTACAAATGGTGATCCCGACCCTCAAAGGCTTCTGGCCAAAGAGGCTTGGGACCACGGTAATTTTTTATGTAAAAATTACATTTTGAATGGACTCGACGATGCACTCTATAATGTGTATAGTACCGTCGAGTTAGCCAAGGCATTGTGGAATACCTTGGAAAGGAAGTACAAGATTGAAGATCCCGGGTCAAAGAAGTTTGTTGTCGGCAAATATCTTGACTTCAAAATGGTGGACTCTAAGTTGGTAACAACTCAAGTTGATGAGTTCCAACTTATTTTACATGGACTTGATGCCGAAGGAATGATCATGAACGATCCCTTTAAGGTGGCATCAATCATAGAGAAGTTGCCGCCTTCATGGAAGGACTTCAAAAATTATCTTAAGCATAAACGTAAAGAGATGACTTTGGAGGACTTGGTTGTTCGTCTTCAAATTGAAGAGAATAATCGAGACAATGAAGCTAAAGCTACCAAAGGCAAGATGGAGGCAAAAGTCAATCTCGCCGAGGCAAGCACTAGCGGCACCAAAAGGAAGCATTCCGAGAATGCTAAGAAAGGAAAGAACAAAGGCTCCTCAACTAAGAAGTTCAAAGGAGCATGCTATAATTGTGGCAAGCCGGGCCATATAGCAAAGGATTGTCGCCACCCAAAGAAGGAGGCGAACAATGTCGAAGATATGAATCTTGATTTTGCTGCGGTGATCTTCGAGGAAAACGTGGCAAATTTGGATGATAATCCAAAGGAATGGTGGATAGATACTGGGGCTACCCGCCATATTTGTGCTAATAAGGAAAGCTTCTCTTCTTATACTCCCATTTCCGGAAGGAAATTGTACATGGGAAATTCTGCAACTTCCGATGTTCAAGGCGTTGGAAATGTTGTATTGAAGATGACCTCGGGCAAAGAAGTGACCTTGCTTGATGTGCTGCATGTTCCAGACATCCGCAAGAATCTAGTTTCCGGTGATTTGTTGAGTAAGGCCGGGTTTAGATTAGTTTTTGAATCTGACAAGTTTGTAATGACCAAAAATGGTCTATTCCTTGGAAAGGGTTACCTCGAGAAGGGACTTTTCAAGATGAATGTAATGAACGTAATCCGCCAAGGAGCGATGAATAAAAGTGTTGTTTCTTATGTCTACTTGTCGGAAAGTCCTAGTTTATGGCATGATAGATTAGGTCATGTAAACTTCGACACAATTAAGAAATTAGTTAAACAAGATTTAATCCAAATGACTAAATCTGATTCAACTAATAAGTGTGAAGTTTGCGTTGAGGAAAAAATGACGAAGTCGCCATTTAATGCAATAAAAAGAAACAAGACTCCTCTCGAGTTAATTCACATCGACATATGTGATTTAAAACTTGTGCAAACTCGAGGAGGTAAAAAGTACTTCATTACATTCATAGACGATTGCATTAAGTATTGTTATGTTTATCTCTTAAGAAGTAAAGATGAAGCCTTAGGGGCTTTCGAGACTTATAAGAAAGAAGTTGAAAATCAACTTAACTTAAACATTAAGAAAATTAGAAGTGATAGAGGAGGAGAATATGAAGCTCCGTTTGAAGGACTATGTTGGAAATTCGGCATAATTCATCAAACGACGGCTCCATATACCCCTCAGTCTAACGGAGTTGCTGAACGCAAAAATCGTACTCTCAAAGAGATGATGAACGCATTTTGATAAGTTCAGGCTTACCCGATAACTTTTGGGGGGAAGCTATACTCACTTCGAACTACATTCTTAATAAGATACCCAAGAAAGGTATTGATAAAATGCCCTATGAATTATGGCATAATCGTAGGCCGTGTTATAAATATCTTAAAGTATGGAGTTGTTTGGCTAAGGTTGAAATACCTAAGTCGAAACAAGTGAAGATTGGTCCGAAAACCATTGACTGTATTTTTATTGGATATGCCAATAACAGTAGTGCCTATCAATTCATAGTACAAGTCAAAAATTCCTGATATGAATGCAGGAATGACATTAGAATCAAGGAATGCAGTATTCTTTGAAATATCTTTCCTGCTAAGGATAGGAAAGAAGGTAATTCTCAAAAGAGAACATATGAATCTACAAACGGTCCATCTCAAGTAGAAGATGAAGGACCTAGACGTAGTAAAAGGGCAAGAGTGGAAAAGTCTTTTGGTCCTGATTTTCTATCATTTATGTTGGAAAATGAACCAGCTACTGTTAAAGAAGCTTTATCTGGACCAGACAGTACGTTCTGGAAAGAGGCTATTAACAGTGAGATAGAATCCATAATGCTTAATAATACTTGGGAATTGGTGGATCTCCCCCTAGGTTGCAGACCATTAGGTTGCAAATGGATTCTTAAAAGAAAGTATAAAGCAGATGGATCTATTGATAAGTATAAAGCTAGGCTAGTTGCCAAAGGGTTTAGACAGAAAGAGGGATATGATTTCTTCGATACATACTCCCCTGTCACAAGGATCACATCTATACGTGTTCTCATAGCTATTGCAGCAGTGCATAATCTTGAGATACACCAAATGGATGTGAAGACAGCCTTCCTAAATGGAGAGCTAGATGAAGAAATTTACATGGAACAACCCGAAGGGTTCGTGGTTCCTGGTAAAGAACGAAAGGTGTGTAAACTTGTAAAGTCGTTATATGGACTAAAACAAGCACCTGAGCAATGGCATGAAAAGTTTGACCGAACTATGTTGTCAAATGGATTCAAGATAAATGAATGTGATAAGTGTGTCTACATCAAAGGAACATCTGAATCATTTGTAATTGTCTGTCTTTACGTAGACGACATGTTGATAATGGGAAGTACTCATGAATTGATCATGAATACTAAAGGCATGTTAAAGAAGCACTTTGACATGAAAGATATGGGATTAGCCGATGTCATATTAGGAATAAAGATTTCTAGAACATCAGAAGGAATAGTCCTGTCACAATCCCATTATCTGGAAAACGTACTTCGAAAATTCGATGTCATTAACAGCCCTCCAGCTAAGACTCCGGTAGACTTGGCGCTACACTTAGCTAAAAATATAGGGAACCAGTTTCTCAGTTGGAGTATGCAAGAATAATTGGCAGTCTGATGTACTTAACGAATTGTACACGTCTAGACATTGCATATTCAGTGAGCAAACTAAGCAGGTTCACGAGTAATCCCAGTACAGATCATTGGAAAGTACTAATGAGGGTACTGAGATATTTAAACTATACATTAAATCATGGGATACTTTATAAGAAATATCCAACAGTATTAGAAGGATATTGTGATGCAAACTGGATATCGGACACAAAAGACTCGAAATCCACGAGTGGATATGTTTTCACAATAGGTGGAGGAGCAGTGTCATGGAAATCCTCCAAACAAACGTGTATAGCCAGATCCACGATGGAATCTGAGTTTATAGCTTTAGATAAAGTTGGAGAAGAAGTAGAATGGCTTAAGAACTTCCTGGAGGATATTCCTTGTTGGAATAAACCTGTGTCTGCTGTACTAATACATTGTGATAGTCAATCAGCAATAGGAAGGGCACAGAGCAGTATGTATAATGGTAAGTTTAGACATATCCGTCGTAGACATAATACCATTAGACAGTTGATCAAGAATGGGGTTATCACAATTGACTATGTGAAGTCAAATGATAACATAGCGGATCCGTTTACGAAAGGTATAAATAGAGATCAACTGTATAAACTGTTAAGGGAAATGGACTTAAAACCCACAATAAAAGAACTCATAGTGGACACTCAACCTTGAGAATTGGAGATCCTATGCCCTTGGTTCAATGAGACAACCAAGCTATAAGTTCTAGTAGAATCACTTGGAAACAACAACTCGGTTGAATGACCTGGAGATGTTGAATACTCATTCCCAGAACATTCAAGTATAAGCACCTGCAGCAGTGGTGAGGATAAGTTGAGAAAACTTTTAATGATTTCTATACCTACGGGTGGAGTAGTGCAGGATACTCCTAATAGTGTGAATCACCTATATAAGCGAGAAGTAACTTGGACGCTTCTAATATGAACGCTTATGAATGAGATACGGTCCAGGGCCGAAATGGACAAAACGTGAGAACAATAACTGTTAGAGTTATTATTATGTGAGTATTGTTGTCTTGGTATACATCTTACAGTCACTGGTTCAAAGCGACTCGCTACCAAATGGCTAGTATATCCGATAATATTTAACTAGGGGAGATTCAAAGCCATAAGCTATCTATCCCAATGTAATATGGTTCGCCGGAACTTTTGGACGAAATTGCATACATGCATTAATTGTCATTCATGTGGGGGATTGTTGGAAATGGGTAACGAAAGTTAAGTTTGACTTAACGTTGACCTAACTTCCTAACGGAATTCGTTATTTGTTAACGAAGTAAGTTACAAAATGTATTCTACATTTAGTGTAGATTATGAAACTCATTTACTGTCTCAAAACCATTTCCGGGTGAATGAGAAATTAATGACAAAAGATTTGTAACTTAACGAGAGTTGTTTAAAGGGTCAATTAGATCATTTGGATTTAATTGGATTTGAACTATGTTTTTTGGCTGATGAGATTTTGCACCCATTTGATCAGAACGAGTGGGGACTCTGGTCACGAGTCGTGATCACGAATGGACCTTAATGGACATTTGCTCAATTCTGATCAGAACGAGTGGAGGCCTTGGGAACGAATCGTGAGCACGACTCGTGCCAAGGAGCACGACTCGTGCCCTTCGTTGCTGCCAGAAAAGTTGTGTCGTTTCAAGGGAAAAGACACAAACCCCTTAACTCTCCTTATATTCTTCCCCTCCGAATTTCAATTCATACATTCAGTCTTTTGAGCCTCTCTACCTACATTTGAGATAGATTAACCTAGCATAATCATTTCATCTTGTTACATTAAATTCTTTCAAGTCCAAAGTTCCAAACTTTCCATTGTTCGTTAGAATTGTTAATTTGGTGTGCTCCTATTAACAATTTAGAAATCGTTTCATCTTACGAGAAGTTTGTCAATAACCGTAAGCACCAGTCCGGGACAAATACTTCTTACGGAAATTGTGTTAAACACAAGACTCGATTTTTCTTGTTTGCTTTTTTCAATTTCCGTTATCTTTCCCGTTTTCTTTCTCATTTTCTTTGTTATTTCCTTAAGAAGCCTATCCAAAAATCCCAACAATCGCCACCGTCCCATTTTCAAATAAGTCAACCTTCTTGACAGCACCTTCATTTAGGTAGTCCAAAAATCTTGAATATGACATTCTGCTTAAAGTGGCATCTGCTGGTGTATCTGGTTCAGCTCTTGCAGGCTGAACCACAGCAGCTCCTCCAGTTAAGCTTAGACCGATGTTGGTTAACACTTTCCGCCTGTTAATTTTGGCGTGTAATGGTGAATTTTGAAGTGGGTTTTCAGTGTTTGTGATTTTGGGAAGATGGGTATTTCTTGAATGGTCTTGAGATTTGCAGATGGGCAGGTTGGAAATAGAGAGAGAGATTGCAGGTGACATTTTCTTGGCTCACTTGGTCTAACAAGCTTGCTTGTGTATGTGTGTGTGCGTGCGCGCTTGTGTGTGTAGCAAGTACCTTGTGTGTGTAAGTGTATGCTTGTGTGTGTGTATAGCAAGTAGCTTGTGTGTGTCAGTGTGTGTGTGTGTGTGTGTGTGTGTGTGTGTGTGTGTGTGTGAACGAGTTGAAAATAGGGTGGTTGATGGTCTGATTTTTTGGTGGAAGAAGTTTAAATAGGAAAAAGAAAGATGATTCTAGTGATGCTTATTTGGATTATCTCAGTTATAAAACTAACTGTATTCATGAATGATCTAGAGGTAGCTACATCACCTCTGACTTTGATGTATGCTATGTACTCTTATAAAATAATTATAAGAGTTATTTATAATATTTCCTGTTGTCCCGAAAAGTTTTAACTTAATCAAACATTAACCAAAATATTATGAAAATTTAAATATATTTATACAACATTAAAAATTGTTATTGTTTCACCACTAATAACACTATCAATAACAAATTTTAGAATTACATAAAAATATTTAGAATGAAGAGAGTAGTTAACAAATCATACTATGAATGATATATTTTATAATAGATGCTTAGCCAACATAAGCCTTCAAGCATGACAGTATGACACATACAATGCTTGAGTAAATTTTAGTACTATCACGTAAGCCAATATTGCTACGTAATAATTCAAAACAAAAATTATCATGCTCATCCATCCTCCTTTAAATTATATTTTAAACCACAACAATATCCCTAATAAAAAAAAATAATAATAACCACAACAATATCTGACGTGTACATTGGATTTAATGCCGACTAATCTAGTTCAAGTCACACGTAGAACTACAAGTCACACAAGACTTTGATACTCCCTCCGTCACTAAATGAACGTCTAATATTTGAAGAACTCATCATACAAGATTCTGATTCACACTTAAACTTGCAATCGCAATACTATATAGTGAGATCATTGAGGTACAGTTATTTTCAAAAATGTTTGTTTCAAATAAAGAGAACCAAGCTTACTTGTGTAGACAACATGCAAGCAACTCATCACAGTAGCCAATAGAATGTATAACTCAGTTTTACTATACATAACAACAAAACTTCACTTTTACTATTTTCCACTTGGATCCAAATCATTTGATTGTCATGAGCATTGCCAGAGACCTTTGCTCGCTCCTGGAGGATGTGGTCATTTCGTTTTAGGTGCTGCTTTCTTCTTCCCTTTCTACAACACAGTTAATACCAACACAAATTAAGTCGCTCCTGGATGTGGTCATTTCGTTTTAGCAAAGGCAGCAGCAACAACAATTGCAGAAAAAAGGAAACAAGGGAGACTCACCATTTTAATCTTCTCCAACTCATTCACAGCTTTGTTTAGAGCATGAAGTGACATCTTCTTTACCTATTTCCGGTGAATCAGAAATAATGGGTGATAGTTAGCAAAGCATCAAATAATCAAATATATGTAACCCCAAAACTCCACTATCCGTTCTAATTTCACATATTCTAATGACCATGGAAAGAGCAAAATTTCTCAACAATCAAAGAGAGGCCTGAAGACGAAAACTCTGGTTCTAACAGGATGACCTTGGGCACTTGCTATCTATAAATCGTTCATAGGATTTTTTAAATGAAATTTTAATTAGGTGATTGTTCATTTTCTAGTGAAGCTACTAAATTCACCCTAAAATCTGTTAGGAAAAATGTAACGGAATTCGAAAAGGCTTTCTTTAAGAAAACAACTGAAAATAAATAAAACCGAAAAAATAAAATTAAACCGGGACGGAGGAAAGTCGAGGCTTGTGTTGGACACAATCTCCGTAAGAAGTAATTGCCCCGCACTGGTGCCAACGGTTACCGACAATCTTCTCGTAAGATGCAACGACTTTAACTGTCGTTAATAGGAGCACTCCAAATTAACGAGTACATAAAATAAGCCTCCTTAATTTCCTTGAAAAACTGAAAAGGGAGCTTATTTACAGGTAAATTAAAACTTTTTGCTATCACTCTATGCAGTTAAAGCATTGATAAGCCAAAGAGCTCTAGCTCAAGTGTCATCTAGACCTTTCTTCATACAAGGACAGGAGTTCAATCCCCACCAATAGTAGGCTTGTGTCACCATTGTATTAGATTAAGCTATCAGTTAATAATAAATCCAATTTAAACAAATAAATACAAAATAGCATTGATATAACTTCAGAATCTCTATGCAATGACTTGAATCTATCTCATGGTCTGGATCCTTATTTTCGTTTCTGCCCGCTCCACTACTATTCAGTTACTATTTTTTTTTTCTCAAAATACAGAAGGCGAAGAGAACAGAAAACAAGGTAACCAGTAAGGCCAAGGGGAAAAACGATCCAACACCATTGATCATTACTCCCTCCGTCCCACGTGAATGTGAACTATTTTTTCGGGCACAATAATTAAGAAATATTATTAAGATAATGAAAATGTGTGGTAGAAAATGAAGAGAGAGAATGAGTGGAGTTAATAGTAGGTTGGTTGAATAAATTGTATGGTGGAAAATGAAGAGAGAGAATGAGTGGGTGGGGTAGGGTGAATATAAAATAATAAATTTGTTTCCATTTTGGGCAGTTTGCATTCACGTGGGACGAACCAAAATGGAAATAAGTTTGCATTCACGTGGGACGGAGGGAGTACATTGTAGCCCTCATCCAGCAAACAAGACTTTGGGAGCAAGATATAAGATGACTAAAGCAGACCATGGATAATACAAAGTCCCAAAAATAACATCTTAGCTCGAAATACGCCCTCACATAAAGTTGGCCATAATCAATAATTGGAGTTGGCTAAAGGTATCCTTTTTCTTCACTTCACTTGGTACAAGAACATATAGGCTTTAAACCATGCTCTCAAAAACATGATTACTTGCTCACCCTCTAACTTGAAGTTTCCCTTACCTATAGTATTGTATGTGTCAAACCGTCTAGTGGACTTTTACTTCATTAACGTGCAATAGGCTATTATCCCCAACCAACGGATGTATTCATTCAAAAGCCATGTCGATTTACTTAGCCTGGTTTACTCATATGATTAAAGAGACTGTAAGTTGGTGTGGTTAACTGAAATAGTCTAATCAAGTAAAGAGTCAAGACAACACATTGATCCAACCGAATTAAACTAAACCATGTTAATTCAATAATTATGGTTCAGTTAGATATTTTAAAATCTTGAAAATAAAAGTGAGTTTTAAGAGATGTACTGGTATAGAGTAAAATCCGTCACTTCCCCAAACCCTGCATGTTAACCAATAGTACAACAAGAAACGGCAACATCGCCCACAATCACATGTTAGAGGAATGAAAAATCATTTGCGCCCACCAACAACCAATCTACTAAAATTGCTAGTCTCTTTGACATAATTGTCAAAATTGATGATATCTGGTGCATATAGTAAGATACAACTGATTAACACCTCAAAACAATATACTCCCTCCGTCCCAGCTTAAGCTTCACCAATTACCCAAAAGGGCGTCCCGTTACAAGCTTCACCTTTCCGAAAATGGAAAAGGTTTATTAATATTCTATTATACCCAATAACTTTTCGCTCTCACACATTTAAATTATGGGTCCCACTTGTCATATCCAATCACTTCTTCCCTCTCACAACCCTTCTCCCACTCCCATTATTTTTGAATATATATATTGCTTTCTTAATTTGCGAGCTTCACCAAAATGGTGAAGCTTAACCCGGGACGGAGGGAGTTTACCTATTGGATGAATAGGGAAATCTATGAATCGCTTGTATGTTACGATTCAAACAGCGTATCGTACGAATCATCTAAACACTTTGAGTCAAAATCGTTGGATCTGGGATGGGTCAAGCAGGCGAGGATCCAGAAAACTCAAAAAAGAAAAAAAAACATTTTCCATTTTTTCAGATGATACAAATTGTGTGTTTAAGCCTATAGTCAACCTTTCTCTCTCTCTCTCTCTCTCTCTCCCCCCCCCCCAACATGTTGAGACTTGCAAAGGGTTTCTATCATGAAACTCCAGAGATCCAACATTCACGCTTAATCAGAGGGAGGGAGTTTATTACTTTACTTTTTAATATGAACAGACTAGATAAATAATTATTTGACTAGGAAACATTGGGAATAAGTAGATGACAATAGGATGCAAAGTAAATGTAAGGGTTAATAAGTCACTTGGTCACTATTCCCGGGATGTTTTTGCAAATCAGTCACTGTCCTAATTATACATTTGATTTAGTCCCTGAGTTTGACACTTTAGTCAATATTTTGGTCATTCTCACTTACGGACGCTAACTTTCCTAATGAAGATAGCCTATGGGGAATGCTGACAGCCTGGCATGAACCTTTGGCTGAGTCAGCGCTAACATGGCATGCTTATTACATAGTTTTGCTTAGTTAGAAATAACTTGGCAGAAAAATATTAATACAGCAGTCCCGGAAAAAACAAATATAAGGACACGACAAGCTTCTTCATTTATGCAGGTTTAAGACTGAGCCTATTCAAGAATTGAGAAGCCAACATATGTGATATAGTCTTATTATTAGCTATTACTAGGTAAAAAAGTTGCTGGAATATTTTACTCTGTTTTATTAATATTTTAGGAGGCAATGGTATTTTAGTAAGTTCCTTATTTACTGAGAATAGATTTGATTTTAACTTAATAGTCGGATTTAATATTCTGAGTCCACATCCTTAAAGGATTATATGTTAGTTGCTTTATTAGTTTCTGATAAACAACTAATAATCTTGCAAGTGCACAATTTACCGGTGTAATATATGCAAACGCTAGGATCAATCGACAGAGGACTTGGTGGAGAGCAAACAGTAAAGAACAAAAAATAAATAACAGGGTTTAGAGAATGTTTCAAATAACTACTAAAGCAATTAAATAACAGAGCAACTAAGTAACAAATTTAAATACAAGAAAAGCCTATAGATTGGATTCACAAGTATTTCCCTTATGATCGATTTCTCTATTATATCAATTGATTGTAGGTGTTCTTCACTAATGTAAAGGCCGGTACCGTTCGGTGTTCGGGCTAAGGTCTAAATATTTTTCTACTGCTATGTATTTAGTAAAGTCCACACAACATGCAAAGAATCCTTTAAGAACAATGAAATATATGAACTTGAATTCTATATCGGGCTTAAGCCACCCAACAAGATTCAATTACCAGAAGAGACGTATGTGCAATTAACCCACTTACATGCAATTAATCACACCCAATATGTATCTAACATGCAACCATATTGATCACTTGTTGATGCAAGAAAGAATAGGAAGAAATTATTCAGTTTTGATAAACCCAACAATAATTAATCTAGAAAAGAATTAAATATAAATGATCATAGATTTTGATACAAGTTACCTTCAATCCGTAGATGAGAATATTAGTTCATCGTAGATTTATGAATCATAATCTTATATGTGAAAGCAATCATAAAAGACGAAGTTGGAACGAAGGAAAAAACTCTTCTCAGACCCTTAAATTCGTACTCCAACGCTCCATAAAAACTATGCTAAGGTTTCCTATTTATACTAGTAATTCATAAAAATCCACGACTGGAAAAGGAAAAGAAGTTTGGCTGATTTCTCTCCTATGCGGCCTAGGATGCAGGCCGCATAGGCCCTTTTACTGCAGCATGTCCCAGATTGATATGCGGCCTAAGCGTTTGGCTTCATTCCCTTTGTGCTCACAGACTGTTATGCGGCCTAGGAGTTTGGCCTCATAACTATGTTTTCCACTTTATTCCCATCTGGTCCTTCCAGGCAGGTCCCTGACTATTGCAGCAATTTTTCCTACCTCCCTGTTAGCTTTTTTTTAAGTCCTTTGGACAGACTTCCTGGAAATTACCTTAAAAGTCCTCAATTCATTCCTAAACTTCATCATTGCATCCATTTGTCCTTTCCTGTCAAACACTAGAAACCCCATCAAACTAACACAAAACTCAAGGATTTTGCTAAGAATAAGCTCGAAAAATTCTCGATGAATAAGTATAAAACTCATCCATCAGTTTCCTTCTTTATTCAAGAATTAATTTCCTTATGGAATTAGAATTAGTTTCCTTTGGTTAAGTAATTATCAGCCGCCTATATAAAGGCTTGTAATATTCTCCCTCCGTCCCACTTCCCTTGATACCAATTTCCATTTTGGTTTGTCCCACTTTACATGATACTATCCAAAATGAAAAGTTTTTACACTCGCGACACCAATCAAATATTCTCCCCACTCTCTCCTACTTTACTTTTCATACTCACAACATTTTCTCCTGCTTTTCCCTAATTCTTGCGCCCAAAAATTTGGTATCAAGTGAAATGGGACGGAGGGAGTATTCATTAATTAAGGGATTAAGATAAGAAATTTTCAAGAAATAAAAGCTTAATTGTGATGAATCGAGAGATTCAATTTTCTTGGGTGCGGTGCGCTCAAGAACCTGGGTGTGAAGCTAGACTTTTCTTTTCTTTTCTTACTGCTTTATAGCCAAATTCTGAAGAAAAAAAATAGCTTCCGTCCTACATCAGAATTGGTATCAGAGGCAAGGTTTTCATTACTACTAGTTTCGGATGACCATTCATATAGAAGGTTTTCAATAACGAGCAAGATGCAATCCTTCTTCTTTAGAAGATACTCCTAGCTCGACTTCACGATATAAATATTCGTCTTGATGCTATAGAAGTCAGAAAAGGGTGCTGTAGTTGCTGAAAATTCTGCACATCCAGCCAATCACGACATCATTAAGCTAGTCTAGAAGATCAGCGAGCGAGCATGCCAATGTTTATATCCCTTTTTAACCCAACCAACAGTTGATTAAGTTCAGGAAATAGGGCAGCACCCCGATCAAATGCGCAAGGAAAGTTCTTGAAAGAGAATATGGAGAACAATCGAAGGAAGATGATGGTGATAACATTCGGTGTGGGGCATCTATATTTGATAATTTGGAAGAGCCTAAGTACGATATTTCCATCCCCACGATAAGTAGGCGGGTCCAAGCAACCTCAACCACAAATCAAGAAAATTGGCAACATACTTCTACTAGTGTGGAACTGAAGCTAAGAAGCTCATAATTATTTGTGGCAGTTTTTGGTTAAGTTAATAGGCGCAATTGCTCTAGCTCGTAGACCAAGCTATTATTCCAAAAACTGAAAATAGATTGGATAGAATTCAAAACTTTCAATTGGTACTTGATGGATGTGTTTTTACCTATCCAAATTATATACTTTTAGACTCTCTTGATGCTCAACCTCGGGTGTTTTAATGGTTTTTTGGAGTGTTTATTAGTACAGGGAATAGAAGGAGAAAGTCACGGATCGGATTATGATCTTAATGAGTATAAAAAGGAACGATCAACAGCGGAGCAACAAAGGAGGAAATAATGGAAATATCAGAAGGACAAGAAGGATGTGACCTTGTGCAATCAATACTAATGGATAATACTCGATGAGAGCTTTCCAACAATATGTGGCACGTCCCAATCGTAGCATATGAATAAGTTATGACCTCCAGAAATTTGTCGAGAAAAGTACAAGACAACGAAGCACGAGGAGCACACGCACTCCAAGGGAGAGAGCGGACGCTCCCAAATTCCATAAACATATTAAGCTACTGGCCATAGGTTGTGGCCGCCCCCTTCATAGGGGAGCGCACACCCTCCCTCCTCCTCCAGCAAGATTTTGTTTCCTTCTCGGTTTAGGTTTTCTTGATTGTTTCCTAATTTTGACCCCTCTTCTCCCATGTATAAATAGAACACTCCAACCACGTTTTAGAACATCTTTATGCTTTATTCTCCTTTTCAAGTTGTAAACAAGGATTCAAGTTTTAATCAAGAAGTCAATTGAAGATTCTATGCAATTTATTGAAGATTTGACGATGAGCAGCTAATCTCTTTTATCTGCGGAGTAGAGGTGATGTGTATCAATCCTATATGTTTTAATTAATCTTGCAATGAATCAAACGTTGAGTTCAACAAAAGTACTCTTAATTAGAGTTTTCTAGCTACAATCACACGTGTAGGTGAGATTGGCTTTTTAACTAAATCTGCGTACAAGGATTGCAAGTGATTGCTTGATTAATACAAAGTCAAACTTTTGAATAAATATAATTTAGGTTTTGACATGTGATTGCAAAGCAAGATTGTAGTTTCTTTATTCCTACGATTTTAATGGGTTCTTGAATATTATGGAGACTTTGCAGAAAATATAATATTTGTAGAATACTAATTTGTGCAAGTTAAAAGAGAATGAACCCACAACAATAATTGATTGTATTATTAATAGGCATACTGGTGAGATATATATGAATCCATTCTGTAGGTTTTCCTTCTATTGAATTCGGTAATTGTTTAACTTGCTTTGTTTGTTTTCTTGTTTTGTCAGTTAATTAATTTCAATTGTTTAAGTAGAAAGTTAAGATCAAAACCATAAACCAGTCTGTTACTGTTTACTGCTGAAAATCGAACTTGTGATAACACAAGTCCCTGTGAATTCGACCATTACTCGTGTATATTACTACATCGATCACTCGTCCAGTTGCGAGGTTTTTATTACTAAGTGGGGTTTTACTCCAAGTTTTTGACGCCGTTGTCGGGAACTTGTTCTGTGATCCGCAGTTTAATCTTCAGCAGTGTAAATAAGTTTCTATTGTTTTTTTATTATTATTATTCTTATAGTTAGATTTTTTTTTTCGTTTACGAAATTAATGTGTGAGATACTCTTAAAAGGGATGTATGGAATAAGCACCAATGATGAGTTGGTCACACAAAGATTGTCGCAACAATTGACCGAACAATTATAACAATTAACAAGACTAGTTTCAAATATAAATTTTGTAAATTATAATATTCAAGAATCGTGTTCTATTTGTGTTGTTTATTCTCATGCTACTAATGCTTGTCCGTCTAGAACATATTTTCCTGAGTATTCTCCACATGTGTAAAAAAGCTTCCCCTTCCCATCTTGGCAATCGTTACTTGAGCCACCCCCCAACTCGTATAAACGAAGTTGGGAAAATCATCCAAACAAGGTTTGAGGGGATGATGAGGTAGTCGAGGATCCGACTTGTGAGCCACGATATTACAGTTATCCACCACCATCACAACATGAAGAGCAACCTTCAACCTGAATTAACAAATTTTTTTATTACTAAGTGGTTTTTACTCCATCAGTACTTGTGTCTGAATTAACAAATTTTTTATAGACAAGTAGACATTTAATGTCTACTTTACTGGTTTGACCCTACCCGATCATCCCCTTCGTCGGCTCTTTGATCGGGATAGCTCCCACAAAGATAGAGAGACTGATTCGCAGGTCGGAATGACGCAGGATGGAAGATGTAGTGTGAGCATCCACGATTCATGGTGTGGAATTGGAGCTAAGTAGCTCATAATTGATTGTGTCAGTTGCATGAATGTGATTTGAGCATCCACAATTCAACATCTTAAGCTTTCGATTGAACCACATCCTCAACCCTAAAAGGTAGCTTGGCTCGATTGGTAACACAATGTTGTCTTGTTCCATTCCCCTACAACAGCTATCAAGATTATGTGTTAGAAATAGTCACAAGAAGTTTATGAGTACAAGTACAAAGGCGGAGAATGTTACTAGCTTTAGTTGTTTTTGTTTATGAATCTCGACAGTTACCGGAGACAAAAATGTCTCTAGATGAGTTACAAGAAATACTCTGTCATCACTAATATCGAAAAGTGTATTAGAAAATCAAAAGAGGTGGAGCCAAATGGGAATATTTATTCAAGACGGTTGAGGGTGATGAATAGTTTTTCTCATGATGCAATCAAATATCCAAAAGAACTATTGGTTCCAGCACATTGTTTTGTGTAGATGAATATACTACCTCTGTCCCGATTTAAATTCTTAGTTTGACTTTACAATCTTATTAAGAAACCAAGGTAAAAATGGGCCCAACAATAGTAGTGAGTTGAGGACACAATTCTCTAAAACACTATTCACAAAGTGGGTGAAAATAGATAGATAAGTAATGGTTTTTTTTTTGTAATTATATGAACTTTATAAGGACATGATTGTCCAAAACAATATTTATACTTTGCTATTTATGTAATAAAGCAACTAAAAACCTTAAACTAGGATGGATCAGAAAGGAAAGTAGGAGGGAGAATTAAATTGAGATCTTTTGCTTGATGCATCTACTATCACGGCCTTGGAGATATCAAACTTACCGCATGAAACATGCATGTGGTTGCTGGTCCAACGATTGCATATTCTTCTTCTTATAGTTCACCACTTCAAAACATGAGTCGAGTTTTCTCCAACTAGGGGAGAATAATGTTGTTGATAAAAGTCCCGGAAAAGCAAATATAAGGGAATCTTAATTTATGCAGGTTTAAGGAAGAGTGTATTAAAGATCTTGAGAAGCCAATAATGTAATTAGAATCATATTATAGCTGCTATTAGATTGATAAATCTCAAAATAATCCCAATACCACTCGGAGACAACGATTCTTTTTTCCTTAGACTAAAGAGTATTGCCATTTTCGAGTTTAACCTTTGAGGAGCACCTCCCAACTCTGTGAACATACTGCTATCATAAAAGGTCATGTGCTGACTGCAACCACAATCAATGAGGAATGCATCATTACTATTGTTAATTGCAAAACAAGTTGCAACAAACAATCGTTCATCTCTAGTTGATTTTCGGCAACTCATTTATTTATAGAAAAATAACGTATATTAGGAGATCAAAATACAAAAGGATAGACGAAGGAGTAAAATACAGAAAAACTACACATCTATAGCAATGGTTTCATTTGAAGTCATTGAGTGATAAACCTCAAAACACACCATTGACATATGCCTAGAGAGAGGCTAATGACACCACTTTACTTTATCGCACAAACAATGCTTTGTTAAACAATGATTTTTAAAAATCATTGCATTCCTTTCCATCAAAATAGAACTGGAAAAAAAAAAAATTGCATCTACTGCTTTGTTGAAGTCTTTGAACTGAGTCTGAATAAAAAATTATGGATTTGGGGCTCACCCCACACTTCCCCAACCACCTCTGACAAATAATTCCAAAGATATTGAGCCAAACTACATTGAAAAAAGAGATGATCATGTGTATCATCAAATTCTCTGTCGTTCACATACCAATTTGGCGACAGACATTTAGTAGAGTGACAAATCTACAAATTGTCGTTAGTATTGAGTTTATTAAGCACTAGAATCCGCACAAATGTCTTAATTTTGAAGGAAGATTGACTTTTTAAAAATAAGATGGAGCAGGGTTTCACTCCAGATCCGAAAGTTAAGTAAATTTTACATAAACAAATTCTTGATGCCTCTAGAACTCAAACTTGAGAATCATGTTTGTCTGACAAACAAAAATGAGATTAAAAAAAAGGGAGAGCACCAATAATCAGCAAATTCTCTATCATTCAAAACTACGAAAGAAATGAAAATTCCAAGCAATTACATCACCCCCTTCCCCAAATCCCAAACTAACAAATAGGTGCCCAGTAAATTAAAGAAAGGCAATACAAACGAAGAAAATCACGTAAAGAAGCATTACATTTCGAATCATCTTCCTCGAAATGAACCCCATTACTTTCCTTCAAACGAATTAGAGTAACGGGCGCCGAGACATTTATGTATTGGGGATGCTTATCTTTATCATGTTATCCTTTAATGGAAACTCCTTTCCCGTGCCTCCAATTTCCAGCTTGTTTGCTCATTGTGTCGTGTGAATGTGCATTTTCTTTCATCATAGCTTGAAATGCACCTTAAATCAACTCTAGTTGAATTTCTCTTCTTTGTTCTTGTGCTTCAAACTTCAAAGGCATGAACGGTTCTGTTCAAACTAATCTGTGAAATGCCTATGGAGTACTCAAATGAGGACATTTTAGACTCAAACCTTTCCAGGCAATCTAACAGGAGTTTACACAATCCTCCTATCCCAAAGCAATTTGATCTTGTCAGCTTTAGCCTTGATATGTCGGAATAGTACTGTTGGAATTATAACAACAAAGGCAGCAGCAATAATAAAAAGAAGAGAAGTATGAAAACTTGCATATTTATTTCTGAGAACTGAATCTTTTTAAATAGAGAAATCAACAACAAAAGTTCCTAAAAAATCTGGCCACTATCAAGTAGTAACAGGCGCACTCTTAACTAAAAATTAGCAACACACTAACCACTAGCTAAAAAATAGCAACAACTAATTCAAAACAGAAAATCCTAAAGACTTGGTCAACAAGTCCATGTTTCCTTATTCAACAGATACTGAGGCATGCAACAACACTCCTCCTTGAATCAGTAGCTGCAAACTCCTAGCTTCTCCCTTAGAAACTCAAATGTGCCTGTTGGAAGAGCCTTAGTGAAAATATCAGCCAACTGATCAACTGTTTTGCAATAAATCAAACAAGCTTCACCATTTTTCTGAACTTCTCTAAGGAAATACAGCTTGATGTCGAAGTGCTTGGTTTTTCCATGGAAGACTGGATTGTTGGAGATTGCAATAGCTGCCTGGTTGTCCATAAACACTTGAGTGCCTTCTTCTTGATCCATCTTCAAATCAGCGAGTACCTACCTTAGCCATAAAACTTGATTTACACATTGCAGCCTATAAATTCGGCTTCAAGATTGATTGAGCCACTATCTCTTGTTTTTTAGAGCTCCATGAGAACACTCCCGAACCAAGTGTGAAACAGTACCCCGAGGTAATCTTCATGTCATCAATAGAACCTTCCCAATCGCTATATGAGAAACAATGAAAATTAAAAGTATGACCATGATTAAACAACACTCCATAATTAGTGGTTCCTTTGACATATCTTAGGACTCGTTTCGCTTCTTTAAGATGCTCCTCACTTGCACAGTGCAGAAACCTTGACAACATACTCACGGCTTGCGTAATATCAGGCCTAGTAGCTGTGAGGTACATTAAACAACCTATAAGGCTTCTGTACACAGCCTCATTAACCTTTTCTGCACCATCTTCCTTGCAGAGTTTCTCCTTTTTTTATTCATAGGAGTACTCATTGACTTGCAATCTTCCATCAGAAACTTCCTTAAAATTTGCTTAGCATACCATTTTTGACATATGAAAACACATGGCTGATCTTGTCTAATCTCCATTCCAAGGAAGAATGCCATTGCTCCTAGGTCAGTCATTTTTCAAAGACCTTCATCATCACTTTTTTGAATTGTTCAATAAGGGTAGCATTACTTCCTGTAACTAAGAGATCATCCAAATATAGTGAAATAATTAAAATATCAGCATTAGAATGTTTAACATATAGAGTAGGCTCACTTAGACTCCTTGTAAAGCCAAGACTCAAAAAATGCTCATCTATTCTGCTGTACCATGCCCTTGGAGCCTGTTTCAGACCATACAAGGCCTTTTTCAGCAAATACACCTTGTTTTCCTGCCCTTTCACTGAAAATCCTTCAGGCTGCTCAACATATATTTCCTCGTGCAAGTAACCATTTAGAAATGTAGACTTAACATCAAGTTGAAATACCTTCCAACCCTTTTGTGCAGCCAATGAAAGAAGCAACCTGATTGTATCGAGGCGTGCAACTGGAGCAAACGTCTCTGAAAAATCAATACCAAACACTTGAGCAAACCCCTTTACCACAAGTCTGGCCTTGTACTTGTTGACGGAACCATCTACGTTCAGCTTTGTTCTGAACACCCATTTGACTCCAATAACCTTCCTGTTTTGTTTTCAGGCCTATCAACAAGCTGCTCTGAACACCCATTTGACTCCAATAACCTTCCTGTTTTCAGGCCTATCAACAAGCTGCCAGGTCTGATTATTTTCAATCATATTCAGCTCCTCCTACATTGCGACCACCCACTTTGAATCCTTCTCAGCTTCAGCGAATCCGGCCGGCTCAAAAACTGCAACATTACATCTCTGATATATATCAGAGAGCAATCTGGTACCTCTAACAGGAGGATCATCAATGTTAGGATCATCAATGTTTTCCTCATGCACCAACGGAGAGTTTGTACTTTCGATTGACGGATTATGTAATAGCGGAAGATTATCAATCTGCTCTCCTTCTTTTTCTTCCCAACACCATTGTTCCTCTTCAACAAAATAAACATCACTGCTTATTAGAATCTTTCCATCTTGGGGCTGAAAAATTCTATAAGCCTTAGAGACGTAGCTATAGCCAATGAATATGCCGGGAATCGCCCTCTTTTAACCTGAGGTACATGTGAATAACAAAGACAACCAAAGACTTTAAGATTTTTTACAAAAGGTTTATAGCCATACCATGCTTCAAAGGGTGTTTTTCCTTTGACAGCCTTTGTAGGGAGTCTATTCAGTAAAAATACAGCAGTATTTGCTGCTTCTGCCCAAAACTTATTAGGGAGCCCTTTCTCATGTAACATGCATCGAGCCATCTCCATAATTGTTCTATTCTTCCTCTCACTAACCCCATTTTGTTGCGGAGTATAAGGGACAGTAAGCTGGTGTTCAATTCCCGCTTCTTCACAGAACAAATTAAACTGGTCTGATGTGTACTCCTTTCCATTGTCTGATCTTAAAATCTGAATTCGGCACCTGCTTTGGTTCTCAATCCAAGCTTTGAATTTCATGAACACTTTTGCAACCTCAGACTTGAACCTTAGGAAGTAAATCCAACACATTCTTGTTAGATCATCAATGAAGGCAATATAATACTTGCTTCCTTGTAATGATGGTTCAGTTTGAGGTCCACAAAGATCAGTGTGGATTAGCTGCAGCTTCTCTGATGCTCTTTGTGTACTTTGCAAAAATGGCTCCCTTGTTTGCTTGCCATATTGACACGCACTACAATGAGACGGAAGTTCATCTAGTGATGGCAATCCTTTCACGAGCTCCTTTTTCTTCATCAGCTACAATGCATAATTATAAAAGTGCCCCAACCTCTTGTGCCAAAGCTGAGAATCAGTGTTAACTGAACTTGGAAATGCACTTTGGTCCGCCTCCATCAGGTCCAACGGAAAAGCTTTTCCCTTCATTCTCACCTTGAACAATTGTTGATCATCTGCATCCTTGATTAGACACATTTTGTCTTCAAACAGAATTTTATATCCCTTTTCAAGCAACTGCCAAACACTTAGCAAATTTTGATTAATTTCAGGTACATAAAGAACATCAGTAATTGTTTTAGTACCTAAATAACTTTCAATTGCCACTGTTCCCTTTCCTTTTACATTTATGCACTCTCCATTGCCAATTCTGACCTTTGATCTGGCCACTATCAAGTAGTAACAGCCCACTCTTTACTAAAAATTAGCAACACACTAACCACTAGCTAAAAAATAGCAACATCTAATTCAAAACAGAAAATCCTAAAGACTTGGTCAACAAATCCACGTTTCCTTATTGAACAGATACTGAGGCATGCAACAACAAGTACTTCATGTTTTAAGATTAATGCATCCTTTGAGTCTCACATTCCTAAGCAAGATTCAATAATTGCATTCTTTTTGTCTTGTCATTGCTTTGGTATTCCGTCTCAAGTGAATCCCAAACTTCCTTTGGAGTATCACAAGTCACTATCTTAGCGAAAACATCCTCCAAAAGTGCTACAAAAATGTTGTTCTAGTCTTAAAACATCTTTGACTCGTCGTCAATGTGATGTTTGATTTGCGTCAATGTTGGTTGGCTAGTAGTGTTGCTGAATCGAAATCATTTACCACAACTTCTCACAGATCAAAGGCCTGAAAATAATCTTTCATCTTAAAAGCCCAGCAACCTTAACTTTCTCCACACAAAAAAAAGGTTGTGAAGAACTGAAGTTTGAGGACAATTTTGGTGGGTGAGAGCATGAGGTTTCATGTTCCCTTGAGAACAGCAGAGTTAAACCGCTCTAAACACATTTCAGAAAGATCTGGAAACAAAAAAACATCTAAAAATGTAGGAATTCAAAGTGCAACACAAAATTAAAACTGTGCAAACATTTATCAACTTATTCAAATTCTAAACTAATATCAGCACAGTATGCAATTTTAACAAGCAATTATCGCTGACTATTTCAGCACTGTATCACTATCACATATAAATTTACCAATTCGGACCAAGTCAAACGGAGATCTTAGAAAAACATACGCTTTGGGATCCTTGAGAATGACTCTTCATATCCATTCGTTCAAAAAACATAATATCCCAACATCCAACACACACGCCACGGCCGGCGCCACCACACCACTCAGAGAAAACTCAAAACACAATAAAAATAAATAAAGATGGTAGACAAAAAGACAGAACTAATCAAGAAAGGATTGTACCTCCACTTTGTCTTCTTTAGCTAAATGGTTCTTGGGAAGAACTCTAAACTCCTCTGTCAAACGAATGCACTCACCAATATTTTCAGGTGAAACGAAATCAAGTGCAACCTTTATGCAAGACTGTAAAATGAAAAAATCAGGATACTGAATGTATAGAATAACCAAAACAGACAAGGGGAGAAAAGTAAAGACTAAAGAGTTGCATCGAACATGCTAATGTCGGCTCTTATGAGTTCTAAAGTGGCTACAAAGGAAGTGATATTGATAATATAACTCAATGAAGTGCGAGTCAAATAGCTGAATGACATCCCATACCTAGAAAAAGTATAAGGATAAGCTAACAAATAGTATCGTGCTAATGACAATAAGCTTCACAAGTGAATATGTATCAATTTTATAACAAACCCAAAAGGTATCATCGGATTGAGTGACATCCCGGAAAACATTTTGCCGCATATAATTTTAAGTAAGCTCTTAAAGTTATTTTCCCCTAAAAAGGAACTTACACTTAATTGTGTGACCACTATAGAATAGCTATGTTTCAGGTCAGGTGGATCATACCTAGATAAGAAAACAATTTGTAAAATGGCAGTCTTTGACAAGCAGCTCCCCTGTGCTTGATTTTGACAACTTACAACAACAACAACAACAAAAAAAAAAAAAGCCCTTATTCCCAAAAGAATTTCGGGTCGACTAACATGAATCCTCATATGTCATCGTGAAAGAAAAGATGTGAGAAAAAAAGTTAAAAGTTAAAGTTAAAAGAAGAAATAGGTGGGAATAAAATTTGGAAAAGGAAAAGAAGAGAGAAAATAATAATGATAATGTAAAGAATATATATAGGGAAAAGAGAAAAAAGGAAAGGAAAAAAATCAACTCCCATTACCCACCTGAATTTTTGCCCTTCACTAACCCAAGTAAACTAATATCATTTTTAATCACCATTATCCATGTTTTCTTAAGCCTTCCCCTAGCCCCTCACCATTTTATCACTTATCCACACTTTAGGCCTCTTAACCGGTGTATAACTCGATCTCCGTCTCATATGACTAAACCACCTTAATCAATTCTCCTTCATTTTATCTTCAATAAATGCAACTCCTACTTTTCCCATGATCACCTCATTTCTCAACCGATCCTTTCTTTCTTTAATGGCAAAGTTTTGATTCTTTCTAAGCATTTCTAGCCAGTTCAATCTAATTCACTCACTGGTTGAATAATGTAAGGAAACCAAACAACATTGGATGAAAGAAAAATTGTGGTAATTTCGGTGGGAGTGATGTTCAGAAATTTTCTATTGCATAGTCTTAGCTTAGCATTTTCCTTGGTAGCTTTATGACTTATCTTTGTATTCTAATAGTTTGTTTACTAGGGTGTTTTAATAATTTAATCAAGGGCAGTATTTTTGTGGGCTGCCACAGAGGACTGTGATTCAAGTAGTAGCTTTGCCATTTATTTACTGTAGCTTTTTGATGAATGTGTTTTATACTCATTTGTTGGGTATTTTCCGGACTTGTTAGTGGCAAAATCCTTGGGTTTTGTGTTAGTTTGATTGGGTTTCTAGAGATTTACAGAAAACAAGGATGAAAGGATGAAGTTTTGAGGAAAGTAAAGAATTTAAAGGCATTCCAGAAAGTTCAAAAAATTATCAGAATTTCATAAGAATGGGCAAAGGACCTGTGGAGAATTAAGGGAAGGGGGGCTGCCAGGAACCACAAAAAGGGATCCTTAAAGAGAAGAAAATCCAGAGAATCAATGTGCCCTCCTCAAGAGGACGCCACATAGGCCTCCAGCAAATCTACGAGCCCTCCTAGGGAGGGCGCATGACGACAACCAGAATCCTTCTTCCAGCAAAATTCTTGCATTTTTATCCCTAATTCTAGTATAAATAGGACAACCTGGCATAGTTTTAGGTAGCTTTTGACATACGAATCGGAGGGTTTGAGAAGAGCTTTTACCTCCATTCAAACTCTCTTTTACGATTACTTACATATCTAAGATTACGATTCATCAGTTTATGATTATGATGAACTAATCTTCTCGTATCTACAGATTGGAGGTGACTTGTATCAAAACCTATGATCATTAGTACTAAATTTATTAAATTAATTTATTGTTGGGTTTATCAAATGTGTTTTTATTCTTCCTCATTCTCTTGCGTTCAATAGTTCAAAATATTGTGCATGATTGATGTTTAGTGGATGTAATTAAATTCCATGTAAGTGGGTTAATTATATATAAGCCATCCTGTGATAATTGAAACGTGTTGAGAGGCTTACGGCCGATATAGCATTCGAGTTCATATATTCCATTGTTCTTGAGGAATTCTTTGCATGTCATGTGGACCTTACAGAATACATAGCAGCAGAAGAATACTTGGACTTTAACCAGAACACCGAACGGTACCAGTCTTCACACTAGTGAAGAACACCCACAATTAATTAAGATAATAGAGAAATTGATCACAAGGAATATACTTGTGAACCAATCCGTAGTCTTTCTCACATATCTGAACTTGTACTCAATTGCTCTGCTTTATTTCATTGTTTTAATAAATAGTTTAGAATCAATCTCAGAATCATATGTTTATTTATTGCCTTTACACTGTTCTCTATCCTTCAAGTCTCTGCAATCGACCCTTGCTCTGCATACTACAACGGTTGCTACTTGCTCGTGCACTTGTGAGGTTATTATTTGTTCATCACTTTTGATAATGATTTAGTCCCCAGGTTAACTTTGCCCCCAAGTAATCTTGGCTCTAAAAATTTGTATTGCCCTATATATATATGTGTGTGATGCATCATTCCTTTTGGTTTGCACCACAAGAACCCTCGATAGAGTGATTGTGACCTAGGTGTGACGCCGAGGTATATTTTGTAGCTGATCTCCTTTTCCAAGTTTTTCTCATATTTTAATACTCCCACTTAACATGGGCAGGTTCCCCATATTATCAACATACTCCCTCTATCCCAAAATGATCTTCCCTCTTTTTTTGCCGTTACTACGAAGGAACTTAGAGCTATAATTTTAGGTTGGTTTAATTATACAAATGAAAATCTAAAATTTGTTATTGATATACCATCAACAATAAAGTTTTAGATTTACATTAGTATAATTAAATCAATCTAAAATTATTGCTCAAAGTTCATTCGTAGTAACGGCAAAAAAAGTGGGAAGATCATTTTTGGACGGAGGGAGTATGGTAAAACACTTTGGAAGGAAAATACATTGTTAAGTCAATATAAATTGCAAGTTGATGATAACCCCAATGGCATAACATATAGTACTCTGTATTGAATAGACCAGATCACAAGAGCTAGCAATCAACAAAAGTTAATCACCTTCAGATTTCTAACTTGATGAGGACATCCAGCAGGTATGAAAACCGCATCCCCAACTCTTTGAACAAAAGTCCAGGGCTCAACACCTATATACCAGAAATGATTTCAGTTAACCAAAATAAATGAATATAAAGCATGTAGGGAAACAAGCTCAAACAAAAAACTAACCAAACTCCTCCTTCAGCTTCCTTTTATGATATGAGGACAGATAGAATGTTTGATCATGAATAGGGTGAACAACCTATAAAAAAGGAAATTAGTAAACAACGTTGAAAACATACATAATCAAAAATGAATTCCATTTATTGCAACAAAAAAAATGTTATCTGTATAATCGGAGTGAATCAAATAAAATACATTATATCCTGAACATAAATGGTACTAGGCCGAAATATTGTATTTTACTCAAAAGAACAAAAACTTATTTCATGTTCCCAATTTCTGCATATTGATTAGTTATGGTTCAGTTAAGTAATAAAATAAATCAGTTGATCATCATAGTTGCGAGCAAGCAAGAAACTTAAACAGGTTAGAACTTTCCATCAGTTTACTACTTCGCTATAGAGATAACAACGCTATATTACTAATATGACAAAGTTACAAACAACAATGTGCCTCCTGTTATTGATGGAAGATGCAAGGCGTATGACAAGGTTTCATAAAGTGACAGCAGATAACAACACAGAACTCATCATTACGTGCAAGGATAACAACTAAAAACCCAACACTACCAAGTAATCAAAGGTATTAGATCCCATAAAATCCTTCACGTAATAATTATTATGTTTCACAGATAAGGCAACAAAATCATATGATAAAAGTTCTAAACAGGTATACTTGGGTAATGAATCAAATCAATACAGGTATACTACTGCCACCCCATATCCTCCCTCCTGAACAACCGTTTAGGTTACTGTACAGTAAAATGTAAGCTCTTTTTGAGGTTACGACTAACCAGGCCAAGCAAGCAAGACGTAAACGCCATCTCGTAAAAAAATTGCCAGCCAACCAGAACAGGTTATGTCTCTCAAGTTTGTGTTTGTAGCCCCACCACCGCCCCCACGCCCCTCCCCACCCCCTCCCCAGGGTTCCTCACATGCATGCATAATATATGCATCTATGTGTGTATGTGTACACTCACAATAGTTACAAAAGAGAAGTGCCTACTCTTACACATGGCTGCTGAGATGGGGATCAGACCTCGTCCCTATACGTTTTCTTAGAATAAGGATATTATAGATGAATTGCAACAGGTCATGAAGGAAATATAAATATCTAGAGAGAGAGGGGGGACCGTTATATTAAATTTAAAAGTTATATTTCACCAGTTTTTCAAAAGCATTTAAAGACAGATGGTGGTGTAAAAGTTGAGACAGATCTTTCCTTCAGAAACACTTCGAAGGTCTACTTTCCTAACCATATTAGCGAGTAAAAGGCTCTGCTATAAGTAATCAGTAGACGTACAAAGGTAATCAATCAAAGTGGGGCCAGCTTATGCAAGTCCTTGGTTTGTCCACACCAAAAAACGATGCAAGGTCCTCCCACTTCCTCATACTAGCATTCAAAAAACATGTAATTTGAGCCCTATCATTCAGGTACTTCCCTTTCTCATGCACCCAAATGAGATAGGCAGCTTTAATTTCTAAATTACAAACATAATTTGATGATTTATTCATGCTTAACTATTTTAGCTTATCTCAATTTGCACATCGGTTGGGAGATCACAAAACAAATCATTTAAGTGATAAGTTCAACAATTACATTAAATTATATACTCCAAAGATAGTCAAAGGTTATGTGTGATAGACCTCTTTCTTTAACCGCATCGATAAGACTAAAAACGACTTAAATTTTATTCTAAGTTTGCTAGAGAGAACCTGCCCCCACATAATTCGAGACATTAAACCTACTAAGGAATCTTTGCATCTTTGTTCACTCTAACCCAACTTCATATTATAACACTTCAAAGTAGTATGAAACATTTTGTACACAGCTTCACGCGTTGAAATGAGCCCAATAAAAGATTATTGTAGTAGCAAAATGAATATAACAGCCTTAAAAGAGGTTTTCTTATATGTAACACAGGCCTTGTTTTGGACTTTCTAAAACTTTAAATGAAAATATTATTGAGATTATGGCTTGATTATTGTCAGAAAGGGGAAAATAGCAGATGCAGAAATATTATATCTTCACACGTCAAGCAAGATCACAGCACATGTATAATCCATAAGGGATCTCTCAAATTACCTGCTCTACTGGGCAACAGTAAATATGCCTGAACTCTTTATGATGTTTGCGAAGGTACTCCTCAAGCTTGGGGACATCTTGCCTCCGGAAAATGTCCCATAGAGCACCAGCATCTACTACTCCAAGTTCATCTTCCAAAATAACAGTCTGATCACCAGAAAATTCAACTCTTCGGACCACGTTATTATTTGAACAAAGCAATCCAGTGGAAACAGAATCTTCAAGTTTTGCATCAGTGTCATGCTCCACATCTCCAATATCCTGCTTCTTCTGGTATTCATTGGTCATGGGTTCAGTGTTCAGTTCATTACACACATTTCCTCCCTCGATCTTTTCACCAACAAAGCTCTTCTTCCCATGCATGTCTATCCTGCTTCCATTACTACTATCCATGTCAGTATTTTCTACTGACTGCAAATCAGAAGCTTTATCTGCTTCAGTGAGTGTGACATCTTGGACTTCCTTACCCCCGTTTTCAACATTCAAGGAGTCTGCAATATTTTTGCCGTCTTGTGCAGACTTCACCATTGCATCTTTGCAATTATTGGTAACATTATCCGACGAACCATTTTCCCCTTCGTCTACTGCAGCAGTAATCACCACAGACTGACAGCCTTCATCACCTGGCATAGTTCCACCTGTTTTCAGCTTAAACGTACCATTGGATTCTGAAGAATGCTTTTCTGCCGCAGATGTAATGGTACCAAGTGTACCAAAAATTTCATATTGATCCTGATTAGCATGACGCTTTTTTAGTTTTTTTATCTCAGGAAGATTCAGAGGAGTGCTCACATCTGCTGTGTGCATCAATATATTCACCTGAACAAAGCAATGTCATCCAATGATAAGTTACGAAATTTCGAAGTAAACTGTACACGTTAGATTTTTATTGATACAGAACAGGAAGACATACTTTATGATGCTCGAACTCTTGGGTTACCCCGCCAGACATGTGTCGACAAAGTTTGGGTACGAATGTCCAACACGGGTACGGCGGGGTAAACAAAAGAGTCCGAGCATCACAGGAGATACTACACATTGAAAGAAAAAGGATTTGGCCACTGGACGCTTTTGATGTGGGGATGAGGTTATCCCCCTGTGTTCTCTTCTTAGTTCATTGTTATGACTTGCTCACTGACCAAAATGATAAAATAAAATTGTGTATGTTCCAAAAACATGTTCCTAAAATCCCAAATAAATTAATTTCTCCTACTTTTGTACCTACAACTTTTCTTTCCTGAGTAGGCCACTAGAATTTCTTACTATTCCACACTTTTAAAACTCATGTAAAATTAAAGTGGAAATACGAAATAGGGAAATATTGCAAGAGAAGAGCATGACATATATTTACTACAGAGTAACAGGTGCTCAGCACATCCAACTCCCAACCTGCAGTGGGTCGCTGACCTTATCTCTATCCTGTATGTAAAGGCACAAATGTCCTTACAGGCAAGACATCGCTAATTATAAATCTCCCTTTGCTACTAATCGAAAAGCGCCCTTTATTGCCAATTGAAGTCCTAATCCTCAAGTATTTGAGATTTTGAATTATTTCCTCCCTCCATCCTGGAATGATGTTCTCACTTTTTTAGTTGACAGTTTGAACGAACTTTGACCAATAATTTAGGTTAATTTAATTATCCTAATAAATCTGAAACTTGTTATTGATTCAACATTATAAATACTATCAATAACAATTTTTAGATTCTCATTAGGATAATAAAATTAACCTGAATAATTGTTCAAAGTTCAAACAAATTGACAACTACAAAAGTTGGAATATTATTCCGGGACAGGAGTATGTGTTAAAACTTTTCCTAATGGTTAATACTATCGCACACTTTTTACTTATGCTCCCTCCATCCCTTTTGAAGATTCACCTATTTCCCAAATGGGTGTCGCATTTAAAAGATCACATATGAAAATGGGACACGCTTGTTATACTCGCAACAATTACCCACTTACTCCACTTTCTCCTTCCCAATTATCTACACTCACAACACATAACCTTTTTCCTTAATTCTTGTGCCTTACTCAAATGGTGAACCTTTAAATGGGACGGAGGGAGTATTTGTTTTCTTCCCAAATATCATTAAGCATACAGTATCTTAAGCTAACTTTTTTTATACGAAAAGAAAAGTTTATAAAAAGAAGATCAATATGCCAAACAACAAGGAGTCCATCTACCTACAAAGAAACAGAAAATACATGAATTCCAAATTAAATAATCGCAGCACATCAATCTCCCTTCTAATCAGTGAGCGATAAACCCGGAAGCCACCATAAGCATATGCCCATAACGAAGCTAAAGAAGCCGCTGTCTCCCACAAAAGATGCCTTGGTAATTACGATTCTTAAATATCCTCGCATTTCTCTTCATCCAAACACCAACAAACTGCAAATACAAACCCCACGGGCCAAAGCCCCACAAACGTCTTGCATCTCCTCCATTTCCAAACCCTTTAAATGTAGAAAGGAATAAAATATATCGGGGCGCTCACCCACACTTATTTTCTAGACCTACAGCCTTTTTTCGTTACCCCTGAATATGTTTCCATAAGAGGCAGGCAATAGTAGGATACAACCCACAAATTCCAGTTAAAATTGGTGCCACTCTATTTGGTGAACAAAATAACACTAGATTTAAATGGTATTGGATTCTGCTTAAATAACACATATTTTCCAATTTTTGTCAACAAGATATGAAGAAGTAACACAATTTCATTGGAGTGGAGGAAAAAAACTTTGATCCTTTTGTATAACAACAAAGGTGATGTCCAAAATTGTGCCAACTAACGGGGATCAAACTAATGAGTCATACTATGAAATTTTGGAAACGAGTGATTGCATAAAGGCTAATGATAATTGTGAATATTTTGGATAATCAATTTGAATTTATGTCCGGAAGATCGACAGTGGAGGCAATCTATCTTATGAGACAAACCATGAAGAAATATTGGGATAAATAGTAAGATTTGCATATAATTTTCATTGATTTGGAGATGGCGTGTGATACAGTGTCAATAGAGTCAATAGAGGTACTTTGGTGTGATTCAAATAAATATATTGATATTATCAATGACATGTATAATGGGGTTAGTACTAGTGTACGGACTAGTGTTGGAAAGACAGAAGAATTCCCTATTATGATTGGAGTGCATCAAGGTTCTGCACTTAGTCCATTTCTTTTTGCTCTGATAATGTACGAATTGACAAGGTCAATCCAAGATGATATACCGTTGTGTATGTTGTTCGCAGATTATTGTGTTGATTGATGAGACAAAAGAGGGTGTTGAAAGAAAATTAGAGTTGTGCAGACACACTTTGGAATCTCGATTTAGACCGAGAAGAAGCAAGATCGAATATTTGGAGCGTAAGTTTAGCAGAGTTGGAAGAGTGATCACATTCGATGGAAAGATTGTCCAAGATTTCGAGTTTTTTCGTTATCTTGGATCTATTATAAAAAAGGATAAAGAATTAGATGGAGATTTGTCTCATAGGATTAAAGCAAGTTGGTTGAAGTGAAAGAGTGTCACAAGGTTTCTATGTGATCCCGGCATGCCTCATAGATTAAAAGGAAAATTCTATCACGCGACAATCAGCCCGTCACTTCTTTATGGCACTTAATGTTGGGCCGTGAAACAGTGTCACGTTCATGAGATGAATGTAGCGGAGATTTGTATGATACGATGTATGTGTGGGCATACAAGAAATGATCGTTTGAGAAATGAGGTGGTCAGGGGTAAATTAGAAGTTGTGCCCATTGAGGATAAAATGAGGGTGGGGTTTGGTCATGTGAGACGGAGACCGAGTGATGCACCGGTTAGGAGACCTGATAAGTGGGGAAGTGATAAAATGGCGAGGGATAGGGGAAGATCTAAGCAAACTTGGATTAGGGTGATTAAAAAGGGTGAGTTTACTTGTATTTGATGAAAGTATGGCGTTCAAGACGCCGGAGTGGCAAAAATTCATGTGGGTGATGGGGTTGATTTTTTTTATTATTATTTTTTATTAGTATTATTTACAATTTCCCTATCAATTGTATATTTATTCTTTTATTATCACTATTTTTATTTTTCTTCTTCTTCTCTTCTTTTCATTTTCTAAATTTTTTATTTTATTTTTATTTTTTATTGTTTTTTAGTTTTTTTTCTTTCCAACCTATTTCTTCTTTTAACTTATTTTTTTTCTTACATCTTTTCTTTCACGATGACATATGAGGATTCATGTTAGCCGACCCCATTTTATTTTGCGACTAAGGTTTTGTTGTTGTTGTTGTTGTTGTCGTTGTCAATCTCTAGAGATTCTTGCAGACGACATGACGGCCTAATGTATTATGCTAGACTAAAGACAACCGAGTGAGTATCTTAATACACCGGGACTAAAAAAGATAATTGACATGAAACTGCTGGTTCCCTCTGAAGGTGAGAAAGACACAGAGATGTAAAGCAAGAAAAACTAAAACATTACTTGATAATATTTTTACCATACAAGTGAAAATAACTTTGTACAAAAAAAAAATGAAAATAACCAAAAATTTTAACACTTTAGACATTAATATCCCAAATTTTGTTTCTTTTTATTTTCATCAGCTACAGCTTTAACATGGTGCTACAAGAAAAAGATTCCCAGGAGAAGGAAGATAAATACGTAGAATTTCATTCATCTTTTGTGTTATGTCTCCACCAACACTCGTCATCAAAATGCTTTGATTGCCACATGACACGAGGAAATTTAGTTGCCCATTCAACAACAGGGATTTTGTAGATCATTTTAACTTCAGCAACTATAAAAACCATGACATGGAGACATATGAGTAACTAACTCAGGAAAGTGAATATATAGGCATTATAATCTAAGCACTAACGTTACTAATTATCTTCTCTTAATCTACTATTATACAAAGATGCCCAATCAAGTGTATTATTAAAGCTGGTGCATGTTCAACTATAATTCTCTCTAGAGTATGATAATTGAGTGTGAAAACTAGTAATTACCAGATATAGAGCAAGCAATATTACAATCAAATTAACAAACAGCCCTACCGCATCAGACACATCACAGTGAAGCTTTGTTACAGAATCTCCACGCCCAAGCTCTTCAGCACATCCATATGCTATATACGTTTTAGGCCCCAGGTCTGGCTTCAATGTTTCAGACGGCAACTTTGTCACCACATTAAGAATGCCAGTACGGAGATGAGTGTATTCTGGATAAGGTAAGGCTCTGAGGAACTCAGTACCATGCCGTGGTAACCGCTCCTCAAAGAAGGTTGATGGGGGCCAATCTTTAAGCTTAAGCATCTCTGGCCAAGCATTTTTGTGTGCCCTACCTTCAGTATACCCTTTAAAGAATTGGTGAATATTTATGTCAACCTGCAAATTGATCAACAACAAAGAAATGGGATTGCAAAGTTAGATTTATTCACTAAAAGAACTGAAGTCTTTGAAAAAATAACATTTTGAGCAGGACAAGGGAAAGCAAGTGCTCATGAAATTATGATGAGTTCAGACATAACAAGAAAGTAGAAATGGAAAAGAAAAAAATCAATAAACTTCTTCCTCAATTCCCAAATTATACACTAACTCACACCCGCTTCTCTTGCTTTGACTTTTATAGGAATTTGAATTGCAATTTTATCACCTAAGTGTCAGATTAATTGTGATATAAAACTCCAACAAGCTATATAATATATACTCCCTCCATCCCACTACAAACTACACACTTTTGTTGTTGTTACTCCGAATGAACTTTGAGTTATAATTTGAGGGTGATTAAATTATCCTAATGAAAAACTAAAAATTGCTATTGATTAAAGCTAAAAATTGCTATTGATGCACCATTATAAATACTATCAATAACAATTTTTAGTTTTGCACTAGGATAATTTAATCATCCTCAAGTTATAGCTCAAAGTTCATTCATAGTAACAACAACAAAAGTGTGTAGTTTGTGGTGGGATGAAGGGGGCATATACTGCTGTATCTTAACCATTGACCAGTACTTGGAAAGACAGAAAAGGCAGCTTTACAATAACTCTTAGAGTTGAAAGCTCCTACGGCAGGTTCGAAATCATTCATAATGTTACATGTGTCATTTACACAAAAATTGGAGAAACTCCAATTGGTAACAAAATTATTTCTAGTCCATATTATAGCCCAAGTTGCCAGTATGAACAAGAGAGAACAACTTTCAACTTCCGCACATTATCTGATCAGACAAAACCAAGACAGAACTCAAGAACCCCCCTCAAACCGGACTTCAGTAATATTACCTTCCATCAAACATTATGCAAATAGTAATTGTTAACTTTCTAAAAATCAATAGAAAAACCAATAAAAGGTGCGAGTACTCGCTGAGAATTGGCAAAAAAAAAGATACATTCTTTTCAATTGTGGGTAAGATGTTGTCACTGATTAGAATTTACAAAGACACAATTTACTGTTGTCAGCATGATGAAGAAACACGTTCAACTTCCACTCATTCCATATTGTCTGATCAGACAAAAACCAAGATGGATATAGAGAACCCTGTTAAAGCACACTTTAGTAATATTACCTTCCATCAAACAGTAAGCAAATACTACTAATCAACTTTCTTTGAATCATTACAGAAACCAATAAAGGAGGCAAGTACTTGTTAAGAATTGGAAGAAAAAGATGCATCTTTTCTCTTGTGTGCTAAAAGTAGTGACATCCATTGACCTTGGAAGCATGAGTATGTAGTTATTAGGAAGAAAACTAACACTAATCTTCCCAAAACCCTACGCTCCCCTCGGTTCCCCAACTCCATCTACTTTTGCTTAAAATTAGACCATAACCTCCTCAAGTGTACATCACATTGGACTTTCTTGGAGTACAAAAAGGAAGGTAAGTGCTTTAATTTTGAACCCCATTCTTTGTCAAATCAAGTCTTCCACTTCGACGCAGTAAAAAAAAAAAAAAAAACTTGATTCTTAGAACAATAACCAGTCCAATCAGATTCATTGGCATCTAAAGAATGACAGGCGCTTGCTTAGAACACATAATGACAGCTTGCTTTAAGAACCTCCTCTCCATTTAAAGCTTAACCTCGCTAATGCATGTCATTGGAAAACAAACTGTCTCTTCAATGATTGCCTTACAGGTATACGACCAGTAAGTTCATGGTACTTAGCAATAAATTTCTCCTGCACCAATCGTTGCAGCAAGGCATAAATGACCAAGAAAACCTTAAGCCTCATGAACACGACACATGGAGGATTTGCTCCAAATTCTGCTACAAATATTGGCGCATTTCCAAGCTTGCACCAGCATGATGCATTCATTAACAGTTCTATGTTGCTTGTTATGTTTTTTTTCACATTTATTGTGCATAAAAAAATGTCTCGCGTCCCCTATCCCCAAACCCTGGAAGACATATTGTATTCTCTACCTTTTAATTTATTTTTATGCTATATATAATACGCAAATATACATCAAGTCATCAACAGATACAAAAGCAAGTCAGGAGTTAGCTAGGAATATAAACCACCCAAAGAGAAGTAACATGATGGAATTCCTGCCAACTAACAAAATAGCTTAAAACCTTCATGGATATATGTAACATTGGAACAAATTGAGTATAAGAAGTAGAGATGACGCACGTGTGTGAAATAAAAGAAAAAAGATGTGGCTAAAAACAGTAGCTAAATGCATAAGCATGTGGACATACTTGCTCCGCTATTATTGTGTATATTTGTATATAAGCCAATATCAGCATTCAATTTTGTAACTGAAATAAGATCACCATTTGACAGCTGTATATAATGCCAATGCCAATGCCAAACAAACACCATCAAAATAAACCTCCGAAAAAGGACCAAGATACCAATTACATGATGGAAAGAACAATTCAAAGTGACACTTGATGGAACATACCTCACACCAATCAAGGCAGTCGGTTGCCGTCACAGCTAAATCCGAGGAGCCACTATATGTAATCTGACGGAATGCACGCCACATAACCATTGGCTCCCAGCTAAGCCCAGACGTAAGTTGAAGAACATCGTTAACGATCACTGGCTCTCCCATGACCCAATGCTTCTGGAAATGCTCCAAATCTCCGCGTTGAACATCATTTGCGGAAGGGCAGTATAAATAGTTGTCACTGGAGTCCATTCTACAAGCAGCTTTTCGCAAATTTTTATTATGAGTGTCAGCCTCACCATTTATTTTGGAGCAGGAACAACCTTTCTCCGATATTTCAGATTTAGTGCATTTCTGGTTCTCAACTACTTTTTCAACTTTCCTCTTTAGCTTTGAGACCCAGCTTTGGGGAAAGTTACACTTCAGCAACAGAAAATCATGTCCACAGCCACCAATTTCCTTTGGTGGGCAAGGTATGTGGCCAGTGTCCTTCGCCTTCCACTCAACTTCTGGAGTCTCATTATCTTTAGAGATGGAATTTCTTCGAGGTCTAGCAAAAGTTTCACATTTGGGTGGTTCTACTCCATGCCTGTATTTTTCTCCCCTATCAATATATTTCATGGTGATCTCATTATTGCCTCCTCGCAAATAGCATGCTCGAATTTCCTGACAACATGTCAGGCATAGATCATAGGAACAACTGGGGCAGCTCCTATGGAAATCCACTATAGAGGTTCTGCAATAGTCACTGCAATAGGATGCCTTTTCTCATCAAATTCACAGCAAAAAATGGTGTTTATAGACGGAGAAAGTTCTAAAATATAAACTTGTAAGGAGAGGACTATACCAATACATGCGCTCATCTTTAGCACAATCCGTAGCCTCTATTTCAACTTCCTCTGGTGACAACCCTGACAAAACACGCATCATATGAGATAATTTTAGATCAGGAATTGTAACGCACATGTTGGTGTATCGCGTAATATATAAATTTTCATTTGCAAACAATTTTAGTTTAATGCAGCCCACTCATGCATCCAACAATAAATTGAACAAGATTAGTGTATCAGTGATTCATTTTTAACGTCATATCTTCTTCTTACACTTGACCTCATGAAATGCAGAAATATAATAGATATGCTACCTCCTTGATTCCAAACGTTATAACCCATCGTATCAGAACTATATTAACCTATTACTCAATCCATTTAAAAGCTTCAGTAAGGCATGCACCAGCTACTGGACCAAATAAAGAACCTCAGGTACCAATCACAAAACGACAGTGATCTAGTTTACCCAAAAAATGAAAAGTCACAAGAAGGAAAATGCTTGCACTTAAACCAGCAATAATCCTTCATAAAAGATAATGAGCAATAATACCTTGAAGCTTAGCCTCCACTTCCTTTTCCATCATTTGTTCAAGATCAAACTGCTTCAAAAATGGATAGAGTACATGAATCAGATACTCAAGATGCAGCACTTGTTGGTCTTCGCCTTCAGGACACCCTGAATAACCACTCTGCACCACGTCATAGAAAAGCATCAGATTATAAGTTCCTTCTCAATGCTGTGCAACAACAACAGAAACAACACCAACCTTGCATAAATCTTTTCTACTTAAACAGCCCTTACAGTTGCAGTTTCCGCGACAGTATGGGCAAGCCTCTGCTATCGCTTCTTCTGACAGACTTGGATACCTTCATTTACATTGAAAAACTGTTGATTGCTTAAAGTAGTAAAAAAGGCAAACAGACCAGTTAATAGGCGAAATGTGTTCAGCGCATCTATTTTACTTTTAATTTCATAGAAGTCAAGTTATACAGCACATAAATACGGTAAACAGAAATGAACTTGATCATATTTCCCACAAGCGTGTGAATTGCACAACTATTGTGTCATCAAATCACAAAAGGAAGCACATCTGAGGCTGTTTCTATGCTCACAATGCCGGAGTAGATATGACAAAGAGCAATCGGTTTTGAAATTCATGCAAAAACAAAATTAGCTATTCTGTGACTGGATGAACAATTATAGGTAACTAATGAAAACCTAATTTGGTTTGTGATAACAAATGAAACCTAAGTGACAATTTATTGGAAAACAAATCCCAGCCTTAAATAAGATGTAAGAGAGATGTGCGCCAAAATTAGTATTAACTACAGCAAGTAGCAATTCACATAATATTAAAGATTAATCTTTTAGCATTACAAATAGGATACTAGCAGAAACTTAAAATCAGAAAATTCAAAATTAATATCATGATATTCAAAATTAATAAAACAAAACTGCTTTTATGGGATAGGAAACATCTGAAGTTTGTAGATACTTACAGCCATGGGCGGATACACTAAGGAACGAGAGGGGGCCGTGGCCCCCACTCACTTTTCTAATTTTTTTAAACAACACTTCAGTACAAGGGAATAAGGGAAAGTTGTAAATATATTACATAGTACAACATACACTAGCGCACACAATACAATCAAACAGAACAACGGAGAACCAAAAATACGACGACGGCGGAAGAATTGAAGGGCGACATCTATGGTGGAACGGGGCTGCTTCGACGGTGGAGAAAGAGTCGCCCCGTAGCTCTCGTCCTCTCTCTCTCTCTCTCTCTCTCATCTCGTGTGCTCTCTCTCTCTCTCTCTACCTTGCCGATCGATTTTGATTTTTTGTTGGTCGATTATTCACAAAATCCAAAAGGTATTTTGATTATCCGACTTCAATCCCTCTTTTTTTTTTCATGTTTTACAAAACATAATGTCAAATACTCCTATTAAATCGATTTATGAAGGATTTTAGGATGAAGAATTTCATGATTAGATCCTGATTTTGCTTTTAGGTTTTTTTTTTTTTTAAATAAATTTTGAATTACTAATTTCTCTAACCAATGATTAACTCAGAAGAAACTCCAGGTAAGTTTCTTGTATGACTTTCTTATTTTATTAGTTAAAAAATGCTTTTGTATATTTACGACCATAAACTATGAAGCTAAAAAATTTGGCCCCCACTCGCCAAAATTTCTGGATCCGCCACTGCTTACAGCTAAAATTACATACATATAAGTTACACAACCTTTAATTTGCAACGAGTATACGAAATTAACCAATCAAGAACACACTGAAAATATATATTTATGAAGTTTGATATTATAATATTCATGCACATACGAGTACACACACACATACTAAATAAACAAGGTGCGAGAGGTATGTTTAACTGCAAAATCAGTCGCATGTAAATTTAAACCAACTGAATCTCACATAAGCACGTTGACAAATAAATGTACGAAAAACAACAATGACCAAGTTAACAAAAAGCTATACATTAATTACATTGGAGCAGCATCCATCTACATCATGTTCATTAGTGAATACTAGATATGTATATACTGAAGGTGAATTCACAACCACGGTTATTACTTAAGAAAAGCAAGCAAGCATGAAAGAAGATAACTTACCATCTCCCTATGCAAGGGCCACAATACCGCTTTAGGCAGCCAAGGCGGCACCTTACCACCCTTCTTTTACTGCTCATGCATTGATGGCACATTTGGCCATTATCTCCCAAATCATTATTCTGTTAATTTGACAGTGATAATTTAGTTTCAACTATTATAGCCTTAAAACCACAGGCATATACATCTTAAAGTACAATCACATTCATTTCTGCGTGTATGTAAAGGATATAGAGTGTAAGCCTACATCATTACTGAAATACTTCCTCCTCTTATCAGCCCCGGTTTTCCGCTTATCACCCAAATCTTTCTTCTCTTTCTCTTTCGCCTTTGGAACCCGCTCCTTCCTATTCACACCATTTGATTTACTCTTTTTCACCATTTTACAGCCCCCTTTATCCCCAGAAACATCATCACCACCATTTTCGGTGTCACCTTCTACATCATTATTTTCGCCAAGCTCTTTCTTCACTTTACACCCAACCTTCCTCTTATGTGAGAACAGTCTCTTCTGGCCATCCAAATTGCTTGTTCCTGGCAAACTGCTCCTCTCTTTGTTCTCAAAACCATCTGCACCACCAACCTCACTGTCCCCTTCTTCTGTATCATCATCTTCACCCAATTCTTTTTCCTCCTTCACTATCAACTCCCTACTACCCACCAGAACAGATTTCTTTTTGCTGTTCATGCTCCTTTTTTCAACCAAATTACCACCCCCTCGAACCGCAACATCTTCTTCACTGCCATCCTCACTCTCTCCTCCTGCTGCTTCTGCAGCTTCATCGTCACTCAATTCTTCTTTATTTTTCCCCTTCAAACCCCAATCCTTCCTCTTTGGGGGTAAAGAATCCTTCTTGGACTTGAAGCTCTTTTTTCTTGCCAAACTATCATCCTCGCTATCCAAAGAATCATTTTCTCCACCATTTTCTGTATCCCTTTCTTCAACTTCTTCCCCTTTCACATCCCTCAGATCTTCCAAATTCTTCCCTTTCAACTTCAAATCTTCATCCTTCCTCTTTTCAATTGATAATTCCTTCTTGACACTCAAATTTTCATCCTTCCCCTTTTCAGTCATCAATTTCTTCTTGACACTCAAGTCCTCATCCTTCTTTTTATCAGTAGACAAATTTTTCTTGACACTCAAATCCTCTTTTCTTCCCAACCCATCCCCCTCACTATCCCCTACTTCAAGAACTTTTCTCACCCCTCCCAATTCCTTTCTTTTCCTCAATAAACCCTCCTCCATCTTTCCAGAGGACATTCTCTTCCCGCCATTCATATTCCCTCTTTTTGCCGAATCAGCCCCGGCCTCACCACGAGCAACACCCTTTCGTGTACCCCTTTCCCCCAAACTAACCTCCTCCTCTTTCACGTCATCACGATCACCGCCGTCAACGTAAGCCACCGTACTCCGTCGCTTCTTTGTCGGAATCACTTCATCTTCCGACTCGCGCCCACTTCTTTTCCCCTTCGTCTTGCCACTAGCCACCCCGGAACCACCCGGATTAGGTGACCTCTTCACAGAACCACTAAAACCTCCCTGAACCCTAGAACTCGAATACTGTGCAAGCAGCTTAAGATAATGATCCTGACAATAGTTATTTTCGTGGATCCTCCAACCAGAACATTGCCTGCCCTTGCTGTCCGACTTCCGGCACCGCAAATCTTTCGGCGGTCGTTCTGGAGGTTCCATCGATGAGGAATCAGGCATGTTTACGCTTGGCTTATGGAATGGTTTAGAGACAACAGAATTGTACTCCCTCCGTCCCGGACCAAGGGTATACGAGGGGGATTTCACGCTTCTTAAGAAATATTTTAAAAAATGAATAAAAGTTAAATGTGAGATAGGAAATAGTAATTAAATGTGTGGTAGGAAATATGAGAGATAATGTAAAAGTTAAATGTGTGGTAGGGAATAGGAGAGAGAATGTAAAAGTTAAAAATATTTAATAGGAGAGAGAATGAGTGGAAGGAATAGTAGTTAAATGTGTGGTAGGAAATAAGAGAGAGAATGTATAAGGATATAATGAATGGTTTTTTTGTAAATATATGAAGATGATAAGGGTATTAATATATTCAAAAACTTGCCTTTTTTGGAAATGAACTTTGGTTCAGGACGTCCTAAAAGGGAAAGATTTAACCCTCGATCCTGACGGAGGGAGTAATATATAGTCCCGTAAAATTGTTAAGTAATCCCGTAATTTTAAAAACTTCAAAATCTATGGATATAGTTAAATATGTGGATCAAAAAATATCGGGAATCAAAAAAATTATCAAAATATTTATTTATATAATTTTTTTTTCTTTGTCTAGAAAATCTAGGGTTAGCTTTGACGGAGATCATCAAAAATTCCACCTTGGAGGAAAATACGAATCCTAAATCTAAATCGACTATATTATTTAGCCTATTTCTGTTAATTTTAACCTAGATTCGTCAGGATTAATCAAATATTTAGCTTCCTGATTCCTATCTTATTGGGTGGTCATTCTTGCTGGTTCGAACTCAATCTTTGAAGTCCCAATTTACCCAGCCCGGCATCCCGGTAGTGGTTAACGGTGCCGGAACAAGTTATTGTAATTGTGAACTTCATAAAGCCTCCAAGACGGAGGGAAAATCTGTTGATGGCGTGGTTGAAGCAAGTGAGACGCCAGAGATGGCAAAAATTGATGTGAAGTACTGAGGGAGACGAGGGAGATGGTGAAGTTTGAGCGATTAGAGAGAGAAGAGAGAAAAAATTAGGTTTATAAATGGGTATTTTGGTAATTTACTTATTTCCTGTACATTAGGTTCTCTGTATTTAGTATTTATCAAATCTATAGTATAAATTAGACCCCCACTATATATATGAACAGTTTCAAGTGGTGAATTTTCCATTTTGCCCTCATACATTTATTCCTTTCCCATTTTGCCCTTAAAAAAAATTAAATTAAAAAAAAAAATAGACCCCCACTATGAACAGTTGAATGAACAGTTCCAAGTGGCGAATTTCCCATTTTGCCCTTATACATTTGTCCCTTTCCCATTTTGCCCTTAAAAAAAAAATTAATTAAAAAAAAATTTTTTTTTTAAAAAAAAACGTGTCCTTGAACACGGGCATGTACTAGTTGTCGTATAAAAGTGAAATGACTCTACCCTTAAATTCATATACTCATTGGAGTAATATTTAATTTTTTGTTTACAAAGGGCAAAATGATTCACACATTATTTCATTTAATTTAAGTGCAATTAAGTCTTTCAACTTTAGGGTATAGTTGTAATATTCATAAAATCTTAAGACTTTTACAAAAAACTTTTTTTTAGGTATTTTAACAAAGGTTTTATTTCAAGACATAAAAAGGATTTATTTTATAAATATATTTAAAAATTGACCTATAAATATTAAAAATTCATGAATTAAAAATTTATTTATTTTATCCAAAAAAGTAATTCAAATAAATGTTGTATTACTATTCCTATATTCAAGTTCAAAAATTATAAGTTAATAATTTATATATTTTAAGTTTATTTTAAAAAATATTTTGTTTTAAGTTATTTAGTTAACCTTTTTTACAATTTTGTATACAACCCATCTAAACAATAATTTTTTATTTTTTTAAATAATAAATTTTAGTCAAAAGTACATACGTAAAAGTATAGGACAAATATAATAAATATATATAGGTAATTTATGAATATTAATTATACATTTAGCTAATGTTTAGAAGTATAATATATTTATAAAAATATGCCTTAACTCTCACGTGAAAATAAATAAATAAAAAAATCAAACGTGAATATAAAAAATAACACTCTTTATTGTTTTTCTAAAAAATGAAAATTAATTATATATTTTGGGACGGAGGAAATAGTACTACTATATTAATTATATATTTTTGGCTGAAAAGTGGCGCATGCCATACACGCGCGTACAAAAGCGCGTGTATGCAGACGATTTTTTTTAATGAGACACTTGGCGTTCGTTCATTGGCTGATTGGTAATCAGATTTTTTTTATCCGATTTCTTTAACATTTTAAAAAAAAAATACAAATTCAATTAAAATTAAAAATTTTAAATTAAAAATTAAAAATTAAAATTTAAAAATAAAAAATTAAACTTAAAAATTAAACTTAAAAATTAAAATTAAAAAAAAGAGTTTTTTGTAATATTCAGTGAGTTTTTTGTAACAATCAACTTGTGTGATTTTTTTTTTCTTTTTAATATCCATCTTTTAAAAGTTCTTTTTGGTAAATGCCCTTAAGACTTATACAATTTTTACTTTCTAAAAACTGTTTATTTCTTAGTTTAATGACTAATTTATTAGATTATATTTACATATGATTAATGTCTCATTATTGTCTGTAAAAAATATTTTAAATTGTACGATAGTGTATATTTTTTCATTTCAAGATATTTGTATTATTGTTTTTCTTTTATGCTATGACTATTAATAGAAGTCAAAGGTCAATATTTATTCATTGTTGACCTCCTTTTAAATCGATACTATGTCATTTGTCGTTGTCAATTATATTTCGCATTAACGAGAGTTCACAATCCCGATGGTCCGAATATATTGATATGTAATGATGATCTTCCTTCCTCTTTCGACAATTGCACCGACAATGTTGTCTTTTAAAGATGTGTTTCACAATGTATAAAAACATTTCTCTCATTTAGTCATTTTATTTAATTTTCGTCTTTTTAAGCATCAATAACTCCCTGTGCATCGTACGGATGTAACACTAGATTTATTTTAGTGACCTTCAATCTGATATTTGTACTGACAACATAGTTTTCAAACAATTGTTTTACAATGTATACAAACATCTCTATTTCTTTTTATATTTATTTCGATTTCGATCAGTTATTCGTTAGTAACTGTCCGTACATTGCACGAGGGTAACAATAGTTTAACTAAAAAAATCAAAGTCGTTAGCCTGAGGTAGTTACATAAATACAACTAAAAATAAATTAAGATATGTTAAATAAAAATGAGGATTTTTTTTCCAAAATATTGATTTTTAAAAAATCTATATACCAAAATAACATTTTGAAAAACTAAAGTACCAAAATAGCACTTTCCACAATAATTCCGAAATTGGTAATTCCGGAATAAGGTAATCCAGAATTACCAATTCCGGAATTCAATTTTATTTTTTTTTCAAAACTGAAATTAGCAAATTAATATTATCTGTAAATAGAGAGCGATCGCGCCATATATGGGGCGATCGCGCCGAATGTAATCCGGCGTTATCAATTTCGGAATCCCTTTTTTTTTTTTTACAAAACTGATTTTAGCAAATTAACATTTTCTGTAAATAGAGAGCGATCGCGCGATATGTGAGGGCGATCGCGCCTAATGTAATTCGGTATTGGTAATTCCGGATTTCATTTTTTTTAAACTGAATTAAGAAAATTATTTTTTTTGAAAAATTCAATTCCGTAAATGCTAATTCCGGATTTGCTTTACAAAACATCTTTACTTCTTCTCCCACAACAACTCTGTAAACAACCCACGCAAAAACCAACACTAGTGAAGAAGAATAGGAGGTGGATTTTTTCCAAAAAAAATCTGAAAATTTAAGAAGTTGATTAAGAAGTTCAAGAAGAAGAGAAGGGAGGTGGATTTTTATAAAAAAAAAAACAAGTTGAAAAATTCAAAGAAGTGAGCATAAGAAGAACCAAAAAAAGAAGGTACATTTTAATCCCTCTTAATTTTTGTTTGAAATTTAAAATTAGTGTTTATTTGATTTTTTTTTCGTAAATGTAGTGATATTGTTAAATTAGGTTTTTGATCATTTTTTTTTTCAATTTTTAGGAATAAATATGGCTGGAGTTCCACTTGTTTTCATGTGTTATTGGGGAGGAGATGATGAACACCCGTTTGAAGGTGAACATTTTGAAAGGGGACCAAAATGTGCACTTAGGGCTAAAACTCGGTGGAGTTACAAGAAGTTGATTAAAAGGTTAGCTAAGAAAATTGGGGTAGATCGAGCTATTGTTCAGTTGCAAGTTACATGTAGATATCCTCATCTTGTCGCTCCCGGGATTGCAAATTACATTCCATTTGTAATCGACAATGATATGGGAATGGAAGTCATGTTTGATGTTTCTGCTCAGTTTGGTGGGTTGAGTAGCTTACAATTGTATGTTAAGATGAATTTAGTTGATAATGTGAATGTTGAGGAGTTTGAAACCCATGAGGAGCCATTACAAAATGAGTATGTTAATGATATGGATACCTTCCAGATGGGTTCTTTAAGCTGCTATAGTCAGAGGGATGCTGGAACAAGTACACAAATATATGTGGAAGAGGAAGAGGGAGAGGGAGAGTGAGAGGAAGAGGAAGAGGAAGAGGGGGAGGAAGAGAGAGAGGAAGAGGGAGGGGGTGAGGGTGAGGAATTGTATAATGATGATGATAATGATTCAGATTATGAAGAAAATATTGGGTTGCTTCTAAATAAAAATCGTGACGATGGATATGATGATTGCAGTAGTCCTACTGATGATAGCGAGAATGAGGGTGATGCTGGGGTGAGGGAAGATTTGGGGTTACATTTGGTTGCTTACGAATAACCACAACATCATGTGCATGAGAGAGCCGGGTATCAATTTTATTGTGATATTGGAGAAGGATCAGAGATATTTGATGATAACCAATATAACTTTACTGAATGGAATGTAGAACATGATGAAATTGCCAAAGGTATTCGCTTTTCAAAGAAGAGAGAGGTGCAGTATAAAATGAAGTTGTTTCATATTAAGAAAAAAATGCGCTTCAAGGTCGAACGAAGCACAACCCGAAAGTGGACTATTGAGTGTTTGGTGAAAGATTTTCCGTGCAATTTTTATGTGAATGTGAGTTTAAAGAATGCCGGGTATTGGGAAGTTACCAAATACAAGGGTCCTCATTCTTGCTTGGGAACAGAAATTAGCCAATATCATCAAAACCTAGATGCTAAGTTCATAGGGCAAGAAGTTTTGGAACTGGTTAAGGCTGATCCCGAGTTGAAGATTGCACTAGTGAAGGCGACAATAAAAAAAGCCCATGGGAAGGAAGTTTCATATAGAAATGCATGGTGTGGCAAACAAAAAGCTATTGCAGAGGCATATGGAGAGTGGGAAGAATCTTACATAAGATTGCCACGTTTGTTAGCAGCCATCCAAAAGTGGAACCCTGGAACCATTGTGGAGCATTCTAATCCTCCTCGTCTCGGTGCTTTAGGTATGTTTGATCGTGTGTTCTGGGCATTTGGCACTTGTGTGGAAGCATTCTCTCATTGTCGTCCTGTTATTTCTGTTGATGGCACATTCCTGCATGGAAGATATAGAGGGGTTATTCTTATTGCCATGGGTGTTGACGCAAATGATAGTCTACTTCCTCTCGCATTCGCTATTGTTGAAAAAGAGGACTACCGAAACTGGTGTTGGTTTCTGCATCTTCTTTGCAAACATATTGTTAAGGGTCGTGAAGTTTGCTTGATATCTGATCGACATAATGGCATCCTTTCCACGGTTGGAGACAATGCCAACTGGCCACGAAATGTTGTCCACAGATGGTGCATGTTGCACTTGCGAGCTAATTTTCTTAAAGCTCACAAGGGCGTTGGATTGAAAGATCTTTTTTGGCGTGCTGTTAGCACCACCCAAGATAGAAAGCTTAAATGCTATCTGAGGCAAATTCATATCATCAACCCTGAGGCATCTAAATGGTTTGAGCACTTGGATGCTAGAAAGTGGACAATGGCTCATGATGGTGGATATAGGTACGGCATTAAGACTACTAATTTGTCTGATGTTTTTAATGGCGTTATGAAAGGAGTCCGGGGATGCCTGTTTCAGCAGTTGTTGAGACCTCATTCTATAGGTGTGTGGCATACTTTCAAGATAGACTCACTAAAGCAATTAGTGCTTTAGGGGGAGATCCTAATGGCATCCCACCACCAAATGCCACGCTACAATTCAGTGAGAGAATCGATCGAAGATACCGATACAACTTGACTAAGGCTGGTTATCATCACGTCACAAGGTTTAATACTACGTCTGCGGGTGTTTATAGTGTGACGACCAGGGTACGTGGTGACAAAGGTGGACACATTCAATTTGTGAGATTGGGTGATCGAACATGCACTTGTGGCAAATGGATGCAATATCATTACCCTTGTTCGCATCTTCTTGCGTGTTTCAAAACGCAAAATGTCAATGGTAAGAGTTATATTCATCCTTTTTACAACCTTGACTCGTACTACAAGACGTGGAGTTGCTCTTTTCATCCAACCCACGACGAGGCCTATTGGAATGTAGATCATATTGTCCCATGTTTTTACCCTAACCCGGACCATCGACATGACCAGAAGCAAGGGAGACCCAAGTCAAGGAGACTAAGAAACTCTATGGATTGGCAAGTTGCAAAAAAAAAAAAAAAGGAATCGTTATGAGATTTGCAAGGTAGAAGGTCACACGCGAAGGAGGTGTCCAACTCTTAGGCAGTAAGAGTTAATTGTTATTTGTATTTTTAGTTCTTAAATTAAGTACGTAAACTTTTAAGTATTGTTGTTTTATTCGAACTTGTAATATATTGAACTTGTAATATATTCAACTATTGGTGGAGTATGTCATCAAATATAGTTGTAGTTGTGGAACTTGAAACGACCAAATGGGCCAAAACGAGTGTTGTTTTGGTATTTTAATAGAATTAGAGGAGTTGATTATTGGGCAATGTCAGTGTCAGTATTTCATACAAGTGGGGCGACCACGCGGTTTCATGCGCGCGATCACGTAAAGTTACTGGAAAAAAGGGGCGACCGCGCTCTAAAGAGGGGTGATCGCACCCTCAAGAGGGGCGATCACACCATTAAGAGAGGCGACCGCACCCCATAGAAAAAGAAGGCGTACGTTGTTGACTAAGTTGAAGTTTGGATGAGATTAATTGTTTTGGGTTAAAGTATTGTTCCTTCGTCTCGCATTATAAATACATCATATTGTAGCAAATAATTTATAAAAAACTGAAATAACATTAAAATAAATAGTTCAAATTAGTGATCACATCCCGATCACATAGGATAGAAAATACAAGCTCAACAACTATTACATTAATCAAACAAAATATTTAGTAACCACTTCCAGGTGACATGAAAAACCCCTTCATGGAAAATCAGATGGGATGAAATCCTTATGGAATACCTGCAACGCAAATAAACTAATGTCATTTGTTGAACAATCACTCACTCATAGTAGGATCCTAACAATTTTACCTTGAATACATTGGGGAGTGTGATGTTAAGATAATATGCTTTACGTGAGGGGGAGAAAATAACAACCTAAAAATTACAAAACAACTTGATTAGATGGCAATATTAATACTAGGTTCCAGCTGTTGCATTTTTAATACATCATACCTGATGAAGTATCATAACAGAACCAACATATATGTCATTTGCGAACTCACTCTCAGTAAGCACCTTATGATGAATTGAAGCACCTATTGTTCCCGTAGGATCCTATCAATTTTACCTTAATTAGTAAGATAAGACACATACTAATCATGCTAGAAAACATACAAAACTCATATGCTAACCTTCAAAGTCATCATAGCGTCACCAAATTCATTTCGTGTGATGGTCTTGACAACAACAACATTAATCGTATCAAAATTGATACATCCACCCTTGATAGTATTCAAAGGGGTAGCAGGAATCATACCATCGCCATTGAGCAATTCAAGTGCGGAGAGCCAAGGACTGCGTTGGAAATCTTTATCCTCCCCGGGATCTTCAATCGCTCTCCGTACATACTCTTGGGTCGGAATCAGAGGTTCCTGAGAGGAAACACTCTGACGATCGAGGTTTTTCTGGCGCATATCGGCCTGCACTACACCAGCGGGATCAGGAACAGACGCTCTGAAGAGGGTTGAGAGAGATTTATTTGAGAGAGGTGAGAGGGTTGAGGGGCAGATGTTTGGCCGGAGGAATGAGGACGGAGATTGGAATGGCGGGGGAGTCTAGGATCCATTTTTGGGTTTTGTATGAAGCATGTTATAATGAAATTGGTCCTTTCTTTTAAAGGGAAAATTCAAATTTGATAAAACCGGCATTGGCATTGTCAGATTTGTAAGTTAAGATAAATCCGGCATTGACAGTGCCGGATTTATCAGTTAAGATAAGATCGGCATTGGCAGTGCCGGATTTGAACGTATATTTACTATTATGTCTTTTTTTTTTCTAAATTAATATTTAATTTTGTTTATGAAATATTTGCTTTTATATAATTTACTAGCACAAATGCATAAGTATTCCTACTATCTATTTTTAAATATTTAATTTGTAAGTATAAAATAATTAAATAACAAAAAAAAGTGGTAAAATATATTTAGAAATATATGGAGTTGCTGAGTAAAAAAAAACTTGAAAAGTATTTTCTCCATTCCAAAATAGGACCATTTTGAACCTTTTTTGGCCAATAAATAAAAAAGTACAATTAATCAATAATAAATGTTTAGAACTCGCAGAAATCATAGCATAAGTACAGTTACATCAAGATTCGAATAATTAAAGAAGTAATTAACCACTAACAAAGAAATTAACAACGAGTTTCAAAATTTAACAAACAGATTCACTAGATTGAAATTGCAAAGAAATTTAAAACATGAAAACAAACTATGGAACTATTCAATACTGGTCACCAAGGCTCGAGCCACTTCCCGGTGCTGGTGGCATCCGTCCGAGCAGAGTTTGGAGCAACTGAGTCTGCTCCTCTGACTGAAAAGTCTGTTGTGCCCTCCAAGCTTGGGCCGCCTCAATCTCCGCATCCACGCGGATGGATAGTTGTCCAAAATCTCCCCTCAGATCTCTAATCTGACTCTCCAGGGAGCCAACCTGCTGTGACAGAAAATAAGCACCCTCGATCGGGACTGCTCGCCATTCCCCGGCCTCATCCTCCTCCTCCTCCTCATCATCATCATCTTCTTCAACCTGACGTCCCCTAGATGACCCCGCACCTCTCTTTTCATTCTGACATTTAGTGGTGAGGGTGAACTTGTTGATCTTAGGACCTGTTCTAATGTCCTTGTTCACTCGGGTCACGTTGAATCCCGCTCTCGCTATCAGGGCTGTGATCAACAACGGGAAATTGTAGTTGGTATTGGCCATACCCTTAGCTGTGTGCCATATCTCATTAGAGATTATTTTCCCGAAGTCAATTTTTTTCCTTGAACAACCATGTGCATCAGAAATGCACGCCTCCAATTCACCTCATTAAAATGCGAGGAGGGGAGGATCCTCTCACAAATAAATCTATGAATCACCTTCATCCAAGAGTCCATGTCCCGGGCCTTTATAATAGTCCCCTTCTTCACAGAATTCGGGTCAATTTCCCCGAAAGTCGGAGCTAACACATGCAGATTCTCCTTATAATTCTTCCCAATCCTCTCCATCTCTTTCATATATTCACACCCATCCTCCTCCATGTCAGAGTCTAACCCGTAATATTGATTAATCACCTCCCTGGAGTAGTTTACCTGCACTCCCTGCACAGACGACACCCCCGTGTTCCCCATTTCAAAAACATTGGCATAAAATTCTTTTACTAAAAGCCCGCATCCAAAGTTTGTGGGCTTACTCCCCAACTTTTCCCATTTGTATAGGTTAACATAGTTGTCGACATACAAGCCTTCAAAATCAAATTCCCTCTCCGGGTTGAAGGACTTGGATTCGTATAGCTCAAAGAATTGTTGAGATTTATCCCCAACAAATTTGGTTCTATCAAACGGGGGACCGACGAGAGGGGTGGTAGTGTTTAGTGCTCTTTTCGACATTATCGCCTTCAAAATCAAATGCTCACCCTTTGCCTCTTTCAAATACACCTCTTAGCCTTGAATGAAGTTTTGGAACTTGTTGGTTGGTTGATTTTGTGGGTGAAAGTTGTTGATTTTGTGATTTGAGGGATAAGATTTTAGAGAGAGAGAGAGTAGTGGGCAGCTGGGTATAGAGAGAAAAGAAGGGTTTTTTTGTTTGAGAGAGGGGAGGGTTTTTTGATAAAACTGGGGAAATCCGTATAGGGAGCGATCGCCCGGTATTTAGGGAGCGATCGTGCCCTTTCTCTGTAAAAAGAGGGCGACCGCTCGTATTACGGGTGGCGATCGCTCGACCTCTCAAATATTGTTTTTCCTTCTTTTTCCTTGCTTTGACTGTCCGTTCCACTTTTTTTGAAATTTCAGTCAGTTTTTTAACGTTTTCAGTTAGTTTTTCAGAATTTCAGTTAGTTTTTTAGAATTTTCATCAGTTTTTAAAGTTTCCAGTTAGTTTTTCAGAATTTTAGTTAATTTTTTAGAATTTCAGTCAATTTTGTAACATTTTCCAGTTAGTTTTTCAGAATTTCCAGTTAGTATTCAAATAGTATTCTTTATTAAAAAAAAGGCCATATAGAGTACAAAATTTAACAGAAACTGTTAACCGACGGTTATAACCTTTTGGACACTTCTATATATATATCGGTCCAAAGTCAATATTTTCTCTTTTATTTTCTACATTACATAATTTAGATGTTTAAAAACACATCCATGACAAGCTTTCATGAAATAAAATTAACAATAATAAAATAATAAGTATGAGTTAGTGATCACATCCCGGTCACGTAGGATACCTGTGGGGACCCCGACCCGGAACCTTAGCTCATGCCCCGAGCGGGAGGGTCCCTTTACTATTAAAAACCACTTGAATTTTAAAAAACTTTAACTTAACTTGAAAAGAAAACAAACTTTAACATTTCCATTACAAAACTAACTTAAAACCTCTTCACTTGGAGGGAAGTTAGAAAAAACTTTGAAAGATAGACAACATGTTTTAGTTACAAAAGATCACAATTATAAAGTTGAACCAAAGTTGTTTATATACAAACTCCACAAAGGTGCTACACCAAAATACATTTACAAATCCCAACCAAGACATACACAAACAACCCAAAAGACACGTCCAAACTCCTTTCCGTCCTCACTGGCCTGGACCTCCTGTCTCAGTGCGATCTAAAACATTAAAGGGAGAAGGGTGAAAATAAATATCAATAAGTTATTATGAATGCAACAATATGCCAAATAAAATGCAACACATAACAAGTTGCTCATAACACGTTGGTAAAGCAGTAAACACCTTACGTTACCTTGGTTTACCTTTCCCGTCTGAACAATAAGTCATACAACGTTGGGAGTAAAACTCCACTCATTTGTGAACTGCTTAGGCATATTCACATCTTATAAGACCCATTTTTCAGGAAACCATATAAGATACTAGCAATCTGTAAGGCTTTTAGCTCAATACAGAAGCTATAACCCCAGTCTGTAGCCACAGAAGGGGACAATCACATGTATAATGTAATCCGATCACATTATAGAACAATTTCTATAATTGATCGTATTCCATTATACCTCTAAACGTCAGCTGATTGAAACACATTCAAGCACATAATAGTTACTTGAAAAGAAATCCACCAAAGGGATAAGAAAATAACAAAATGGTATTCATACTAATGTTTAAACCAATACAATAGTGCAACATACATTTCATACACTATTTAAATCACCAACCATGAATAGGTAATCAAGTAAGGCACAATGTATAACCAACAAGCCCTACATGTTCAATATACAACAATTTATAACCTCTATAAAGGTTCAAGATCAAATTACCAAGTTTGAATAACTTTGGTTAAGTTGCAAATCAAGCCTACCAACCATTTTCCGAACAATATTTAAACCCATTCCTCAAACCCATTTTGACCAAGTAAGACACCATTGGATAGCTAAAGTGTTGTACTTTAATTATAATCAAAGAGGGTTCAATTATATACTAGGTAGATTAGGTTTCTATTGCTTGAAAAATGGTTCAGAGGTGACAGGGTAGGGCACGACTCGTGTCAGATACAGTCGTCCCCACAGGGACGACTCTTCCACCTTCAAGGGACGACTCGTGCCACAGGGCACGACTCATGCCCTTTTACCAGAATTCAGAACAGAGCTGAAAAACATCAGCAACCAAATTCCAATTGTTATCAACTTAGTTCCTCTGTTGCTTTTGAAGTCATAAAATAGGTACTAAACATCACCATAACTCATACCAAACCATCCCATACTCATTTCAACCCAAGTATAATGTACCAACATCATTTTACAACCTTCCAAATCAAGAAAATTGGGCAAACTAACCATGCACATTCATCTAACCCATAATTCAACAATTACTTTTACTTTACATCACCATTTCAACCTAGACAACACTACCATTACCAAGTCTCACTTCCAATCCTTCCATGACCATTCCAACTCAAGAAAAATAGTTCCAAAAATACCAAAACCCATTTATAAAACATCAATAACAACCATAAACATTAAATGAACAAGTTTTTGAAAGAAATCATAATAACTTACCGGAATAATTCGAAAATAAGTAATTCTTTTTCCGGATAGATACGCTCCCCTAGGCTTCACGAATAACGGATTCAAAAACGAAAAGGAATTGAATTTGCTAGAATTTTTGGAAGGAAAGAGTTAGGGTTTGGTTTTTCTTTCTTAAGAAGAGAGGAAGAAGATGAGGTGTTAGTAAAAATGATTTTTCCATGTAGAAAATGAGATAAACATTAATCCATTTACACATTAGCTCCTCCAAGGTTTGAACCACTACCACTAACAACCTTAACAATCAACTTTGACACTAAAGCACCTCAACATTTTATAATCTTTTCATTTAAAATTTCAAATATTATACTTTCTGAAATTGTAACGGCCAGAATCACAAGTGATATCCAAGGTGATAACAGCACCAACGATAGCACTTGGGATAACACACACACACACACACACTTCGAAAATAAAAAACAATTTTGTAAAAGAGATTGCAGCGGAATAATAACACCAAAATTGTTTTTTCTCAAGTTATATAAATAATATAACTTGAGGATGCCTCTTAGGCAAGACTTTATAATCACTATGAACAATGAATTTACAAAGCCGAAATGTTCCCTATGGCTATAACAATATGAGCTCTATGGAACAAGAGATAAAGAACGAAATCCAATCCTAGCCTACACACAACTTGATACCAAGGTAATCAAGTGCGTAATTACAAGGGAGGATGGATTAATCGAACCACAAAGAACTCTATCTCTAAATGCTTGAAGGTGTGAAATGTGTAATTGGCTTATCTTCAAATGACTCCTTCCAAGCATATTTATAGTCTTCAATTACTTGAAGGCTACTAAAATAAATAGCATTGGGCTGCCTTGGACGTTGAGGGAGAGTGGGGAAGTGGTTGGAGTGTTCCTTAATTCAAGCGCCCACTTTCCTTCAAAATAGCAACCGTGTGCTTGTTATCCAAGATCAAGCTTCAACGCCTTGTACTCCCAAGCTTTCTTCATGTTGTACTCTCTTTGAATCAGCAAAAAATCCTTTGAATAAGTCTTCCCACATTTTTAATATTGCTAACACAAAAAGGGTCTTGGAACGGTTTATCTATAAAATGTTATTTATGCATAAATCTTCCTTTTCCAAATTCCATCATGTTTCTAGCTCATTCTCCAATCATATTGCAACATGAAATATGGACATACACCATAGACTATACAGATTATATTAGCCCATTAGTACATAAATTAATAAATAAGAAATGTACAACTATATAAATTCCAGCACAGGAAATCATCTGCGATATCATCTGGAATCTGGGAAATCATCTACGATATCATCTGCAATTTACACTAACACTTTCACCACAACATTTCATTTTTATTTCATTTAGACCCTAAATCATTAACTTAATTTTATTATCATCCTAAATTCACATAAGTTGTCAAAGTATAAAATAAACACATAAACTTAATAAATAGCATGAAATGCATAAATGAAATACTGCAACCCCAACCCCACGTGCTCAACATGTGCTAAAATGGTGCCTAAGATTAGGGTCGTGACACTCACTCCCCCTTAAAGAAAATTCGCCCCGAATTTTGAATGGACTTACTTGCATGCTCAAATAACCAAGGATATTTTTCTCTCATTTCCGACTCTAGCTCCCAAGTTGCTTCTTCAATCGAATGATTCTTTTATAGGATCTTCACTACCGGGATACTCTTAGTTCGCAATTCTCTAACTTGAAATTCCAAGACTCTCAACGGTTCCTCTACGTATGACATATTCGCTTGAATATCTTCGAGAGGAGAACTCAAGATGTGAGAAGGGTCATAGCAATATTTCCTCAACATTGAAACATGAAACACGTCATGAAGAGATGAAAGGGATGGAGGTAACGCCAACCTATAAGCCAACTCACCAATCTTTTCTAAAATCTCAAACGGACCAACAAATCATGGAGCCAATATACCCTTATTACCAAACCTTTTAATCCTAGTCCTTGGAGAGATCTTCAAAAACACAAAGTCCCCAACTTGAAATGATAAGTCTCGTCTTCTATTGTCGGCGTAGCTTTTCTGCCTACTCTGAGCCGTCTTCAATCTATCTCGGATCATTTTGATTTTCTCCGTTGAATCTCTAACCAAATACAGACCCCAAAGCCTAGCTTCACCAAGCTCGTCCCAACACATTGGAGATCTACATTTTCCACCATACAATGCCTCATACAGAGCCATCTCGATACCAGACTGATAGCTGTTGTTGTAAGCAAAATCAACTAACGGCAGATGCTCTTCCCAAGATAAGTGAAAATCCATCACACAAGCCCATAACATATCCTCAAGTATCTGAATGTTTCTCTCGGTCTGCCCATCGGTTTGAGGATGAAACGCCATGCTAAAACTCAACTTAGACCCCAAAGCTTCATGCAACGCCTTCCAAAATCTCGAGGTGAATCTCGGATCTCTATTGGAAACAATACTAACCGGAACTCCGTGAAGTCTAACAATCTCTCGCATATACAGTTGAGCTAACCTCTCCATCGAGTACTTTGTTGACACCGGTAGAAAATGAGCCGACTTTGTCAATCTATCAACTATCACCCAAATAGCATCCATCTTCTTCGCGATCGGAGGCAAACCGGTCACAAAATCCATCGAGATTCCTTCCCATTTCCACTTGATAGCGCGGATTTGTTCTATGTTATTCCTATGTTTTCCGGTATTATTTTGTGTTATTTCCATGTAATTTGTTAGGTTTGATGTCTTATGAGTGATATTATGTTATTGTGAGGATTATGAGATAAAAGATGTAATTTGAGAGAATTTTTAGAGAGTTTTTGATGTAAGTGTTTTTGGTCCTCATGAGTTGCTCAAGGACATCAAGTTTTACACCATGGAAGTCAAGCCAAGGAAGTTCGGGAGCGAGCAAAGGATTGAAGAGAAAATATGAAGAAATCAGTGATTTTGCTTCAGGGGACGAGTCGTCCCCATTTGGCCTAACTATTCCCCAAAGGGGGGACGCCAGATTCAGAGAGGGTTGCAAACATGGACGAGTCGTCCCCCACATCACGACTCGTCCCCATTGAAGAAAAGCCAAGGGACGACTCGTGACCATAGGGACGAGTCGTGCCCTGGTGTGCTGGAATGACGTATTTTGGCAGTTTTTATTATTTTTAATTTATTTTCTTTTCCTTTTTAGCTAGGGTTTAGGGGGGAAGTATAAATACTTTCTCTTAGCAGTCTTTTGAGGGGATCTTATCTCTCATTAGCTTTTTCAAAACAATATTCAAGCTTTGAATCTCCATGAAAGGCTAAATTCTCTTGCTTTGGATTTGTAACTTTTGAACCATCTTTACTTTAAATTGAGGCTTGATTTCTTTTGATTACTCTCCCCTAATTGCAATTTTACTTGTTCTTAATTTCAAATCAATTTCTAGGGTTTTGAGAAATTGATCAATCCCTTTATCCTTTTAATTGATTATTGCTAGATCTCCCTTGTATCGTGTCGGACTAGAGTTATCATTGTAGCACTTTTGCAATTCTTGAATGTTTCATCTTGGATTGTAATTAAAGTAAAATTGGCTTTAATTCTATTTGAAATAACAATAGGTTAATTTCTTGATCTTAATCTCTTAAAACTTTCATCGATTAATACTTTGAATCTTGACCGTGTCGGCTAGGTTTTGGTATTGATTAGGGTTATTAGTTGAGCGTGTCGCCGCTAGTAATTATTAACAAAGAAGAGATAGAGATTTTACATCTTGTAATCAAGTAATTAGGGAGAAGAAAGAAAGAATCATTCCGGTGATATTGATTGATAGACGGGGATAATTTTGCATATCCAAAGTGTTCTTTTACATTATTATTCATAACTTAGATTTTAATTCCCGTCGTAGGATTATAATTATTCAACAAACAAAAACCCCCCATTTGTGTGCGTGACTTGATCGTTTGCAATCTTGTTCCACGAGATCGATCTGGACTTCCACTATCTACATTATTAGGAGTCCTTGTAGTAATTTGTAGGCGTGCGATTTAGCCTATCAAATTTTGGCGCCGTTCTTAGGGGAACGGTGTAATTGTTTACGATCATATTACATTCTTAATCTATTTCTTTTTCTTTTTATTTATTTTTTATTTTAGTATTTGTGTTATCTGCTAAGTGATATACCCTGCTCTCCTGTGGTGTGTAACCGTGCATGGTGCACACCCGTTCTACTAACAATCTACTTGTGCCCCTTGATACAGAAATTGAACGTTCTTTCAGGAAAGGACGTAAAGCAAGTAGGAGGTTGAACTATAATTGTTGGGAGACAGAGATGGGGGATAGAGCAGCGCAGACACTGAGGGAGAAAACTGCTCCAAACTGGACGGAGCAACCGCAGGCGGTTACTTTTCCTGCATTACCAGCGGGAGTCACATTTGAGTTGAAACCGGGGCTTCTAAATCAATTACCTAGTTTCAGTGGGTTACCTGGTGAAAACCCGAATCAGCATGTTTCCCAATTTGTGCAAGTATGCAACGGTATGAAGCCTTCGGATCTCCCAATTGAGCGGCTTACGCTACGAGCTTTCTCTTTCACATTGAAGGACGGGGCAATGTATGGTACTATCACCTGGCCCCGAACAGCATTACCACCTGGCAGATGATGAATGAGGCTTTCTTGGATGAGTTTTTTCCGGTGAATCAAATCAATCTGATGAAAAGGGATATAAGTAATATGGAGCAGAAGGGGGATGAATCCTTCTATGATTACTTCAACAGGTTTCACACTCTCACTCGGAGTTGTCCCTACCACGGGTATAATGCAGATCAGCTGATTATGTACTTCCACGGAGGGCTTGCGATCGGGACAAAAGGATGGTTGACTCTTCGTGTGGGGTAGCATATTGAACAAAACCCTGCGGAAGCTCGAAATTATTGGAGGAGTTAGCGAAGAGTACCGGACACATGGTATGAGGTCAAGTGTCGACAGGTCAATGCGGTGGGTCCGGTAGTGGGAGTGGCGGATCAACTTAAAGCAGATGTTGAGGACATCAAAAGTATGATGAAAGCAATGATGCTAGGACGGCCACCGAAGCAGTTTGGTATTTGTTACGATGTGACTCATCAGACGGATTCGTGTCCGACATTACAAACGGGTGAGTATGAAGATGTGAATGCGGTAGGATTCGGAGGCCGAGACAGAACACTTACAACCCGGGTGGAAGAATCACCCGGGGTTCGGTTGGTCCAATCCGAATGGGGCGTAGCGGCCGCGGTTCGGTAATCGGTTCGGTAATCCGCGGGGTTTTATGCCGGTTCGGCGATCCATGCGGTTTAGGCCACCTATGCGGCCACCGCGATTTCCCACAGCGGTTCCAGCGGCAAGATTTCGGCGCAGCGGGCAGCCCTGTGCAGTCCACCAGGACGATGCTACGAAGATATGTTCCGCACATTGGCTCAAAGTATGAGCACCTTATCCAGCGGTCTTCGACGGTATCAGCGAGAGGGCGATACGAGTATCGGTGGTCTTGAGAGGCGAGATGGGACGGATTTGCGGATGCGGTGGGTAGATTGGAGGCTCAGAATTCGGGAAAGTTGCCATCAAGGACAGAACCGAATCCGAATCGAGAAAAACGTGAGTCTTTGTAACAGCGAGGAGTGGTAAGGAGTTGATAGACACAGTGATCAACGAGGAATCGGAGTTAGAGGTTGAGAAGACTGAGCCGACAGAAAAAGTCGTGGAAGAGAAGGGTATTGCATCTGAGTCAGTGCCACCAGTAGTAGAGCCAGATGTGCCGTTTCCTCAAGCCTTGAGAGAGTCGAGGAAACCTGAGCCTGACAAGGCAATTTTTGATACTTTCAAGAGGCTTGAGGTGAACATTCCGTTCCTGGATCTTCTTCAGACTGTCCCGAGGTATGCCAAGTTTCTGAAGGAGCTGTGTACCACTAAGAGAGACCAGAGGTTGAGGAGTCAGAAAAAGGCAAAGGTTCATGAGCATGTTTCTGCCGTTTATCAGAGGAAGTTGCCTAAGAAGTGCAATGATCCGGGGATGTTTGTGATCCCTATTTCTCTAGGGGATTCATCGGAGCACAAGGCAATGCTCGATTTAGGGGCTTCAATCAATGTGATGCCTTATACATTGTTTGAGAACCTAAAATTGGGACCATTGCAAGACACCCGGGTAATTATACAGCTGGCTGACCGGTCCAACGCTTATCCGAAGGGGTTAGTAGAGGATGTTCTCGTCCGGGTTGGTAAGATGATTTTTCCGGCTGACTTTTACGTGTTGGATATGGATTCTGATCCTAAGGCCCCCATTCTTCTTGGAAGGCCTTTCATGTCTACAGCTAGAACCAAGTTGGATGTGGCCAATGGTTCGTTGTCTATGGAGTTCGATGGGCAGGTCATGGAGTTCAACATCTTTGACTCCATGAAATACCCAAAGGACGTCCACTCCTTATGTTTCATGGATGTAATTGAGCCTGTGGTAGAGGATGTTTTTGAGGTGAGCAGCACCAATGATGATTTGAAGGCGGTTTTAGAGAATGCATTGGGGTTTGCGGAGTTGGATTTTGAAATTTCCGACAGTCTGAAGGAAGCAGTAATGAGCTTATCAGGTGATACTCCGGGGTATGTGAAGGTGCAGTTAGAGATTCCGCCAGGGAAGCCCGTGCCATCTATTGAGAAGGCACCTGAGCTCGAGTTGAAGACCCTAGGAGGGTTGAAATATGTTTACTTGGGAGAGAATGATACGTTTCCGGTGGTAATCTCAAGCAAGCTGAATGAGGTGCAGGAAGAGAAATTGGTAGAGGTGGTTCGGGCAAGGAAGGAGGCGATTGGGTGGACTATTGCCGATCTTAAAGGCATAAGTCCATCTTTGTGTACACATAAGATTGTTCTGGAGGATGATGCAAAGCCGGTTAAGCAACCGCAAATGAGGATGAATCCACCGATGATGGAGGTGGTAAAAGGAAGTCTTGAAGTTAATGCGAGATGGGGATCATTTACCCCATATCCGATAGTAAGTGGGTGAGTCCCACTCAGTGTGTTCCAAAGCGAGGCGGGATCACCGTCTCAATAAATCATAAGGGAGAGTTGGTGCCAATCCGGGAGCAAACGGGTTGGCGAGTTTGCATCGACCTTCGGCGCCTTAATGAGGTAACACATAAGGATCATTTTCCCCTCCCCTTTATTGATCAAATGCTTGAAAGGTTAGCCGGAAGGGCGTATTACTGTTTTCTTGATGGTTATTCCGGGTATTTTCAAATACCTATTGCCCCGGAAGACCAAGAGAAAACTACGTTTACTTGCCCTTTTGGCACCTTTGCATATCGGAGGATGCCGTTTGGATTGTGTAATGCACCTGCGACTTTTCAAAGGTGTATGATGAGCATCTTTTCCGACTTTGTTGAGAATTTCATGGAGGTCTTCATGGACGATTTCACTGTTCATGGAGACTCATTCGACCAATGCCTTGCTCACCTTGCTCTTGTCTTGGACCGTTGCATTGAAACAAACTTGGTTTTGAATTATGAAAAATGCCATTTTATGGTTGAGCAAGGCATTGTGTTGGGTCATGTGGTGTCAAAGAAAGGCATAGAGGTTGATAAGGCAAAAATTGATGTCATTTCTTCCCTTCCCTATCCCACTAATGTGCGTGAGGTCCGGTCTTTCCTCGGTCATGCGGGGTTTTACCGGCGCTTCATAAAGGATTTTTCAAAAATCGCCTCTCCTCTATGCACTTTATTACAAAAAGAGGTTGATTTTCATTTTGATGAGAGGTGTAAGGGAGCATTTGATGAGTTGAAGTCTAGGTTGACCACCACCCCCATAATTCAAGCACCCGATTGGTCTCGCCCCTTCGAGATCATGTGCGATGCTAGTGATTATGCAGTTGGGGCTGTTTTGGGTCAAAAGGTTGAGAGGGCATCCCATGTCATTTATTATGCTTCTATGACCCTCAATGATGCCCAAAGGAATTATACCACAACCGAGAAGGAGTTGTTGGCGGTTGTGTTTGCTCTTGAGAAGTTTCGGTCATATCTTTTAGGCACCAAAGTCATTGTTTACACCGACCATGCTTTGCTCTTAAGTATCTTATGACCAAGAAAGAGGCGAAACCTAGACTTATTAGGTGGATCCTTTTATTGAGTGAATTTGATATCGAGGTGAAAGATAAGAAGGGGGCCGAGAATCTTGTGGCCGATCATTTGAGTCGTCTTGTGCTTAAAGAGGATGAGCCCTCTAATCATTGTTCAATTCGGGGTGAGTTTCCCGATGAGTCTCTTTGGGTGGTTCAGTCGTCTGCACCGTGGTATGCAGATTTGGTCAATTTTCTTGTGTCACAAAAGTTCCCTCCGGGACTTAATAAATCTAAGAAGGATAAAATTCGGAGTGAGGCAAAATATTATGTGTGGGATGAGCCTTATTTGTGGAGGCATTGTGCGGACCAAGTGATCCGTAAGTGTGTAGCCGATAGTGAGATTCATTCTATCCTTAGATTTTGTCATGAGCATGCATGCGGTGGTCATTTCGGTGCTAGAAACACGGTGAGGAAAGTGCTTGAGAGTGGTTTTTATTGGCCTACCATGTTCTATGATGCATATAATTTTTGCAAATCTTGTGATAGGTGTCAAAGAGTTGGTAACATAGGTCGACGTGATGAGATGCCACAACACTTCGTCTTAAATTGTGAGATTTTTGACGTATGGGGAATCGACTTTATGGGTCCTTTTCCCAATTCTTTTGGCTTCTTGTATATCTTGTTGGCGGTTGACTATGTTTCCAAGTGGGTTGAAGCAATCCCCACACGCACCGATGATTCACGGGTAGTGGTCAATTTCCTTAAGACCAATATTGTGAGTAGGTTTGGTATGCCTAGGGCCATCATTAGTGATAGGGGGACACATTTTTGTAATAGGACGGTCGAAGCTTTGGTTAAGAAATATCATATTACTCATAAGATTTCGACCGCCTATCACCCCCAAACTAATGGCCAAGCTGAGGTGTCCAACCGGGAGATCAAATCCATTCTTGAGAAAACTGTGAACCCATCTAGGAAGGATTGGAGTCTTAGACTTGATGATGCTTTGTGGGCCTACCGGACGGCTTACAAGACACCTATCGGTATGTCCCCATATCGGTTAGTGTTTGGGAAGCCATGTCATTTATCGGTGGAGTTGGAACATAGAGCATTTTGGGCCATTAAGAAATTTAATATGAACCTAGATGGGTCCGGTGAGGAGAGAAAGTTGCAACTAAGTGAGTTGGATGAGATCAGGAGAGACGCTTACGAGAACAACCAACTCTATAAGGAGCGGGCAAAAGCTTGGCATGACAAAATGATCAATAGAAAAGACTTTAAGGTTGGTCAAAAAGTCCTTTTATTTGATTCCCGTCTCCGGTTGTTTCCCGAAAAGCTAAGGTCGCGGTGGGCCGGACCTTTTATTGTGAGGGAGGTATATCCGCATGGTGCGGTTGAGATTGGTAGTCTCTCCGGAGACAAGGTTTTTAAAGTAAATGGTCAACGCCTAAAATTGTATCATGATGGCGTGGGAATAAATGAGGATATGGAGGTGCATTATCTCCAAAATCCTAGTTATGAGTAGACCTTATTTCTGAGTCTTGTCAAAGACTTAAAACTTTGATGCTAGCCGGGGGCTTACCCGGCGTTTGGTCTAGCTAAAGACGGTAAAGAAGGGCGGCTAACCGGGAGGCAACCCGGGATTTAATCATTCATTCTTAGTTTTTATTGTTGTTGTATTTACTTTCTATCATATTTGAATTGGTGCTACTTAAGGTATTTGTTTTTGTGGTGTTGTGCAGGGAATAGCAAGGAGAAAGGATCAACCCCTGGGCCTGTTTAAAAAAAAAAATGAAAAAAAATGTGTGGAATTGGCCCAGGGGACGACTCGTCCCCTTGCAAAGCTAACTATTCCCCAAAGGGGGGACGCATGAATCAGAGAGGGGGCAAAAGTGGACGACTCGTGCCCCTTGGGACGACTCGTCCCTTGGGGCCTGAGCAGTCAAAGCGTGAAAAAAAAATTAAAAAAATTAAAACAAGGGTTTTAAAAACCCTAAGCCGTCGTCCCCTCCCCTTCTTCCCAGTCGTCCTCTCTTCCTTCTTCTTCTCTCTCTCTCTACAATACCCACCAATTCCACCATTACCACCCACCAAATCCACCATACTCCAACCCCTTCAACCCAAAATCTCCAACCCCATACTCTTCCCTCACCAAAACCGCGCCCTAAACTCCCTCTATCTTCTTCTTCAACCTCCTAAACCACCATTAATGACCCAAGCTTTCTCTCTCTACCAATTCTTAAATTTACCCACTTTCTTCTCTATTTTCTTCAAAAACCGAGCCCTAATTTACCTTCCCACCCTAATTTCGACCCACCTTCTTAATTTTTTTTGCCCTCAATCCTTCCAAAATTCGAAAATCAATAAACCCTTGAAAGTCAAAACCGAATTTTTTGGTCAATCTTGTGGGAGCTTATGCTTGGAGGATTCAAGGAGGGGTGTTGTTGACTGCTTTTGGAGAAATTGTAAGGTAAAAATTTCAACTTTTTCCCTTGCATTTTAATTTGTTGGGATTTGTTGAATTGTTGATTGGCGGTTCGGTTGGGAATTGGAAGGAGATTGTTGTTGTTGTGGTGGGTTGTTTGGCTTGAATTTTTGTGAATTTTGTGTGGAGGAGGAGTTGTGTATTGTGTTGAAAAAAAAATGACTTCTAGGGGAAGAGATGCTCGAGGGGGTGGCAATAAAAGAGTTAGAATAACAACCCAATCCGAGGTCCCAAATGATCCCCCTCCCCCTAATGCTTCCTTACCATATATGGGATTACTCCAATTGTCTTCCGCTCAAAAGAAAAAGTGGCGAAATTTGGAAAGTAGAAAATTTCAGGTCACCACCTTCCTCCATTTGCCGGTGTTAAGAGATTTGGGTTTAGAAACCTTAGTTGCAGATTTAATGAACCAAGCCGGGTTGGGAACTTTCTTGGGGAAGAGAGCGGATTCGTATTTGAGATATTCACTGGAATTTCTCTCAACTTTGGAGGTAGGAAAGGGGGCAAATGCCAATACTATTCGGTTTCATATTGATGATGAAGTTTTTAGAGTGACCTATGATGAGTTGAGGGAGATCCTGGGGGTTGACCGGTAGGGAGATTGGTTGGATGTTGATGGGGCTAGCTGCTTTTTCTTTACGGAGCTTACGGGGTTGCCTTGCACTAAAAAATTTCTTAGGGCTTCTTCTTTGTCTCACCCGGCTTGGAAGTTGTTTTATAGAGGATTGGCTATGACCTGGTTGGCGAATGGGGAGCCTGCGCAATTAAATCTTGCTATGATAAATCTTTTGCGCACGGGGTTGAGGAGTTACCAGGTGAACCCTGATTGGGTGAATATCTTTGTGAGGAGATGTGAGGCATTTGCCCTTACAAAAAAGGGCAACATTTCTGTAGGCGGGATGATCACTATGATTGCTTTGCGGCTGTGTGGGGAGTTAAAGCCCGAAGCGGTAAAATTGACAGGGGGCACGAGCCTATATTCGAGAGAGTGGCTTATTCAATATGACAAGTTTGCGAGGGACCCGAGGGGGGCGGGCAACTTTTCCTTATTATTTGAGTATGGTGATCCGAGGAAGACGTTTACTTGCACGGCAGGAGCCACATTTCCGACTGGCACACACGCTAGACATTGGCGTATGCCTGGGGTTGAGGATGAGATGGATCCTGTTGGGGAGGATGATGATGAGGATCGGGAGCGGGAAGCGGGGCGGTCATGATGAGGCGAGCAAAACCGGGAGCCGGCGGGGCTCTTTTAATCAATGGGATGAGATGAGGGCGTTTATAGATGAGCAGCATGGGAGATATGCCTATGAGGACAGGAGGACCCAGGATAGATATGCTTACGAGGATCAGAGGTTCATGAGTCGGGTAGCTTTTGAGGATAGGAGGTGGGCGGAGTATGGTGATACTTTGGAGGAGATACAGGACAGACAGATTGCGATGGATAGCCGCCATCGACAGATGGAGTCCTGGATGATGCAGCAGCAGGGACCTTCCGCATATGTTCCTGTGGCGGATGAGCAGTATGCCAGTCTGTTGTCCCATAGTGAGGCCCGTGAGCTGAGGCGTGCATCTAGACGAACGCCTGCTCCCGACGCGGGTTCTAGTTCGCAGTCACAGTCAGGTGGTCAGTGGCAGTACCCAGCGTGGCAGTGGCAGACATGGCAGTGGCCACCTCAGTGATGGTATTATTTTTCCCTCTTTTACGCTTTTACTGTCCTAGCACTTTTATTGTTGCACACACATTGAGGACACTGTGTAGTTTAAGCGTGGGGGTATGGGGGATGTTTGTATCTGTACAGTTTCTTTTGATTTCTAAAAAAAAAAAAATTGAAAAAAATGAGAGGCTAAGTGAAAACCCTAGAGGGCACTTAGGCAAAAGGAGAGAGTGTGTTTAAAAAAAAAAATAATAAAAAAAAACAAAATAAAAAAAAATGAGAGGCTAGGTGAAAATCGGAAACGACACCTAGGCAAAAGGTGAGTGAGTGAAATTCTTTCTATCCGTTAATTCATCGGTGTTGAAGTCATAAGGGGGGTTCGGAGTTTCGGGTTAGGATTTTTCACTTTGGTGTAGGAGGTTTGGATTAGAGGAGATAGGTTAGAAATCCTCATTCATTTTGGAGTTATAAGGGGGCGTAGGAGTTTGTTTTCATGAGGTAGTTGTGAGGGATTAACACCCGAACAACTTTTATTTTGAGGGATGATGTAGTGAGAGCCAAGCGTGGGGGAAACGTAGGTTATATTTAGTTCCCCTTGGCTTTTGTGTGAGGACCTTAGCTTGAATACTGTTATTTTGGGAGTTGGTATCAAGTTAAGGTCATTTGTTTTCATTGATCATATTTATTGGTGATATAAGGAGATGGAGTTTCTTATACTATGTTTGTGACTTTTGATTGACTTGTTGGCGGATTAGAGGAGACTAGGAATCAATACCCTCCATGCATCTGTTTTAGGCCGGTGTTAGATTGGAGTTTAGGATATTACTCAGGGACGAGTAATGGTCTAAGCGTGGGGGTATTTGATAGCGCGGATTTGTTCTATGTTATTCCTATGTTTTCCGGTATTATTTTGTGTTATTTCCATGTAATTTGTTAGGTTTGATGTCTTATGAGTGATATTATGTATTGTGAGGATTATGAGATAAAAGATGTAATTTGAGAGAATTTTTAGAGAGTTTTTGATGTAAGTGTTTTTGGTCCTCATGAGTTGCTCAAGGACATCAAGTTTTACACCATGGAAGTCAAGCCAAGGAAGTTCGGGAGCGAGCAAAGGATTGAAGAGAAAATATGAAGAAATCAGTGATTTTGCTTCAGGGGACGAGTCGTCCCCATTTGGCCTAACTATTCCCCAAAGGGGGGACGCCAGATTCAGAGAGGGTTGCAAACATGGACGAGTCGTCCCCCACATCACGACTCGTCCCCATTGAAGAAAAGCCAAGGGACGACTCGTGACCATAGGGACGAGTCGTGCCCTGGTGTGCTGGAATGACGTATTTTGGCAGTTTTTATTATTTTTAATTTATTTTCTTTTCCTTTTTTAGCTAGGGTTTAGGGAGGAAGTATAAATACTTTCTCTTAGCAGTCTTTTGAGGTTATCTTATTTCTCATTAGCTTTTTCAAACAATATTCAAGCTTTGAATCTCCATGGAAGGCTAAAATCTCTTGCTTTGGATTTGTAACTTTTGAACCATCTTTACTTTCAATTGAGGTTTGATTTCTTTTGATTACTCTCCCCTAATTGCAATTTTACTTGTTCTTAATTTCAAATCAATTTCTAGGGTTTTGAGAAATTGATCAATCCCTTTATCCTTTTAATTGATTATTGCTAGATCTCCCTTGTATCGTGTCGGACTAGGGTTATCATTGTAGCACTTTTGCAATTCTTGAATGTTTCATCTTGGATTGTAATTAAAGTAAAATTGGCTTTAATTCTATTTGAAATAACAATAGGTTAATTTCTTGATCTTAATCTCTTAAAATTTTCATCGATTAATACTTTGAATCTTGACCGTGTCGGCTAGGTTTTGGTATTGATTAGGGTTATTAGTTGAGCGTGTCGCCGCTAGTAATTATTAACAAAGAAGAGATAGAGATTTTACATCTTGTGATCAAGTAATTAGGGAAAGAAAGAAAGAATCATTCCGGTGATATTGATTGATAGACGGGGATAATTTTGCATATCCAAAGTGTTCTTTTACATTATTATTCATAACTTAGATTTTAATTCCCGTCGTAGGATTATAATTATTCAACAAACAAAAACCCCCCATTTGTGTGCGTGACTTGATCGTTTGCAATACTGTTCCCTGAGATCGATCCTGGACTTCCACTATCTACATTATTAGGAGTCCTTGTAGTAATTTGTAGGCGTGCGATTTAGCCTATCACCACTCCGGAATATCTAACGGTTGAAGTAGCCCCGCCGGTCTCTGATGCTCGGCCTTGATTTGTTGACAAGTCAAACATTTAGATACAAAATCCACAATCTCTCTCTTCATCCCATTCCACCAATAACCTCACTTCAAATCTTGGTACATCTTCGTACTTCCCGGATGAATAGAAAACTTTGATTTGTGGCCATCCTCTAAAACTCGCCTTTTGATCTCCGGTGAAGAAGGAACGCAAAGTCTGCCTTGAAAAGTCAAAATTCCATCTCGATTCAACGAAAACTCCGCGACCTTTCCATCTTGCACTTGCCCCATAATTTTCTTCAGTTCCGGATCACTTTGTTGAGCTTCCAAAAGATCTCCATATAAATTAGGAACTGCTCGGACATTCGCAAATATCATTTCACTGCTCGGACATTCGCACTTGCTAAACTTGGCAAACAATTGCTTCTCACGAAGAATGGATAAGACAATTCTCAAGTGATTCTCATGATCTTCCCGGGATTTGGAGTAGACAAGGATGTCATCAATGAAAACCACAACAAAACTATCAAGGTAAGGCTTAAAGATCCGGTTCATCATATCCATGAATACTGTCGGTGCATTAGTTAACCCGAAAGGCATAACCACGAACTCATAGTGACCATATCTCGTCCTGGAAGCTATCTTTGAAATGTCATCTGGTCGGATCTTCAACTGATGGTATCCGCTTCGCAAATCAAGTTTGGAATATATCACGGAACCTTGAAGTTGATCAAACAAGTCATCAATATGCAGAAGAGGGTACTTATTCTTGATAGTTGCTTGGTTCAACAATTTGTAGTCGATATACAATCTCAACGTGCCATCCTTCTTCCGAACAAACAAAATCGGTGCTCCCCACGGCGAGACACTTGGACAAATGAAACCCCGATCTAACAATTCTTGCAACTGAGTCTTCAACTCTTTTAACTCAGTTGGAGCCATTCTGTTGGGTGCTTTAGATATAGGTGAGGTACCGGACACTAAATCAATACAAAACTCTACCTCTCTATCCGGAGGCATAGAGTACTCAGTTGAAAACACATCACCAAACTCATTAACAACCGGGACATGAGATAACTCGGGGGATTTCGTACTTGAATCTACCACATAAGCCAAGTACCCCGCACACCCTTTAGATAACATTTTTCTAGCCTTTAAAGCAGAAATAACATGGATACCAAACAGAGATTTATCCGCATCAAACACAAATGTAGGCATATTAGGCATAGCAAAGGAGACTCGTTTCTTATGACAGTCTACCAAAGCATGGCAATGACTCAACCAATCCATACTAAGGATGACATCAAAATCCCGGATTTGTAACTCTACCAAATCCACTGGCAATACATGCCCACAAATATTCACATCACAACCATTATAGACCAAAGAAGATGCGAGGCACTCTACCATAGGAGTAGAAACCTCTAGCACATAAGGCATAATTTTAGGCAATTTATGCAATGCAAATGCAAAATGAGATGCCACAAAAGAATGGGAAGGCTCGGGATCTATAAGGATGCGGGCCTTAACTCCTGAGACAGGGACTATACCTCTAATGATGGCATTAGGATCGACCTCTCCTCTACCCAAGGCAAACACTCGCCCTTGCACTCTATCCTTTGGCTTCCCCTCGTTATCTCTTTTCACTCCACCTCTTTGTCCCCCTTGACCGGTAGCCGAAGCTTGCCCTCGTTGTAGCTTAGGATAGTTCTTCTTGAAATGACCTGCTGCTCCACACTCAAGGCATTTGCCTTGTTTACTCCAACACCTATCCTCCAAATGACCCATCTTCTTGCAAAAACCACATACTATCCCAAATTGACTTGAAGTCGAACGATTTGTCGGAGCCGCCACATTTCCTCCTCTCACTAACCCCGGAGCTGAAGACCTTTATTGCCCTCTACTCTGTCCAGAACCTTGACCTTGGAATCTCAGTTTACTTCCACTTCCACTTTCAGATTTACCCCGATGCTCTTCAATATCATTCTCTATTCGGTATGCTCTATTCACTGCCGCTTGGAAGTCGGTGAAGTCGTGCATCAAAAGCTGCTTTCTGAACTCCAATCTCAACCCTTTCACGAAGTGGTAGACTCTTCTCTCTTCTTCTGGTACCAAATGAGGACAATATCTTGCCAACTCGGTAAACTTAGCAGAATACTGAGCCACTGTCATCGTCCCTTGCTCCAATCTCAAGAATTCGACCTCCTTCTTGTCCCGTGTAACCATCGGAATGAAGTGATCTCTGAACTTGCGGGTAAAGTTCTCCCATGTCTGTGGCGTGTGGTCACGGTCCCAACTATCCTTCACGATATGCCACCAATGCTCGGCGGGTCCCTCCAATTTGAAAACGGGACACCTCACTATTTCTTCGTCCGGACTCTCCATCGCCGCAAATATCTTGTTCATAGCTTCAAGCCACCTTTCCGCCTTCAACGGATCTGGATCCCCATTAAAGCTTGGTGGAGCCATCATAACAAACTTCTCCAATCCATGCCGATGTCTACCTTCCTGATGATGTTGTGCTTGACCTTGAGCTGCCATGGTTTGCAAGAACACCCTAAACATGTTCATCATCTCCGCATTTGGATTTCCACCTCCCCCGGCATTACCCTCATTCTCTGGTGCTCTATGCTGATCATCTTCATTTCCCGCCATTGAACAAACTCCTGCATTAAACACTCATCGTCAGTTATCACACACTCTCCCTTAAGGTAGACATCTACCCTTGAACTCTAAACCGAGCTCTGATACCAACTGTGGGGACCCCGACCCGGAACCTTAGCTCGTGCCCCGAGCGGGAGGGTCCCCTTACTATTAAAAACCACCTGAATTTTAAAAAACTTTAACTTAACTTGAAAAGAAAACAAACTTTAACATTTCCATTACAAAACTAACTTAAAACCTCTCCACTTGGAGGAAAGTTAGAAACAAACTTTGAAATATAGACAACATGTTTTAGTTACAAAAGATCACAATTATAAAGTTGAACCAAATTTGTTTATATACAAACTCCACAAAGGAGCTACACCAAAATACATTTACAAATCCCAACCAAGACATACATAGACAACCCAAAAGACACGTCCAAACTTCTTTCCGTCCTCACTGACCTGGACCGCCTGTCTCAGAGCGATCTAAAACATTAAAGGGAGAAGGGTGAGAATAAATATCAATAAGCTATTATGAATGCAATAATATGCCAAATAAAATGCAACACATAACAAGTTGCTCATAACACGTTGGTAAAGCAGTAAACACCTTACGTTACCTTGGTTTACCTTTCCCGTCTGAACAATAAGTCGTACAACGTTGGGAGTAAAACTCCACTCATTTGTGAACTGCTTAGGCATATTCACATCTTATAAGACCTATTTTTCAGGAAACCATATAAGATACTAGCAATCTGTAAGGCTTTTGGCTCAATACAGAAGCTTCCCAGTATGTGGCCACAGAAGGGGACATTCACATGTATAATGTAATCCAATCACATTATAGAACAATTTTCATAATTGATCATATTCCATTATACCCCTAAACATCAGCTGTTTGAAACACATTCAAGTACATAATAGTTACTTGAAAAGAAATCCATAAAAGGGATAAGAAAATAACAACATGGTATTCATACTCATGTTTAAACCAATACAATAGTGCAACATACATTTCATACACTATTTAAATCACCAACCATGAATAGGTAATCAAGTAAGGCACAATGTATAACCAACAATCCCTACATGTTCAATATACAACAATTTATAACCTCTATAAAGGTTCAAGATCAAATTACCAAGTTTGAATAACTTTGGTTAAGTTACAAATCAAGCCTGCCAACCATTTTCCGAACAATATTTAAACCCCTTCCTCAAATCCATTTTTACCAAGTAAGACACCATTGGATAGCTAAAGAGTTGTTCTATTATAGTCAAAGAGGGTTCAATTATATACTAGGTAGATTAGGTTTCTATTGCTTGAAAAATGGTTCAGAGGTGACAGGGCAGGGCATGACTCGTGCCCCAGGGCACGACTCGTGCCACCTTGACACCCCCTCAGATACAGTCGTCCCCACAGGCATGACTCTTCCACCTTCAAGAGATGACTCGTGCCACAGGGCACGACTCGTGCCCTTTTACCAGAATTTAGAACAGAGCTGAAAAACATCAGCAACCAAATTCCAATTGTTATCAACGTAGTTCCTCTGCTTTTGAAGTCATAAAATAGGTACTAAACATCACCATAACTCATACCAAACCATCCCATACTCATTTCAATCCAAGTATAATGTACCAACATCATTTTACAACCTTCCAAACCAAGAAAATTGGGCAAACTAACCATGCACATTCATCTAACCCATAATTCAACAATTACTTTTACTTTACATCACCATTTCAACCTAGACAACACTACCATTACCAAGTCTCGCTTCCAATCCTTTCATGATCATTCCAACTCAAGAAAAATAGTTCCAAAAATACCAAAACCCATTTATAAAACATCAATAACAACCATAAACATTAAATGAACAAGTTTTTGAAAGAAATCATAATAACTTACCGGAATAATTCGAAAATAAGTAATTCTTTTTCCGGATAGATACGCTCCCCTCGGCTTCACGAATAATAATACGCGAACGGATTCAAAAACGAAAAGGAATTGAATTTGCTAGAATTTTTGGAAGGAAAGAATTAGGGTTTGGTTTTTCTTTCTTAAGAAGAGAGGAAGAAGATGAGGTGTTAGTAAAAATGATTTCTCCACGGAGAAAATGAGATAAACATTAATCCATTTACACATTAGCTCCTCCAAGGTTTGAACCACTACCACTAACAACCTTAACAATCAACTTTGACACTAAAGCACCTAAATATTTTATAATCTTTTCATTTAAAATTTCAAATATTATACTTTCACCACAACATTTCATTTTTATTTCATTTAGACCCTAAATCATTAACTTAATTTTATTATCATCCTAAATTATCATAAGTTGTCAAAGTATAAAATAAACACATAAACTTAACAAATATCATGAAATGCATAAATGAAATACTACAACCCCAACCCCACGTGCTTAACATGTGCTAAAATGGTGCCTAAGATTAGGGTCGTGACACTCGCTCCCCCTTAAAGAAAATTCGCCCCGAATTTTGAATGGACTTACTTGCACGCTCAAATAACCAAGGATATTTTTCTCTCACTTCCGACTCTAGCTCCCAAGTTGCTTCTTCAATTGAATGATTCTTTTATAGAATCTTCACTACCGGGATACTCTTAGTTCGCAATTCTCTAACTTGAAATTCCAAGACTCTCAACGGTTCCTCTACGTATGACATATCCACTTGAATATCTTCGGGAGGAGAACTCAAGATGTGAGAAGGGTCATAGCAATATTTTCTCAACATTGAAACATGAAACACGTCATGAAGAGATGAAAGGGATGGAGGTAACGCCAACCTATAAGCCAACTTACCAATATTTTCTAAAATTTCAAACGGACCAACAAATCTTGGAGCCAATTTAACTGATTCATCAATTCTGTAAAAGAATTACCCGGTCCTGTCGGAGTGAAGCCAAACTGATGCATCTCATCGTATTGATCCTCCATCTCTGGCTCATCCTCCAGCACGTATCGGCCACGTCTACGAACTCGATTTTGCCTCTGTGGCTCCTCTTCAGCAGCATGATCAACCGTTGGAGGGGGAGCTTGGGCTTCCAGTCGTTGCTGCTCCCGAATAGATGTCAATGTGTTTCTGATATATTGACGGTTGTAATTGCGCATTTCTTCCAAGAATGTGGCATTCTCATTGTATATGTGCATCCCTTGAAGGCTTTGAATATGTTCAAAACAATTAACTAAATTAATTAATACGAAAAAAATGGTAATTTTTTTTAAAAGCATTGTATGTAGTATATAACTTACCACACCCTCAAAACTAGTTGAACGTGGCCTGAACCCTAGACCCTCCACATGAGACGAATTCTGGATAAACGATCGAGTAATTCTCCTATACCATATCATATAGGGATGACGGTAACTCATATTCACTTCACCATACTCTCCATCAACGACATTAATCGCTCGTTCATTCCACGTTTCTATGTGCAGACCATGTTCTTGCATCCAGTTAACGGCTGACCGACCTCGCCGACTAATCTGATGCAGGTCCAAACTAGTGTCGCAGTCATCAGGCACACCTTGAACCATCCCAAACTATCGCATTACGCGATCTGGAAAGTGTCATTCAACCCTCTCAAAGCAGATGAGGGGCACCTTTGCCCTCCATATAGCTTGCCCCTGAAGACAGTAATTCGGAGCTATCACACCTAAGTATGGCTGCCACACAACCTGATCCTCGTTTATATATGACAATTGGTCTCGGTAGCCTTGCAGGTTATGGGCAGTCACAGAAGTATACGACAAGGGACCCTTCCACCTACATATGAAACAATTGACATAAAAAATAATGAGTAAAAAAGTGATAAAATACAAAACATATCATTTACAAAATGAAGTAATTGAAATATACCTGCAACCCAATGGTAATGCTCCATTAAGTGTGTCACCTCCATGTCTCCTAGGTTGTGTACACAACAACCTCTCCCATGCCCAAAGCTATAAAAAAATTATCATTACGTACAAAACAGATTAAGTCCACTAGCATAATGTAATCAAATATAATTGACATACATGTACAATGGTCAAGAAGCCACCACACCCTTTCGAATCGTGCTGAGATGCTACACACATCTCCCTATACAAGAAGGCCAACGCTGCACTACCCCAACTATACTCACCAATATTATTTATTTCCCTAAGAAGTGAGAGGTACATCAACTTCACTAGGTTATCAGACGAGTTGGGCATAATGTATGACCCCAATAACAGAAAAATATAGGCTCGAGTATATGTCTCAATCATATACTCGGATGCATTATTGGGAAGCTGATCGAAAAGAGGGAAGTGATCTAGAACCCATCTCATAGACACCATTCCACCTTTTTTGATGTCTGCGGGAGATATTGCAACCCCAAATAACTCCTCAACAATTCAACACATTTCTCCTTTCTCCTACTAGTTTCTAAACTAGTCACAACCAATACGTCTACAGGAAGACCACACAACATACCAATATCCTCTAAGGTGATGGTCATCTCCCTTACAGGTAAGTGAAAAGTGTGGATTTCTGGATGCCATCTCTCAATCAAAGCCTCTATCAAGTGCCAATCATATTGTAAATGACCTAATAAATACACTCCGTAAAATCCAGCATTTATAAGCTTATTTTCTATCCTCCAATCAACTCTAGCTGGAAGCTCTGTACCATGCCTAGGTCTTAAATTTGGCAACTGTTGTCCAGCCCAAATATAGTTAGATCTATGTGTCTCCTGTGAAGTCAATACATGTGGATCGATTGGCCCAGGAACAATAAAGGGTTGTTGTTCATGTTGATTCATCTGAAACACATAAATTCAATAGTAATTAAATTTAAATGGGACTTAAGGTTTTGCTATATTTAAGCTCAAATTTTAAATTTAACACTTAAAAATTAATAATTAAGTAGAAAAATTGCAACAAGTTTGTCAAAATAATTTTAACAAGCACATGATTTTAAACCTAACTTAAGAAAATCCTAACTAGGCTAAAATTGAATTACAATTGTTTAATTCATTGACAATCAACAAATTATATAAAAATGCACAAATAAACTCTTAGGAAAATTTATATGGCTAAAATTAAAAATTCAAAACAAATAAAAAGAAGAAATAAAACTAACCTTTCAATTAAGATAAAATTTTCCTGTTCTTCTTCCTCTCAAAATTTTTTCTCTTCAATCCTTCTCTTTCTTTCTCAATTTTCCTTCTTCACACCTTCAAACTCTTTCTCTTTCTCTTTCTTTCTTTCTTCCTCCTTTCTTTCTCTTTCTTTCTTTCTTCCTTCTCCCTCCTCTTTCTCTTTCTCTGTCTTTCTTTCTTTCTTTCTTTCTTTCTTTCTTTCTTTCTTTCTTTCTTTCTGATGACGCCAAACGATTCAGGGTCAGAAAGGTTGAGGATATCTGGCAGGATATATTTAGTTGGTGCGGTACCTATGAACATAACGCAAACGAAGCACCATTAAGGCCAAAGTTGGATGTTAATCCAACTCAGTCCCTCGAGTGTGAGAGTAAGAATACTGAGATTATAAGGCTTGGAATACCTTGAATATGTGTGATATGGCTTACAATATAGATTTGGCACTTACCTTGTCCAAGGGGACAAATGTCTTCTATTTATAGGCAATGAGGAGCTGCTCGCTGATGTAAGCCATGAGGTCAGCCCTAAAGGGCACTTTAGTCTTTGACCGCATACACGTGTCCGCATCTGATTGGGTCTGTCAGGAAAGGAAGATTCACTGTCAGAAGGGATGTCGCTGATGTTGACAGGAGCCGTGTATCCGGTGCGGCGCATTAAATGCAATGGTAGGCGCCTGACTGAGCCGCATTAAATGTGATGGGAGTGAGCTGGCTACTTGCATGTCAGAGCCAATAAGATAACTTGCTCAGTAAGCCTTGATATCGACCGGGAGTCTGGTGGGATAACCGGGAGTCTGGTATGAGACCGCGGTCAATATCTTAGGCGCGGTCAATGGTAATTGACGCGGGCACAGATGTTGCGGTCACAACTCATGCGGTCACCAGGCTGACGGTCAGGATCCCTTCGGTCTGGAGTAGGATGATGATGAGAGGAACGCGGTCTTGACCTCAGGGGTCTATCTGTCCGCGGTCTTGACTCTGGCGGTCTAGGAAATGCCACATCATACTGGGCCTTTGGACTAGACGAGCTTGGGCCCGGTCTAGCTGGTTCGGGCTCATCAGTGGCCCCTAGCTCCTAGTGAATGATTATTTATGGTCTGAGCGAGGAGCTACTAGTTAAGCTCGGTTCAATCAGATCGCTCCTTGAGCGGGCACCAATGTTAGCGTTTTTCGCAGGTTTTTGCTCTGCCTCCCGTGCTAATAGGCGCATGTGAGGGGCACGTGTGGAAGATTGTAGGTGCCTTCATTGCTCTGCCTCCCGGTTAACTGGTGGGCCCCTGGGTAGGTAAAGGGACGGCGTGTGGCAGGTACGGAGGGTTTGTGTCACGCATCTACGAGGTGCCATAAATGCCAACCGCTCCATTCTTCGAGAATTCAAACGTTTGGCGCCGGTTCAGGGTTCGAGGGGAATGGTTTGTGGGCTAATTAATTCGGGTCGACCCGTATAGGTAGGCCTTATAAATACAAACCCTTCAACCCTTAGCACCCTTTTATCATTTTCAAGCCTTCAAGTTGCTAGAGAGAGAAAAATTTGTCTTCCATACTTAGCGTTTTCCTCTTCCGAACCTCACTTCGTAAGTAATTTTGCTTTTAATTTCTTCGTCTCCCTCTCTTTTTGCTTCTGGGATTTCGATGACGACCTGTGATTTTGGTCCGGCTCGTCCTTTAGAGTTATGAGATGGAACCACTCCAGATCTCTTCGCCGTTTGTAAACGGACTGGGGGGGATCTATAGGAAGGTGGCCCTTGGGTGGCTTAGGCTATCCATAGAGTGTTTCCAGTATTTCTGTGAGAAATATCAATGGGGGCCGTTTGTCCCACCCCGGTTGTGGGAGGCCAAGAAGAAATTGCTTGTGAAAGGGGAGGTGGTAGTATTGGGGAATACTAATAGATTAAGAAATTTAGTGATGGGGGTTTTGTGCAGGTTTCCCCGTGAGAGAGACCAGGTGTTGAACGCCGTTGAACTGGTGAGGAGAGCGGTCCGTAATCCCCTCATAACTGTTGACTGGGAGAAAGTAGAACTCATGGATCCTGAACTGACGAATAAGGGACAGTGCCCGCGCTCAGAGGATTTGAGCTCTCCCCAAGATGTGGAACCCTTGAACACTATTTACCCCGAGGTCCAGACCGAGGCCCCTGATGTGCCCGTAGTTGAACTGAGTAGTAGCGAGGACCTTGATCCTTTGGAGAGTGAGATGGACGGAGGTAGAGAGGAGGAGGCTGAGGTGGAGCCCTCGAGGGGGTCATCTTCCAGTCTCTTAGGCTCCCCGCCGAGCGTGGAGACGGAGGTTGATGACCGTGAGGAGGGAGACCGCATGGCTGCGGGCACATCCCAAAAGGCAACGATGATTGTTGACGCCTTCGGGGAGGATTCTGAGGAGGAGGCCCCTGCCCGCAGAAAAAGTCATGCTGTTGGAGGCAAACATGGCCGTGGCATGAAAAGAAAAGGTAAGGAGGTGGCCTCTATTGACTGGGAGGTGGAGATTTATACCACCTATAATGTGGATCCCAAACAATTCCGCGTCCGTCCTCTCCAGGAGGTGGAGACAAAGAAGAAGAGGCTGAGACCGAAGACTGTGGCTGATGTCCGCGAGGACAATAGGGCCTGCGACTTTTACGGGGCTCAATTTGAGAACGGGCTGAGACTTCCCCTAGATCCCTTCTTCAACGAATTCTTCAATTTCAACCGGTGCCTCCCTATGCACCTGACCCCCAATTCCATCAGGGCCTTGGTGTCATTCATAACTGTTTGCAAGGTTCTTGGCTACGAGCCTACCCTTTCTGGGCTTTATGCCTACTTCCAAAATCAGATAACCAATGGCAACATGGGGCTGAAAGCAAAGAACAACACTGTCCAGACCTTCTCAGCTCCTACAAATAAGTTTGAGAAGAACGTCCTGGTTATTGAGTCCAGGTTTGGGTGGTCCTTTTCAAGACCTGACATCCCCGCTCCGGTTAGGATTTCCGCCAGCTCTTACCCTAATCCAGCCTTTTCGGAGGCCCTGCGAATTGCCCTGGAGACTTATTTAGCCAAGTACATAACTAAGGGAGTGCAACCCGTATTTGATATGGGCGCCACTGTGGATAGTGAGCCCTTACTGATCTACTCAGGGGTGGCCCCTCAAAGGGAGGGAGGCTGATATGCCCCTAGGATAGAAATAGGGCCCCAACTTCGTGACCCTGATTGGAGAGTGCATGAGTTTTTGATTTTGAGGCTGACTACAAGACTTGTATGATGGGCGCGGTCTGTGAACCCTCGGAATGGATTGGTCTCTACTCTTGTCCGAGAAAACTGCTCTTTTATTTGCTTTCTGATTTCTCGGACTGCTTTTAACCTACTCTTTTTTTTTCAGAGCAGATCCCGCAGAGTACTCCTAATATGGCCAGACTTTCCTCCAACGAACTGAAGGCCCAGAAGCTACGCCAAGAGGCAAAAGAAAAGCAGGCCAGGTAAGCGGCCTTGGGTGGAGTTGCAGGGAAGGGCGTGTCTCTGCCCGTGTCCAACAGATCCTCCGGTGCCACTTTGGCCGGAGTGAAGGTAGCTACCACCAAGGAGTTGCCTCTACCACCCAAGGGTCCTCCCCCAGCCTCTGCTATTTGCGGATCTAGCTCTTTGGGTCGTAACATATCCTCCGGTCACATTAATCAAGCGAACCAGTCCAAGAAGAGGTCTGCCTCTGAAGCGGAGTTAGAGGCCAAGGAGAGGTCGCAAAAATCTCAAAAGGGGGCTGGCACACATGCCCAAGCTTCCACTTTCTCTGCTCCGGTCTCTACCTCAAACAGGGGGAACCATTTGCTCAAACGCATACACTCTTAATCCCCTTACCACTCACGATGAAGCGTGGGCGCTCAAGAGGAGGCTAAATAAGGTGCCCGCAATCACAGGGGTTGACTTATATGCCTTCGGGCCCCATCAATCGGTGGCTGGGTTGGGCTTGCTGAACAGGCTTTATTCTCCTGACTTCTACAAGAACGTAGCGGTCAAGGAGAATGCCTCTACCTTGATGGGGGATATCGGCCTGGCCTTTACTGAGGCAGGATTTGTCCCCTTTTGTACTCTGACTTTGGCCTTTCAACCTTTATTGCACCTACTGACCCTTTACAATGCAGGCATGCAACAAGATAATGCGTCTGAGGGAGATCTCAGATGAGCAGGCTGCTGATTTCAACGAGCAGACCAAGCTTCTTGCGGACAAATGCAGGGAGCTGATCGTGGCTGAGGAAAAGGTGAAGACCCTTACTTAATCCTTGACCGTGAAAGAGGACGATTTGAAGGGCTTCGGGGACCGATTGGCTACGGTGGAGAAGGATTTGGAGAAAGCCAAGGGTGCGTGGGATGAGCTCCGCGGTCACAAGGCGGAGCTTGAGAAGAGGAACGCTGAGCTTTTGAATAGGCTTGAGGCTTCTCAGAAGCAAGTCTCTGCCTTGGAAGCTAAGGCTGACGAGCTCTAGGAGAAACTGCTGCCCTTGACGCAGTTTCAGCTGGAGAGGGAGAACATTCTGCTCGCTACCCGCAAGGAGGCGGTGGAGGAGTTTAAAAACTCCGAGGAATACCAAGAAGCCATATCCAGCGAGGCTTCTGCACAATACGAGATTGCCTGCCAGACGCAGCTACGGAACTTTGCATACATGGGCAAGTTTTCAGCGGAGCAGTTGGCCTTAATAGGCTCATTGATCTCCACTGATCCTTTATGCCTACCCGGGCATGCTCTGGTCCCTCTGGCTGAGGAGGAGGTTAAGAATCTGGAGCTCTCCGCTGCCTCATCCCTGCCTCCGGTTGCTGCGGTCACCGCCACAAGCCTCATCGCTCAGATGGATGAGATGAGGTTTGGAGAAGAGAAGCTCTCCTACGAAGAAGCTGCTGCTCGCCTATTCCCAAACGGGCTTGCAGTTAGCGATTTGTTCGGATTGCAACCAGCTCCTGCCTCAGCTTCTACTGAACCCTCAACTATTACCGATCTAACCATAGCTACCGATCTGCCTTCTCCAACACCCCCAACTGAAGCTGCCAAAGAGACCGCTCCCTCTGACCAACATGTAGCTTAGAATTTTATTTTTTCTTCTTTTTGTTGTAATAGATTGTAGGATTTTTGTAAATCGTTTGCTCTATTAATGGAAGTATTTTTCAATCATTCTTTCCTTGTTTTTATGTTTGGCTGTTTCAAGTTTTTGCAATGTATGAACACTTTTTGATACCTAGTATCAATGCTTTTAGCTAAGCTTGTATTCTTGCTCCTCCTTTTTTCAGCTTCTCAGACTTGGAATGACTGTTTTGGACTCAATTCCGCGGTCAGGGGCATATTAGGCCTTCTGGTCACGTTTTATGAGTTTTCCTAACCCTTTATTCAAAATCACTTGGATTTCTTATGAGAGTCAGCCCTTTCACTATGATCACGTTCGTTGTGGCCTTGGACAATTTTGAGGTCTTGACCTCCTTTTGTCTATTTGGCTTTTAAAACTTCTTTGATCACTCCCTTCCACTTACACTTATTTAGATTTTTTAGATCCTTGTTGTAATTTTAAAAGATCCAAGGCAAGCTACTTTTATTGGGCATGCAGATGGTGGTCGTGAGGCAATATTTCACGCAACAGTAGGTAGGGGCGTATTGTCCCTTTAACCTACCGGCAACTGTATCCACTATTGGTGGTTCACGCGGTCTGACTCTTTGGAGTCTTGTGGCGATCATGTAACGGGCTCATATGTTGGCCTTTGTACATATAGGCATACGAGTAACGGCCACCTAAGGCCTTCGCGCATTTAGTGGGTCCGGACTTTGGCCTTTGTCCCCACTTGCATCTATATCCACAAATTTTTGGTGGTTCACGCGGACAGGACAGGGAATCTTGTCCCCGATCTAGTACGGGCTTAATGGCCTTTGTACCCATATAGGCGTGCGATTGTAATGGATCTTTGCGCATCAGTAGGTAGGGGCTCTTGTGTTGGCCCTTTAACCTACTGGCATCCGCTTGCGGGCATCCACTTTAGCTCGTGAGGCTGGTGGGAGATTGCTACAACAGTTTAACACTAATTTTGCACAAAAATTGATTCAATACTCATACATTCATTGCCTCTCCCACCTTTTTACAAAGATTTTTAAAAGAAATACTTTCTAAGGTGATCGCTATTCCACGCATTTTTGAGGTCTTTTCCTTCCTTTGTCCGCAATATGTAGGTACCCTCTTTGATTATTTGGGTAACTTCGTACGGTCCTTCCCATTTCGGGGAGAGTTTGTGGAAACCAGCTTGGGTCCCTTGCACCTCAACGTTTCTGAGTACCTAATCTTCAACTGAAAAACTTCTTCTATTCACTCTCTTATCATGATGCTTCTTCGCCTTTTGCTTGTAGTTCACCATTTTTTCATTTGCTTGTATTCTCTTTTCTTCGAGATCGTCCAGGTCATACCTTCTGTTTGCCTCGTTTTAAGACTCATTGAAGTATGTGACCCTGTACGAGGGTAGGGCAACCTCGACTGGAGCCATTGCCTCTGACCTATATGTGAGCGAGAAAGGAGTTTCTCCTGTTGAATTTCTGATTGTCGTGCGGACAACCCATAACGCGGTCTGGAGCTCGTCCAACTATCGTCCTCCTCGTCCTTCCAATTTTTTCTTTAGGGCGGTCAGGACTAACTTGTTGCCGGCCTCAGCTTGGCCATTCCCTTGGGGATAAGCAACTGCGGACTGACGGTGCTATACCTTCATTCTCTCACATTCAGTTGTGAATTTTGTAGAGAACTGAGTGCCATTATCCGAGATTATTGCTCGTGGAACCCCAAATCTGCAATAGATGTGATCGTGGACGAAATTAATAACATTCTCCTCGGAGATAGTGGCTAAGGCTTTTGCTTCTGTCCATTTTGTGAAATAATCCACGGCCACCACAGCGTACTTAATACCTCCTCGAGCAGTTGGGAACGGTCCAATTAGATCAATCCCCCACGTATCAAACGGCCACGATGGTACCACCAAAGTCTGCTCTGTTGATGGTAGTCTAGGAATGTCCGCAAACCGTTGGCATTTGTTACACTTTCTTACGTACTCTTATGCATCTCTCCTCATTGTAGTCCAATAAAATCCTTGAAATTTATTTTTGTCTGAGAGAGTGCGAGCACCGGGATGTCCGCCACAAACTCCTTCATGGACCTCATAGAGTAAATTGGTGACCATGTGAGTTTTGACGCATCTTAGCAAAGGCTTGGTGAATGATCGTCGAAATAATACTCCGTCCAGGATGAGGTATTTCGCGGACACCTTTCCAATGGTTCTAGCCTTTGCTGGATCCTCGGGGAAGGTTTGCTTTTCGATGTTATCCTTGATCTCATCTACCCAGTCCCTTACTTGATCCTCAATATTGCTTATCTGAATTCGATCTATAGCAGGTCTTTCTGTGACCTCTATTTGACAATTCGTCTCTAAGTCTATGACCTCTTGATCGGTTATTCTGGAGAGGAGGTCAGCCTCTGTGTTGTCCTCTCTCATCACTTGGTTCAGCTCATAGTATGTGAAATTTTTGATAAGGGTTTTTACTAGACCACAGTACTGAGTTAGCACTGGGTTGATCGTGTCATACTCCCCCTTAATTTGATTTACTATGAGCTAAGAGTCACTATTGATCTCAATATTCTGAACTCCCAAGTCTCTGGCCAGTTCCATGCCTGCTATAATCGCTTCATAATCAGCCTGATTGTTCGATGCTTCAAACTTGAATCTTAAGGCTCTTTTGAATTTCTCCCCGCAGGGTGCGATCAAGAGTATGCCTTCTCCATTCATTAATTTGCTCGCAGAGCCGTCCACGAATAAAGTCCACACTTCTTCTGGATGCTCTTTGGGCTGTACAATCTCTGTGTCTGAGCTATCTTGGGCTTCTTCTTACTCTGTTGGCTTCCTCTTTCCCAGGTCGCTGTCTGCTAGCTTAAATGACGATTCTGCTACAAAATCAGCTAAGGCCTGCGCTTTGATTGTCCTTCTAGGGGAGTAGGTGATATGGAACTCAGTGAGCTCTATAGACCAAGCTAGCATTCTCCCCGAGGACTCTGGTTTGTGTAAAACCTTTCTAAGCGGGGCCTCAGTGAGTACAGTTATAGGGTGTGCAGAAAAGTAAGCTCTTAATTTTCGAGCAGATACAAGCAAGGCGTAAGCTAATTTCTCTATATTTAAATAACGCCCTTCTACGGCGGACAGTGCCTTAGATACATAATAAACTGGTTTTTAGGAATTATTTTCTTCCCTTACAAGAACAGCAGCTACTGCCAGATCAGTAACTGCTAAAAACAGGAAAAGCTCTTCCCCGGGCACCGGGCTGCTGAGTAGAGGGGGCTGCCCGAGGTACCTCTTCACTTCTTCAAAAGCTTGACGGAAGTCGTGGCTCCATGCAAATTCGTCGGCTTTCTTCCCCCCTTTTAGAGTTTTGAAGAAGGGGAGGCATCTCTCTGCTGACCGCGAGATGAAGCGGCCTAGTGCGGTGATGCTCCCAGTTAGCTTTTGCACATCCTTCACGCAGGCGGGAGGTCTCATGTCCAACAGCGCTTGAATTTTTTCAGGATTAGCTTCAATTCCCCGCTGGTTGACCATGAATCCAAGAAACTTGCCCGCCTTGACCCCAAATGCACATTTTAGGGGGTTCAGTTTCATGTTGTTGCGGCGCAAGTTAGAGAATGTTTCCTCCACGTCGAGCTCGTGGGAGTTTTCTCTTGTCTTTATAACCATGTCATCAATCTCAGGACTCTGTGCCCGGCTATCGAGTCTACCAATCGGTCTATGCGAGGAAGAGGGTAGCAATCTTTGGGGCATGCTTTGTTGAGATCCGTGAAGTCAACGCACATCCTCCATTTGTCATTGGCCTTTTTGACCATGACTAAGTTTGCTAGCTACTTGGGATAGGAGATCTCCTTAATTATCCCCGCTTTAAGTAGCTTCTCCACCTCTTCTTTGATTGCTATCTCCTTGTCCGGAGAAAAGTATCTTGATTTTTGGTGAATGTTCTTGAAGGATGGGTCATCATTGATTCTATGGAGGATTACGTCCTCGCTGATTCCTTGCATATCCTCCACCCTCCAAGCGAACACATCACAGTTTTTTCGGAGGAACTCGATCAAGATCCTCCTCTCCTCGGGGTGAATTTCCAGCCCGACCTTAATAGTTTGCTCGGGGTAGTGGAAGTTGATTACCACTTCCTCGAGCTCGTCGTTAGGCCTGAGGTCGCTGATTTCACGGTTGTGTAAGGAGTCTATGATAATGGCTGGGGGGTTGGCCTGGGCTCCGGGCAGCGCGGCCATGGAATATATGACCTCTCGGTCTATCTTTCCTTCAATTCCCCTATCAATATAACCTCCCTCAATAGGGGCCAATTTCTTGGCCTTCCTACTCGTCTTGAGCTCCACCTTCGTGGAATGGAAAGAAAGCATGCCAATTGGAATGGGTGCCGGAATAAGTTCATGGGCTTTCCCCTTTCTTAGTTTGTCCTCGCCCTCTTTCTGCGGGCAGGATGTCTGGCCTTTCTCCGTTTTCCTCTTCTCCTCTAGTGCTCGGAGGAATCTCCCGGGCTGGTTCTTTATTATAGCAACTCCGTCGGGGGTGTTAAATTTCACCCTTTGGTGAGGAACAGAAGCAACTATTCCCAATTCGGCCTGAGCGGTTACGCCGAGAATGGCATTGTATTGGGAAGGAAGATCAACCACCATAAAAGTGATTTTGGCTGACTTCTGCATGGGTTTTTCCCCAATATTTACTTCAAACACTATCCTCCCCTTTACCCCGACGGCGTGATTGGTGAACCCCTCGAGCATGCCGACATACGGAGTCAGGTTAGCCTCGGTCATCCTCATGCCTACTAGAGTATGGTAGTAGAGGATGTCTCTGGCCGCACCTGTGTCGATCAAAACTCGACCAATGTTTGCCCCGTTGATTCTCATGCAGAGGGTGAGCGGTTGAGTAGAGTGAAAGAGGGAGGAGGCAAGTTCACTCCTTTTGAACCCAAATTCTTGCTCCTCTTCCGGAGCCATGGGGGAAATCAAGAAAACCTTTTCTAAGGTTCGGATCTGGAGGGAGAGTTGTTTGTTGGATGGGGGCTCCTCCCCAATGAAGTTGATCTCATAGTCACCCAACTCATCGTCTTCGTTGTTGTCTCTCTCCCTCCTCTCGGGACCACATGGTGTTCATGCCCGCGGGGGATTATTATTATTGGTGGCATTGTTATGGCCCTTAACCCACTTTGTCAGCTCCCCGTCATTGATCCTCTGCTGAATGATTCACTTCATCTGGAAGCAATCCTCAGTAGTGTGACCGTGATCGTTGTGGAACTCACAGAATTTAACCAGACTCCTTTCATTTGGCTTTCGGCCCATGGGGGGAGGAGGGGAAAGTTCCATGGCTCTCATGATGACTGCTCGTGCATCGGTGAAGGGAGTGAAAATTGTTTCCTCCGTGATTTTTCGGAGTTTATCTATCCCACGGCTACGGTTCTTGCCCTGGTTATTTCCTCGGGCAACTCCCTGGCCGGTCTCCTGGACCTGGCTGATTCTCTCCTTCGCGGGGGCGCGAGGAGCGGCCTCATTCGGCTCCTCGGCTGAGGCAATAGTAGATGCCCTCTCATACATCTCCTCCACGCTCTTAGGCCTGTTGGAGGCAAAGTTCATTTTTAGGAACGAGGAGGAGAGACCGCCCTCGAAGCAAAGTCTGATGTCGCCCTCTTCCAAGTCCACAATATGCTCGCTCATCTTTCAGAACCGAGAGATGTAGCTTTTCTTGGTCTCTGCCGGGCCTTGCTTGACTCAGACTAGGTCGGTCTTGGGTCGCGCGGGTTCGCCTGCCCCGGAAAATGCGTTCAGGAAGAGGTGCTTGAACTGACTGTAGGACTGGATAGACCAGGGCTTGAGGGCCAGCATCCAAGATAGGGCCTTGCCCGTGAAATTCGCAGCTAAGGCTTTGCACATCACCGCTTCGTCTGACGAGAATAGGGCCATCTGTCCCTCAAACCGCCCCATATGGCTTTTGGCATTTTTGGAGCCATCACATGTTTCCATCTGGGGGGTCTTCCCCTTCTGAATGGGTGATTGGGTGATCTTGTCACTGAAGGCATCCATGGTGCGGCCACACCTCTGGGCCATTTTTTGGTGGGTCTCCCACATCTCGTGCATGAACTTGACAAATTCGGGGTTATGGTCGTCAACCCTCGGCTTCTTAGCACGTGGAGTCACGACCTTCTCCCCGGCGTAAGCCAAGGGTCTGACTTGGGACTTCGCACGGCGATTTGACTGTGCTTCCTCCCCTCTCTTCTCGCTATCATCCACTTCTACCACACTATTTCTGGCCACCTGGTCGCGGTTGAGGGTTGGTTCTGCCCGTTTTGCCCCCTAGCTTGACTAGCAAGCGAGTTAGCGGGGACTCGTTGGGAGAACCTTTGTGACCCTGCTGGGAGTGGCATTCCGCCATTTGCCTCCATCTTAAATAAGTCCATCTGAGCGTCGTTGATGGCCATGGCCTCAGCGACCATTTTGGACCTAGCGACCAGGGTCTCCTGCCTCTTCAGGATCATCTCGGGGGAGAGAGGAGTATTTGGGGAGGTGATGGCAGCCTTTAAAGGAGCGTTGGGAGTTTTTGGGCTGGTGTTTAGGAGGGCTTTAGCCTTTTCGGCTCGGGCTTCCTCAGCCAGCCTCTTCAAACCCCTTTGAGCCGGGGAAAGGCTATTTAGGCTTTGAGAACGACCCCCCATTCTCTGAAAAACGGAGGTGCTTGGTCTATCCTTATTGACATTGGAAGGGGAGGCCTGGTCATCCTCTTGGATTGTCAAATGACCGGCATTTTCCAAAATTCTAGACATGTTTGAAAAAACGACTGAAAAAGAAAGGCTTTTTGACAGCTAGTTGTTTAGAACACGATGGGTGTCTGAAAATAAAGAATTTTACGAGAAACTAATGACGGTTCCCGGCAATGGAACCACTGATGACGCCAAACGATTCAGGGTCAGAACGGTTGAGGATATCTGGCAGGATATATTTAGTTGGTGCGGTACCTATGAACACAACACAAACGAAGCACCGTTAAGGTCAAAGTTGGATGTTAATCCAACTCAGGCCCTCGGGTGTGAGAGTAAGAATACTGAGACTATAAGGCTTGGAATACCTTGAATGTGTGTGAGTGTTTAGGGTTTGAGTAATATGGCTTACAATATAGATTTGGCACTTACCTTGTCCAAGGGGACAAATGTCTTCAATTTATAGGCAATGAGGAGCTGCTCGCTGACGTAAGCCATGAGGTCAGCCCTAAAGGGCACTTTAGTTTTTTACCGCATACACGTGTCCGCATCTGATTGAGTCTGTCAGGGAAGGAAAATTCACTGTCAGAGGGGATGTCGCTGATGTGGACAGGAGCCGTGTATCCGGCGCGGTTGTGACGATGTTGAATTCCAATTCGCGGAGAAATTCGATTTTTCGTTTCTTTGAAAACCAAATAAAACCGGAAAAACGGAGTCGCCACGCTATTTTTGTTTTAAGGGCCAAAACTTTGAAAAATGCCCGAAATAAGAGATTTGGGTTCGGAGGTCACGTTACACGCCGGGAAGAACGTTAGTGTTCACCCGGAATGCCTCGTAAAACGAGTCTTCCAAACATTAAAAAACCATTTGTGTGTGTGTGTGTGTTACTTTGGCCAAAATAAGTTGAAACTGAGAAAAGTAAAAATTGGGAATTCTTTATTAGACTTTAAACAAGTCCCATGATTTTTGGTATGATTTTTGGGTTGAGTTTTGGGACTCAAAGGATTTTTTGAAGTTGAAAAACATTTCTGCCAGAATGAAAAAGGCAGTGGACACTTTATTTTGAAATGGACTTAAGGGCTTCAAAACTCCAGAAAATAATCTGAGGAAACTCAGAGGATGAAAGTTGTTCCAGACGCCTCAAATAAGATTTATGTGAAAGAATTTTCCATTTTGGAGATGATTTGAGGGACCAAAACCTTCTGGAAATCTCAGATGTGAAATCTGGATTTCCAGAGACTGATGAATTGACCTTTAAAAGAAAATTTGAAAAGGGGAGTTTTACTCACGAAAAAAATAAAGTAAAAATATGTCTGGAAAGCTATGGATGTTGGATACAAAAAGTGTTTTGTAGTCAACACCAAATTCCAAGTTTATCTGTGTCCAAAAAATTAGACCATGGACAGAGGTCTTAGAAAATTGCTACTGGACAGCAACTTTCTTAAGAAGAAAAACATGATTTAAAGGGGGGTTTTGCATCCATGCTTGTCCCCATTTCCCTAGGTTTTGATTAGTGATCAACTATATCAAACCATCCTTGGGGTACATTAGGACTTAAGCATTTCATTTGCTTGGGAAGGGGAATTTTATCCTTTGAAAATGAAGATTTGATGTATGAAAATGATTTTTAGGGTTTTGAAAATGCATTTGCAAGTAAGTAAGAACACTTTGAAGATAATGTTTATCCTTGTAGAAGATCAACCATGGAGATGAACTTCCATGGTGATCTTCTTGGATCTAGGACAAGAAGATGAACAAACTACATTTTGGAGTTTGAAAATGCATGCATGGATGAGATAAATTTAGAGTGAGGTGAGGGAGGTTATACCTATCTTCCTTGTGTTTGTGTATGAGGCTTGAATATGTGAGTGTTTGAATTTGAGAGTGAGTGGGATTTGGGAAAATAATTAAGAGAAAAAGGTGACAATTCTAGAGAATTCTCACTGTTTTCTCCCTATTTTCGCCAAGGTGCAGTTGTGAAAATGTGTTGTGGCTTCTTATTTCTGTGACTGAAGGGCTTAATTTATAGGCCTCTGAAAACTCCATTTATGTCCGCGCGGATCAAACCCTCAGCGTGCACTGTTCATTAATTACAGCTGCAGGCTTTGGACACAAGGAATATTTTTTTTAAAATTCAAATTAAGCAGCCAGTTTTTGTTCCAGCAGCTTCTATTTTTGGTTTTTGACTATTTCTTTTGCTTTTTTGATTCTTTTCCTTGGTTTATCTTAAAATGGCAATCCCTAATCTACCCTTGCTTGGTTAGAAATGTTAGGAATTGTTAAAAATGTTAGAAATGTTAAAACTTTCGTTAATTTTCTAACGAAAATATTAACAACTCAAATTGGAGCACTTACAGTAGCCCCTCGGCGACGGCGCTTTCGAAGGAAGCGGGGTCGTCGATAAGAGTAAGGCTCCATATTTGACAGGATGATCAAGTGATCGAGTGGCTGAACCTGGTGACAGGCTACCTACGTATCCCGAACGGGGAATCAAGCCAACCGTAGTTCGGATCTTTGACCCTGGAGATGATGGCGTTTTAGGTGCCTCGAACCTTGATGAGCGAGTTCTGCAGTCGATTACTGAGAGAAACTCTGCTGGGGATAAGAGATGACCATTTTGGTCTGGTGGCTGAGATTGTATATCCGCTCTGCTGGGGATAGGAATGACCATTTTGGTCTGGTGGCTGAACCTAATGATAGGCTACCTACGTATCCTTAGGAGGAATCAAGCCAATCGTAGTTCGGGTCTTTGGCCCTGGAATGACTATTTTGAGGTGTCAACCTGGTAATGATGGCGTTTTAGGTGCCTCTGACCTTGAAGATGGCGTTTTAGGTGCCTCAGACCTTGAAGATGGCGTTTTAGGTGCCTCAGGCCTTTGGAGATGATGGCTTTTTTGGTGCCTCGGACCTTGAAGATGATGGCTTTTTAGGTGCCTCGGACCTTGATTTGAAATGTTTTCCCTTAATGGTTTGGGATGGATGGTCCTTCGGTGGACTTCGTGTGCTGCCAAAGGAGAGGGTGACCCTTTTGGTCGGGTGGCTGGACCTATGGTAGGCTACCTACGTATCCTTAAGAGGAATCAAGCCAGTCGTAGTTCGAAACGCTGCTGGGGGTTTCGTTGGAGGAAAAATTGGGCTTACGTTTTACAGCCGCTGATGATAATGAGGAAAGAAACGGGATCCCGTTGACTTTGCTGGGAATTTTGTTAGCTTTTGCTGGGGAAATCGGACTTACGTTTGACTGCCGTTGATGGTTTTGATGAAAGAGACGGGATTCTGTTATCTTTCTCGGAGAAATCGGACTTACGTTTGACTGCCGTTTGATGATTTTGATGAAAGAAACGGGATTCCATTATCTTTCTCGGAGAAATCGGACTTACGTTTGACTGCCGTGAAGCTCTTTTGAAGAGGGGGTTAACTTTGGTTGACTTTGGCTAACTCTGTTAAGTTGAGGACTGAACTGCAGAGTCCTGAAATTTTAAAGGGCAAAATGGTCATTTTGCCACTTCCATTTCATCCGCGCGGATAGGAGGCTGACCTGGACAGGTTTAAATGAGGGCCAACGCCCTTTTCAGTTCCCTCTTCACTATTTCCAGTTTTCGAGAGAGAGAGACGAGGGAGAAGAAGAAAACCGCCATTGAAGGCCTAGGAAGCTTCGAAATCTTCCGATTTCTTCGATTTTTCAAGCAATGGAACACGGGGAAGCTGCTATCCAAGGCCAAGGACGCGGTCCGGTTGCGGAGAGGCGATTGGAGCTTGTTCGAATGAGGAGGCATTACACCCTTTCGCAATCGATTGCGGAGGAGCACTATCCCGATGCGTGGCAATATTGGGCCACTGATCCGAGTCTCCGAACGGTATACTTCGAATCTCTTCACTACTTTTGTTGATTTCTTGCTTGAAATTGATTTTGTGATTGAATTTTTTTTTGAATATCCGAAAATTATGATGCTCTTGGGCTTGGATTTTGATGCTTTGCATGTTGTAATGAGTATATGGGTAATACATTTTGTTTGAAAAAAGAATGGGCATTTTGCCAAAAAAAAAAATTTAATTCGAAAATTGCATCTCTTTTTTTTTTTTTTTTTAAATTCAAAAATTATGTTTTTTTTTTTGACATTGAAATTGGATTTTTGATGATTTGCATGTTGCAATGTGTTTGAAAAGAATGGGCATTTTGCCTTTTTGTTTTTGTTTTTTTTTTTTGAAATATGAAATGATAAGGAATTCGCCCGAATTTGGGACGGACATGAATGTATGCATGTATGCACTCTTGTAGGATTTTTTTTTTGTAATGGGATGATGAATGATATGAATGCATTTTTTTTTTTTGAGAATGTGATTTTCTGTGAAAAGTGGGACGAATTTTTGATTCCGTTGATTGAATGAATGATTTGTGGAAAAACTGTTTATTTGTGCTATTTTATGAAAAATGGGACGGAGTTTTTACTTCCGTTGACTCGATATTTTTTTTTGACATGCTTTTTTTTTATGTATGAATGAATGAATGGTTGTTGAAAATCTTTTCTTTTGTGTAAGAAAAATGGGGCTGAGTCCATTGTATGCCGTTATGCTGCCCGATTTTTTTTTTTTTAAATTTTATGTCTATGATGCATGTGTATGCTTTCTCTTTTTTTTTTTAATGCAAAAATTTTTTTTGACTCTTTTTTTTTTCAATTGCAGGGTGGAGATCGCTTTGTGACGCAGCAGCTGAACAAGATGAAGACTCGAGGATCAGTGGAGTCTGTGGTAGACCTGTGGGACCGGCTTCCAGTCTTGGGCCGAGGAGCTTTGATGAGTCCGAGACAGATCGTCATTGGGACCGGGCTGTATGAGTTTATTGAGTGCCTGAGGGGGTTGGTCAAGTTTTCCAAGAGCAAGGGCCTGATTTTTGCTTTGGCACAGCATTGGTGGGACGCGACCCACACATTTCATTTTTTCTGGGGCGAGGCCACGGTTACACCCTCCGATTACACAGCGATCACAGGCCTGTCCTTTAAAGGACGGAGCGTTGAGTGGAGGGATGACTATAGTGACAGGGACCTACAGGATCTTCTGGGCTTTACCCCCATTCTCAAAAAGGGGATGGGGATGGAGTATGCCGTGGTCTACGGGAAGATCGTGGAGACCATCGGGAATTACGAGGCTGGGGACGAGAGAGTGGGTGCGGTGCAGATTGCCAGGGCTTTCTTGTGGTTTGCCTTTTCGAGCACACTTTTTGGACACGCCGAGGGGACGGCGATGTTTGCTTTGCTGAGGAGTTTGGAGGATGTGGAGATGGCTGGGGAGGTCTCTTGGGGAGAGGCAGGGCTGGCAGAGCTCTATTTTGCCTTGGATCGATACAGCCGGAAGGCTGTCAGCTCTTTGACATGCTTCGAGTTTCCTCTGGAGGTATAAGCTTTCTTTTTGCTTTCTCTCTCTTCTTTAAGCACGTATTCCTCATTTTTTTTATTTTGCACCGGATTGATGGGATTTTTCCCTTTCGCAGGTATGGGCTCTGGAGTTCTTTCACGTCACGATGTGGCGGCAGCCGGAGGAGTACATCGGGACATACCCGGCCATGCTCTCCTGGAGCAAGCATGCTCGGGAGAAGAGAGGTTCTAAGGGGCGCACGACTCTTAAGTACAGGGAGTGCCTGCCTTTGACGAGGGCTGAGACCGATGAGAGGATGATATTTTATCCCTGGGACCGCTTCGATGTGGAGCAGTTGAAGGGTGCCGAGATATGGACCGTGCACCGCAAGATTTTGAGGGGCTTGACTTGCGACGTGTATTATCTGGGAGAGAGAGTGACGCGCCAGCATGGCGTGAACTCGCCTTTGATGGCTCCAGTAGAGCCTCCCGCCGACATGATGCATCCGAGCGAGAGGTCGGAGACCTGGGGCAATTATCGAGGTGGCCAGCACTTCTCGGCATTTGTGGCGATTGAGCGGTATCCGGTATTCATCTTGAGGAGGTTGAGGATGCCCCAGGTCCTTGAGAGAGAGGGGGTAGGGATCGTACGGTACCCGCGGACGGACTTTTCATATGTTCAGGACGGGGTCCGATTGAGGGTGCAGATCCCTCAGCCTGAGCGGCTTCCACGATCTTTTCAGCCTCGTCCGGGTATGAAGGTATGGCTTCTCCTTCCCACCTCTTTTTTGCTTCGTCTTTTCCTTTCTTTCTGTCGTCATTTTTCGCCTCAATTATTTCGACGCTTTTGCTTAGTGCGGTTTCCGGAGGTGGTCGTGGAGAAGGCGACGAAGCGGGTGATCGGGGCTAAGAGATTCATTAGGAGGATGGTTGCTTGTGGAGCCCCTCGAGGCTAGAGCGAGGCGATCACAGCCGGCGCCTGTCGAGCGGGAGACTTCTCCTGAGCCTTCTGAGCATTCTTCCGAGACTCCTCTTTCTCCTCTCATAGATCCTAGTGTGGTGCTGCCTTCGGACCACGTCATTCTCGGGGATCCGTATGGGCAGGGGCATGTCTGGCATCACGGTGGGTCTTCTTCACACGTCCAAGAGTCCGACGCATTCACTTTCGGATATGATTTCTTTGCAGATCTTGGTTTGCCGTACCAGAGCGTGCCGGTTGGTCCTGGCGAGCCTTCTTCCGGAGACGAGGACGATGATTCTGAGCCCGAGACATTCATGGCTACCGAGGAGGCGGGCCCGAGCCGCAAGAGGGGCCGGGGGAAGGCACCGGCCACCGAGGATTCTCGATTGACTTCGAGATTGATTTACGGGATGGGGCAGGATTGTACTTATTGAGACGAGATACATTTTATGCACATTTTTTGCTTTTCTCTTTTTTTTTTTTTTTGGAATGTAATAATTTAGGATTTTATTTTATTTTATCTATCATGACTGCAATTTTATATGAATGCATTGTTGCATGAGCCCCGGTTTTTTGGCAAGGGTGTGAGTGTTTGGTATGTGGCTTGTTTGGGCGAGGCTTTGCACGGGTTTCGAGCAACCGGGATGAAATATTCCTCCGTGGTGCGGCGGTTTGGGTACATTGCGAGATTTTTTTTACGGTGATGGCAAACATGTCCGCGCGGATAGGACAGACTTTACGACATTTGTCCTTTAATTTTGCTTCAGATTTGGTCTTCCTTTATTTCAAATTCAAACACCTTCTTCAACCACCGGTTCAAACGGCCATTTTCGGGAGAAGGAGAAAAAAAACCATGGAGAGAATTGTGAGCATGAGAAATCCATCCAAATTATCCCAAGATTCGCAAATGCAATTCTTCACCAAGTTTAAAGAGTGGTGCCGGGAGATTATGAATGAGAGGAGGCCATTCTTTGAAGAAAGGTACAAGATACGATGCTTGTGGTCTCTCAAGGAATTGGTTTCGGATTATGAGCTTTTGAGAGCTTCTTCCTCATTTTGGGACACTAGAAGGCATGTTTTTTGCTTCTCTTACAATGAAATGGTCCCGACTGTTGAAGAATTTCGGGCTTTGCTTGGTGGTCCTAAGGTGGAGGAGATTGCAATTCCTTTGCCGGAGGAGCCTCTTTTTGTTGACAAGCTGTGCAACCTTCTTCATCTTTCCCCGGAGGAAGCACAAGGTATGATCTGTGGTCCCGATCATTTTAACATTTCTGGTCTCCCTGATAGATTTAGGGGCTTAGGCTTGGTGGACGATGCCTATTGGGATGCGTTTGCACTTTGCATGTTCGGGACCTTTTTCATGGTTTATTCTTTTGGGATCTGTCATCGGGCTCTGCTAGATGTAGTCGTTGTCGCTTGGGCGAGAGACGTTGTACCTTTGATCTTGGGAGAGACTTTTCATGCTCTCGACAGGCTGGCTACCGGGAGACGGTATATGCATGGGGGCAGCCCGTTTCTCTTGACTTTGTGGCTGATGGAGCGCTTGGGGATTCTTCGGGAAACCTCTGATATGATCAAGCCTTGGACATTCGCCAGGAGAGGGGTTTTGGTGGATTTTGATGATCAGGGCTCGTGGGAGCGTTGGATGGCTAGTCGCCAGACTGAAGATATCAGATGGTCGGTGCCTCATTGGCGAGTGGAGACTCGGAGAGTGCTTCGGGGACGGATCTCCGTGGTTATGCTTAGGGGCTTTCTCGAGTCCGGCTTTTACATTCCGGCTTTGGTTACGAGACAGTTCGGTTTGGAGCGAGTTCCTTTGGAGGACTTTGATGATATAGCCACCGGGGTGGTGGCTTACGCTTCTATGGATGATCCTTCGGTGTTTCCATTTCTTTCCCAGTATGGAGGTATGACGTCTTTCCTCCTCGGGTTATCCTCGGGCGTCAGAGACCTGTGTTCTTGACCACTTGGTACTGGATTGAGTACGAGAGGCATTTGGGGAGACTCGGATGACTATTTTGAGACGGCGTGAGGCCATTGTGGGTGCGGAGGACTGACGGTTTCGGAGAGGAGGAGGGCGGCGAGGGCCAACCCTCACGACGGGAGCGGAGATGTTGTGACCGACTATGAGGCTTATGTCAAGAGGCGGAGAGGAGGACCCCTATGTTACCGGCTAGGCTACGGGAGATGAGAGATGATGCTAGGGCCACTAAGGCCCCGACAGGCTGGTTTGATAGATCTGTTCCTATACGAGCTTGGTAGGAGGAAGACCGACATTTTTCCTGTTCAGAGGAAGAAGACCCGAAGGGGGAAGAAGAGGGGAGATGCCAGTACGAGCGGCTTGGAGTGACCTTGAGGTTTCCGAGTATCCCTTTCTTGTCGTAGCAGACACATTAGTTTGATTATGTATCTTAGTTTTCTTTTAGCAGGTTGCCAGTTGTAGGAATGAACCGGGCTTAGACTCATCAAAAAGTTTTTAACTGTAATGAATATGTGAATTGCTTTAGAGTTTTTCGAGACGCTTTCATGGTCTGATCAGTGTATTGATGTTGAAGTATGACTTTTATTTGTGCTTTAGACCGAACCGTTTCCGGCTGCCTACGTTCCCTTCGGACAAAAGGGCTCAGGTCTCCGTAGTTCGACCCGGTTTTTTTTTGTTGTTTTTTTTTTTGGTGCAACCCTGTTTTTTACCTAGGCCGCCCTTTTCGGGTTTTCAACCTAGTTGGGTATTACTCTTTTAGCACTCTTTCTCTTCTTTTTTTTGACTCAGTGTTTTTACGCGTAGTATCTACGCGACTTGTCACCATTCCTGGGTGTACAAAAGGATTTCCGTCGAGTGCCGCAAGTTGCATGGCTCCTCAGGAGAAGATCTTACGGACAACATATGGCCCGACCCAGACAGGTTCCCATTTGCCAAGCGGGTTGATACGGACTGGGGGCTTCTCTTTCAAAATGAGATCACCTTCTCAGATCTCCCGATGCTTCACTTTCTTGTCGAAGGCTCTGGCCATTCTCCCTTGGTATGCTCGGATATGTTCCATGGCCTTCAATCGTCGTTCATCTAGCAGGGCCAATTCATCATGGCGACTTTGGAGCCATTCGACCTCATTGATCTGACTTTCCAACAGTACCCAGAGTGAAGGGATTTCTAACTCGATTGGGAGTACGGCTTCCATCCCGTAGGTAAGAGCAAATGGTGTTTCTCCGGTTGCCGTTCTGACGGATGTTCTGTAGCCCCAGAGTGCCAGGTGTAGCTTCTCGGGCCAATCTCGACCTCGGACAGCCATTTTCCGAATGATGTTTTCCAGAGTCTTGTTTGCTGCTTCGACGGCTCCGTTGGTTTGGGGCCTGTAGGGAGATGATTTGTGACGGGTTATTCTGAATTCTGCCAGCAGCCTGTCGCATTCCCCTTCAAAGTGGGATCCGTTATCGGAGATAATTTCGGCCGACAACCCGTATCTGCATATGATGTTTTCTTTGATGAAGAGGGCTACTTTCCTTGAGTTGAGGACCTTGTAGGATTTGGCTTCGACCCATTTTGTGAAATAATCTACTGCTACCAGGACGAATTCGTGGCCGTTGCTGCCTGATGGTGTGATTTTGCTTATGACATCAATTCCCCAAGTGACGAAAGGCCAAGGGATTGTCATGCAATATAACTCGTGAGGAGGCAAATGATTAAGATTTGAGTACCGCTGGCATTTGTCGCAGCTCCTAACGAACTGGATACAGTCAGTTTCCATGGAGATCCAGAAGTATCCCATTCTTAGTATGATTTGCATCAGGGCTCGAGCATTCATGTGGGGGCCGCAGGTACCACCATGTATTTCTTTCATGAGTTCGATAGCCTCTTGTTTGCCGATACATCGCAGAAGGGGGCCTTGATAACGCTTCTTGTACAGCATGTTTCCCAAAAGAACATAATGGGAGGCGAGTCGCTTCAGGGCTGAGAGGCTTTTCGCTTTGATTCCTTCTTTATATTTCCCATCTTCATTTTTGAAAGAGGCCTCGCCATCCTTCAGTCTTGATAGATGCGAGTGTACCGGGGATCACCGGCCGGTTCGGCCTCGCTTCGATTTCAAAGCAATAAGCGGGGTTTTCTCTCCTTCCGACTACGAATGGTTTGACGGACTTTCCTTCGGGTATTTCAACGAGGAGGCTAGTGTTGCCGAGCATCTGCGAATGCATTGCGATCTCTGGGCAAGTAATGAAAGCCGATTTCCTTGAATTGAGTTACTAGCTCTTCCATGTAAGTGTGATATTTACGCAGAGCCGGGTCCACGGTCTTCCACTTATTGGAGACTGGTTGATGATGAGGGCGAGTCACCGTATACTTCCAACTCTTTGATATTTCTTTCAAGGGCGGCCTCCAACCCGGCTATGCAAGCTTCGTATTCAGCGGCGTTGTTGGTGACCTCGAAGTTCAATCTTGCTTGCTATGGGGGTGTGTTCGTCGGTAGGATCGACCCGAAGCATTCCTATTCCGTTCCCCCTTTTGTTTGACGCCCGTCGAAGAAGAGTTGCCGGCGATTTTCTCCTTCTAGAGCAAAGATTCCATCATCGGGAAATTGAGGTTCAGGTCCTCGGGACTCGTCACTTGGGAAATCGGCCAAATGTTCTGCCATTATGCGTCCTTTTACGGATTTCCTTGAAACATAAGTGATGTCGTATTCGGCCAAAAAGAATGACCATTTTGCCAACCTCATAGAGATGGAAGGCTTGTCGAACGAGATATTTGATGGGGTCAATCTTTGAGACGAGATGTATCGGGTGAGGCTGCATGTAGTGTTTCGGCTTTCCCGCTACCCAGACCAAGCTGCGCAAGTCTTTTCACAAGCATAGTAATTGAGTTCGCTCCCTTGAAGCTTTACGCTCCACGAAATAGATGGCGTTTTCGACCTTGGAATCTTTCTTCTCTTGAGCTAACATAGCCCCAATTCTTTGTGTCCGTGACAGTTAGATATAGCAATAGTGGCTTTTGCCGATGTGGTGGGCAAAGAATCGGGGATTCACAAGGTATGCCTTGATCTGTTCAAGCGGGCGCATTACGGAGTCCATTACGTGTAGGCATTTTTCTTCATCAACTTGAAGATCGGCTCGCAAATCGAGTCGGTGATTCTGGCGACTTATGTATTGCAGTCTTCCCATGAAGGATTTCACTTCTGTCAGTGTCCGGGGTGGCTTCATTTCGACTATGGCCTTGATTTTCTGAGGGTCTACTTCAATTCCTCATTCTGTCACCATATATCCTAGCACCTTGCCTCGTCTTACACCGAAGGTGCATTTGGCTGGATTCAGTCTCATGCTGTGGTCTCGGAGGCGGCCGAAGAATTTTCTCAAATCAACAAAGTGCGGCCATCGATCCTCAGGAGTGTATTATCATGTCGTCCACATAGACCTCAATTTCTTTGTGGATCATGTCATGGAACAAAGGCTGTAGCTGCCCTGCAGTACGTAGCCCCGGCATTCTTTAGCCCAAATGGCATGACCGTGTAGCAGTATGTGCCCCAAGGGGTCGTGAAGGCCGTTTTGGCTTGATCCTCTTCCTCCATTTTGATTTGGTTGTAACCGGCAAAACCATCGGCGAAGGACTTAACCTCATGGTTGGCTGTGGAATCCACCAAGATGTCGATGTTTGGCAGGGGGAAATCATCTTTTGGACTGGCTTTGTTCAAGTCTCTGAAATCTACGCAGCATCGGATCCTTCCGTTGGCCTTGGTTACTGTTACTATGTTGGAAAGCCATGTAGGATACTCAATGACCCTGATGAACTCTGCCTTGAGCATCTTTTGTATCTCCTCTTTCACTTGGAGGGACCATTCGGGCTTAATTCTTCTTAGCTTCTGCTTCACTGGCTTGACTTCTGGGTCGAGCGGTATTCGGTGTTCAACTATGGAAGGGTCGAGGCCTGGCATATCTTTATAGGACCATGCAAACACATCCACAAATTCTCTTAGAAGCTCAATCAGAGCGTCCCTTTCAGTCCCTTCGAAGAAACTACCAATCTGCGTCTCTTTAGGCTCTTCCGGTTCCCAGTTCACACTCGTCAAAATCTCTTCGGCAGCTTGGGCTCGATTTTCCTCTTTCCGAACAACCTGCTTAAAGATTTCTTTGATATATTGTTCATTTAATGTGTACGCTTCTTTATCTAGTGAATCGTCATTAACTGTTTTTAAGTTATTAGTTAATTCATCATTAGTTAAAGTGGCAATCAAGGGATACTCAGAAAGGTTCGTCATTTCATTGAGAATAAAAGGGAATACAATATTGGCTACAATTTCGTGGTCTTCAGGCGTGAGGCCATCGGACGACTCGGAAGACTCAAACTCAACAATGAGAGACTCGGAGGACTTTACAAAGGTTGACACAAAGGGACGGGGGACCAATCCAAGCTTGGTGATCATTTCTTCTTTGGTCGCGGACGGGCCTGAGAGAGTTTCCCAATTCTTTAGCGGCATTGCTGTCAGTGACCTCATGACTTGGGGTTTATCTTGTTTCTGTTCTCCTTCCTCAAGCATTGCTATCACCTCTTCGTCTGAACCAGAATCAATCGGGCCCGGCACCTGAAAACCGAGCATATGAATGTAGGGATCTTCTTGTGGATCTGCTGCATCTTCAATTCTGGAGAATTCTAACTCGTCACAATCTGACCGCTCAATCCAGATGTAAGGACGCATTGAGTCTCGGTGTGCTGCTGGAAAAATCTCATGCCCCATGCTCGAGCGGAAAGGCTTAGCGGGTAGTTCTTCGAGGAGGACGTCCCATACGATGTTCATACATTCGAGTCGAGTCTGCCGGTACTTGTCGACTTTTATCATGAAAATCTCTTCGCTTGGCGAGGCCAGAGAACGGGTTTGAAGAATGCTGACAAATCTACGATTGGAGGCGGAGGTTTGTGTGCTTGTATCATGGCGATATTCAGTGTTTCTTTCCATTCTTCCTCCAAATGTTGGAAATGGCAATTGATCTTGATGAATCGAGCGCCGGGGTCACGCCCACTTGAGTTCATTGACATAGTTGGCATCACTTAGGATTACAGGGGATTACGATGAGACTTGCCCGATAGTCCCTTGGTCGATTCGGAGGGTAGCCCGGTGTACGGCTACGAGCATGCTTGGCGACGGTCTCGGCTTCGTTCCCCATAAGGAAAGCTGTCACCCCTAATGACTTCAAGGTCCCCTAGATTAATGAACTTGACACATTGATGGAGAGTGGAGGCTATGGCTTTCGTGTGGTGTAACGAGGCGCCCAGCGGAGCTGTGGTCGGATGGGATGTCCATTACATGGAATTTTCTTGGCACCATTTGGGTTTCGTACCCAGAGCTCCCGAGAACCACCGTCCCCAAGATGGGACGAGACGTGCCATCGTATGCCTTGATTGGCCAGGGTAGATGGGATCATGTGCCTTTCATTGATGCGTAGGGCCCGCATCATGCTGAGGAAGGACATTAACGGCTGATCCATTATCCACGAAAACCCCGGGGAGTGATACGGTGTTGAGACGAATAGTGATGTCTGAGGCTTCATTGTGCTTGGATACATCTCTTGGCAAATCTTCGTCGCGAAGGTGATCATGCTACCATATAGGCGGGGATCATAGATTTGGTCCTTGTGCGGAGACGAGAGAGTCATCAAGCCAATCACTTCGTACCTTTTTCTTGCGAGGTAGAACCTTTCTTGAAGCCCACAGGTTATGCGAGGCCGTTTGTGGCGGTTGCCATCTCCAGTCAACATATTGATTGAGTGGGAGCGCCAAGCGGCGTTGGTCTTTCTTTGTCGGTATGCGCTCGGGAGGCTGGACAAGCGAATCTTGGGCGATCCGCGAGGGGATAGATTTACGATTGGCGGTAAAATTACCCGGATCTACGTGATACGGTGTCCAGAAGGTCTCAACTCTATCGTTGGCAAGGCTTTTCGGCTTTTCTACCCCTGTTTGCTTTGGGGAAAGGCGGTGGAGTAGAGTACATAGTAATCAAATCCCCCGAGATGGCTCCCGAGCGTACTACACCTGGTATCACCGGCCTCGAACCTCTCTTTCAATTTCTTTGGGAGGAATTTTTCTTCTTTTTAGGAGGACGGTCCTCGTGTATCCGATCTGATAGTCCCTTTCAAGGCGATCGGGCGGTCATATATATCCCACCAAATGTGTTCTACGGTGGTGGTGGATTTGGGACCTCCGGTTGAGCGGTCTTTGGAATGACTTTGAGTTGAGCTGGTCGGGAGATCTGCTGTTGGGCTCGTCGGGAAGCGAATGGTTGGACTCTGCCGGGTAATGAGAGGTATTAAGAGCCGGGGAACAGGCACATGTTTGTCCTTGAGGAGCCCCGGTCGGTTGGGAGATTGCTAATGTCCCGAAATGGCGTGTGGCCTCTTCAATCCGAGGCTTCTTTGTTTGTTACGGCGTTCCTCAGAGCTTTGATGGTGACCATATTTCCTCGGTACGATTCCCGATCTTCATCACCCATGCGATATTTGCGGGATCGGTATCACTACGAGAGGGACAGCGAAGGTATGCCGAATCAAGCTTGTTTCGTTCTGGCTAGCATTGTTGGAATGGTGGCCCTTTGAATTGCTTGTTTGGGGGCCGGTTGCCTGTAAGTCGACGGGCAGGAGTCCCGGCGGTGGAGACATAGGAATCTTGTGGTGGCATCTTGATATACCCAGGGTGATTAAGAATGGGAGGAGAACCTTCTTCCTTCTTTGCGGTAAAAGTGCCATCGGAATTGAGACTGATAGTCAAACCACGACTTGCGACAACCCCCAGAAGGTCATCAATTTGAGCCTCATGTCGAAGTCTCATCTGTTCTACCAACTGGATTCAATGTTGGTCTGTCTGAGGGATTTTGGAAGACGGAGCGGTATTATCCATATCCTTACCGGCTGATGCAGACATTCTGAAACCCGGAGTCGGAACAAACGGCGAGGCTGATGATGCGCTTGACTCTTCCCAACTGATCAAACGGTGACCCGGTGTCCGGAACCAACCTTTGTGAGGAGCTGCGGGGGGAAAAGGCACGAGGGTTCAGAGATTTGGGAATGAAGGAGGGTAAGTGTTTGGGCTTTGGGCTCATGCAACATGCGGTTATTTGTTCTTGTTTACTTAAAACATGTTTTATTAGCCTAATCGGTTGGAAAAGATTGCTCTTCTTTTCGCAAACTACTGGATCTGGATCGGTGGGCCCCGTCACTACGTCTATAAGCCCTCGTATTCCACCCTGTATTTCGACCTCCCGGGGTGGGCGGCCCGGGCGAGGGTCCTATAGGGCAAGCGGGTCCCACCGACCGAAAGAAAAACGATCCTAAAAGTACGGCGGGTAATCGAGTCTTAATGAGCATTCGATGTAAATTACGGACAAAGGCGACGTTAAAAGTCAAGATCATGTCAGAGGCTCGACAAAAAGTCGGCATGATTTGGGTGATAAATGTCCACGATTGATCTTGACTTGTCGTCAATTAGGCCGTAATTAGGCATGGAATGATCATTAATCCTTGATGACTCGGTGTCATCTTTGGGAGTCGGTGTATAATTTGTGCCGGTCGAGTCGAAGTCAAGGCGCCGGTCAATATCCGGTCAAAGTCCGTGACGGAAAACCGGCGAACTTCGGCGATTAGGGTCCCAGAAAGATATTGACTTGGTATGCCGACTAAGGCTTGAAAGGAAAGGTCTATACGCGGACGGGGCATGACACGGACCGGACTAAAAACCAACCGGGTCTCGGACAAAGTGTGTCACGGACAAGTGCATGGTCGACACGAGGCTCCATGGGATGTTTGGGTAGTCCCGTGCTTGCACCGAGAGGCGTAATAAGACCAAACGGGCCGCGACAGGGATTTCCCCGGGTTAGGGACGTAGTGTGCAGTGTAAGGTCACGTGCGCGTAGTGTGCAAGCAGTCTATCTTCTTTTTTCTGAGTAAAATAGAAATTTTTCATGTGTCTTAAAAAGAACTAGTGTAACACCCGTGCGATGCACGGACCGTTACTAACACTCAAAAGATGAAATTTAAAATAAAACAAACAGAAAAGCGAGTTGTTTTTATATATTGTGAAAAAAAATCGTGAATACTATATTGGTAGTACAAATATCACAGTGGTCAGTATTATCATCATTACATATCAATATTTAAAATCATTTACCTTTTAACTCTGAATGTAGCGACATATAATTGGTCATTGCAAAATTTTGGTCAGCAAATTTAAACTTGCTACACCGTGTAGCGAGTTTAATCAGACAAAGTTATAAACTCGATACACCGTTTAGCGAGTTTCAAAAAATGGGTCATTTATGTCAATAGTTTGGAAGGCTTGTTATTTTTTATAAAGAGAATTAAAAAAAAATCAAAAGATTTGTTCATCCCAAAAGAATAGTACAATTATCTAATATAAATTAAGAACATTCTTTTTCAAATGGAAACTTTCCATTAACTCATGCTCGTACATCTAAAAGAATATGTCATATTTATTTACATTAACTCATCATGAACATAATTATGATATTTATTTTCAATTTAACTTATTTAATTTTGAGAAGAAAAATCATAATCCTAAAAACACTAACAATTGTGTTAAATGAAAAAAAAAATCCCAAACCCTCCGCTCCCTCATCAAAAAATAAAAATCTGAAATAAAACTGGCTAATCAGAGATCGCGAAGTGTCACAATAAAAAAAAAAAACCTGTGTACACGCGCCTATGTCGGCGCGTGTACTGCATGCACCTAATTTTCTTCCAATCAGATCCTGCCACGTCACATGTTAATGCTATATCTTCAACTTTGTCACTATGTGAAATTACGAAAATGCCCTTGATTTGAGCGGCAACATCGAGTGTCCTCCTTTTATATATAGATAGATGTTAGATAATATTCTTAAGATTTATGTATATAAATTAATATAGTAGTACTATTACCTCTGTCCCAATATAAATTAATATATTATTTTTTATTAAGATTTTGTCTAGAAAATTTAAATATTCATGCAACGCATACCGAAATAATTTGATTTTCTTTGTTCCGCTCCAAATGAAAACTTAATCTACCCCTTTTATTCTCCTCAACTTTAATATGCAATCCGTACTAATTCTCTTTTACTCCTAGTGAAAAACCCTACTTCACCCATTTAATCCAATAAAAGAAAAAATATATAAATTCTATTTCAAAATAAATTCTAATAACTTATTAATTTTTAATTTAAGAACATTACAAATTATACTTTCACACATACTCCCTCCGTCCCATTACAAACCACAAACTTTCCTTTTTGGTCGTCCCATTACAAACCACAAACTTTCTAAAATGAAAAGGAATCTTTACTATTCCCTCCACTCATTCTCTCTCCTACATTATTTTAATACTCACAACACCATTATGATATTTATTTTCAATTTAGCTCATCAAACCCAACCCACTCATTCCTCTCATTCCTCTCCCTCTTTTAAAATACCAATTTGTACACCAAAAAATTAAAATGATGACCATATTTCCCGATATTCGTCTTTATAAATACACAATTTTTTTAGACCGATCGAAAAATCGAAAAATTTATTAATACTTTATTTACTATGCTTCAAATATTTTTTTAAGAAAAATTAAATAAATTGTTTGATGTATCGAACTAAAATAAACCCAATGACCATATTACCCTATCCCATTTATTAAATAGAAACCCAAACCCACATTCATCACACTCTATATATATATATATATATATATATTATTATTATATTAAATATTTCTATATATTTTATATATACACAATGATTTTGTTTATACATATTCAACACCATTCCAACTCATCATCCTATGCCCCATCACTTTTATTTTATTTTATATTTTTTATTTTTTTTATTAGTAAAATTTTTATTTTTATTTTTATTATCATTATTATTATTATATTATCATTTATAATTAAAACAAATACTTCACACTTAATTAATTTTCACTAAACAGAAATTGAAAAATTAGCGAAGGATAATTACCATATTTATATTTAAAAAAGAGGAATTTTTTTCTTTGTTCAAATCATATAAAAGAAGTCACTATTTAAAGAGAATTTTTTTTTATGAATTTTGGTGTAAAAAAGAAAAAAATTAATTTCATATACAATAGAAATTCAAACCCACATTCATCACACTCCGTCCTATATATACATATAGATATATATTATTATTATATTAAATAACTCTATCTACTTTATATATACACAATGATTTTGTTTATACATATTCAACACCATTCCAATTCATCATCCTATATCCCATCACTTTTATTTTATTTTATATTCTTTATTTTTTTATTAGTAAAATTATTATTATTATTATTATTATTATTATTATTATTATCATTTATAATTAAAAAAAATATTTCACACTTACTTAATTTTCACTAAAAATAAATTGAAAAATTAGCAAAGGATAATTAACGAATTAAAATTTAAAAAAGAGGAATTTTTTTCTCTGTCCAAATCAAATGAAAGAAGTCTCTATTTATAGAGAAAAAGAAATTATAAATTTTGGTGAAAAAAAAAATAAAAAAATTAATTTAATATAAAATAATTGAGGTCAAAGAAATCGGAGGAAAAAATAAATCTGAAATAAATTCAGCCAATGAACATGTGACACGTGGGTTTTCTAATATTTTCCATTATACCATCGATGGAAATGACCAAATTACCCTTCACTGAAAATGCAACACGTGGGCGGAACTTAAAAAAAAAAAAAAACATTTTCCACTGCATTCACGCGCCACTCTCTGCGCGTGTGTGACACGCGCCAACTCTCAGCCATCATTAACGCGCCACGTGTATTTTCTTTCCTGTTATCTTCATTTTTGCCATGGCTTGAAATGTCTAAATTGCCCTTGGTTTTTGGGGGGAAAGTGAGACAATCCTCCTTTTATATATAGATAGATGATGCATGATTTTTTTTTTGAAATTTTTTTTTTTTTTTGATAAATCCCTTTTTTTTTTGAAAATCTTTTTTTTTTTTTGATTTTCTTTTTTGAAAGTAAATGCACACATAAGCACATAATTCAAAATCCGAGGCAACGGGTCCAACAGTCAAAATTTTGACTTTTTCGAGGCGGCCAAAACAACACGAAAATGTGAAAAAATCAACACACACCACAAATGATTTCAAATGCCGGGACGGAAGCTTGACCCTCAAAAGCTTTTTTTTTTTGAAAACAATGATACCGGTACGTGGGATTGTTAAACCACAATTTATTCCCGACTCGTGTTAGGAGGCGATAACGGGAAGTTTAATGGTTTCCACCAATATACCAAATATCATTTTTTTTAAAAAAACTTATATTTCCCCAGCAGAGTCGCCACTGTGACGATGTTGAATTCCAATTCGCGGAGAAATTCGATTTTTCGTTTCTTTGAAAACCAAATAAAATCGGAAAAACGGAGTCGCCACGCCATTTTTGTTTTAAGGGCCAAAACTTTGAAAAATGCCCGAAATAAGAGATTTGAGTTCGGAGGTCACGTTACACGCCGGGAAGAACGTTAGTGTTCACCCGGAATGCCTCGTAAAACGAGTCTTCCAAACATTAAAAAACCATTTGTGTGTGTGTGTGTGTTACTTTGGCCAAAATAAGTTGAAACTGAGAAAAGTAAAAATTGGGAATTCTTTATTAGACTTTAAACAAGTCCCATGATTTTTGGTATGATTTTTGGGTTGAGTTTTGGGACTCAAAGGATTTTTTGAAGTTGAAAAACATTTCTGCCAGAATGAAAAAGGCAGTGGACACTTTATTTTGAAATGGACTTAAGGGCTTCAAAACTCCAGAAAATAATCTGAGGAAACTCAGAGGATGAAAGTTGTTCCAGACGCCTCAAATAAGATTTATGTGAAAGAATTTTCCATTTTGGAGATGATTTGAGGGACCAAAACCTTCTGGAAATCTCAGATGTGAAATCTGGATTTCCAGAGACTGATGAATTGACCTTTAAAAGAAAATTTGAAAAGGGGAGTTTTACTCCCGCAAAAAATAAAGTAAAAATATGTCTGGAAATCTCTGGATGTTGGCTACAAAAAGTGTTTTGTAGTCAACACCAAATTCCAAGTTTATCTGTGTCCAAAAAATTAGACCATGGACAGAGGTCTTAGAAAATTGCTACTGGACAGCAACTTTCTTAAGAAGAAAAACATGATTTAAAGGGGGGTTTTGCATTCATGCTTGTCCCCATTTCCCTAGGTTTTGATTAGTGATCACTAGACATTTTAGTGGTGAATCAACTATATCAAACCATCCTTGGGGTACATTAGGACTTAAGCATTTCATTTGCTTGGGAAGGGAAATTTTATCCTTTGAAAATGAAGATTTGATGTATGAAAATGATTTTTAGGGTTTTGAAAATGCATTTGCAAGTAAGTAAGAACACTTTGAAGATAATGTTGATCCTTGTAGAAGATCAACCATGGAGATGAACTTCCATGGTGATCTTCTTGGATCTAGGGCAAGAAGATGAACAAACTACATTTTGGAGTTTGAAAATGCATGCATGGATGAGAGAAATTTAGAGTGAGGAGAGGGAGGTTATACCTATCTTCCTTGTGTTTGTGTATGAGGCTTGAATATGTGAGTGTTTGAATTTGAGAGTGAGTGGAATTTGGGAAAATAATTAAGAGAAAAAGGTGACAATTCTAGAGAATTCTCACTGTTTTCTCCCTATTTTCGCCAAGGTGCAGTTGTGAAAATGTGTTGTGGCTTCTTATTTCTGTGACTGAAGGGCTTAATTTATAGGCCTCTGAAAACTCCATTTATGTCCGCGCGGATCAAACCCTCAGCGTGCACTGTTAATTAATTACAGCTGCAGGCTTTGGACACAAGGAATATTTTTTTTAAATTCAAATTAAGCAGCCAGTTTTTGTTCCAGCAACTTCTATTTTTGGTTTTTGACTATTTCTTTTGCTTTTTTGATTCTTTTCCTTGGTTTATCTTAAAATGGCAATCCCTAATCTACCCTTGCTTGGTTAGAAATGTTAGGAATTGTTAGAAATGTTAGAAATGTTAAAACTTTCGTTAATTTTCTAACGAAAATATTAACAACTCAAATTGGAGCACTTACAGCGGTGCATTAAATGCAATGGTAGGCGCCTGACTGAGCCGCATTAAATGTGATGGGAGTGAGCCGGCTACTTGCATGTCAGAGCCATTAAGATAACTTGCTCAGTAAGCCTTGATATCGACCGGGAGTCTGGTGGGATAACCGGGAGTCTGGTATGAGACCGCGGTCAACATCTTAGGCGCGATCAATGGTAATTGACGCGGGCACAGATGTTGCAGTCACAACTCATGCGGTCACCAGGCTGACAGTCAGGATCCCTTCGGTCTGGAGTAGGATGATGATGAGAGGAACGCGGTCTTGACCTCAGGGGTCTATCTGTCCGCGGTCTTGACCTCAGGGGTCTATCTGTCCGCGGTCTTGACTCTGGCGGTCTAGAAAACGCCACGTCATACTGGGCCTTTGGACCAGACCGAGCTTAAGCCCGGTCTAGCTGGTTCGGGCTCATCACTTTCTTTCTTTATTTCTCTCTCTCTTTTCTTCTCTGAACAAACAACTCGGAAGAAACTAAAAAAATTTGAAAAACATGAATTGAATCTGGAAAAGTCAATTTCGGAATTCAATTAAATGAATTCGAAATTTGCATTTCCGAAATTGAATTTACGTTTTCCAATTAAAAAAATGAAATCCGAAATTACCAATACCGAATTACATTAGGCGCGATCGCCCCCACATATCGCGCGATCGCTCTCTATTTACAGAAAATATTAATTTGCTAAAATCAGTAAAAAAAAAAAAGGAATTCCGGAATCGGTAACGCCGGATTACATTCGGCGCGATCGCCCCGTATATGGCGCGATCGCTCTCTATTTACAGAAAATATTAATTTGCTAATTTCAGTTTTGAAAAAAAAAAAAAATTGAATTCCGAAATTGGTAATTCCGGATTACCTTATTCCGAAATTACCAATTCCGAAATTAACGTGAAAAGTGCTATTTTAGTACTTAAGTTTTTCAAAATGTTATTTTGATATATAAATTTTTAAAAATCAATATTTTGGAAAAAAAATTCTAAAAATGAGTGTGTATAAAATTAGAAGTATCCCAATAATTGGGGACCTGAGGTTCCTTTAATATACTCCCTCCGTCCCACGTGAATGTGGACTAACTTTTTGGGTGTGGAAATTAAGGAAAAGTGATGTAAGAAAGAGAAAAAGTTAAATGTTATGAGTATGAAAAATTAAATAGGAGAGAGAATGAGTGGGAGGAATAGTGAGAAAAGAGAATGTTGTGAGTGTAAAAGTGAAGTAGGAGAGAGAATGAGTGGGTGAAATAGTGAATATTCTTTGCCATTTTGAGAAGTTTGCATTCATATGGGATGGACCAAAATAGAAATAAGTTTGCATTCACGTGAGACGGAGGGAGTAATTTTTTTCTAAATAAAAACATATCATCAGAAAAAAAAAGAAAAAAGAAAAAAGAAGGCAAATTAGTTTTCGGTGAAAAGTTACTCATAACCATTGGAGTCTACAAGTGTATAGTGGTGCTATACAATAGGTTGCCACCACCCTTGTGATTCCACACTCTGACAAAACAACAGCAGCGGCCGCCACCGCCACCACCACTACCCAATTTACGCCTTGGGATGCGGTGGCGCTCGGAAACTGCATCCCACACTTGCAACCCTTTCAATGGCTGCCCACGGCGGCAGCATAATTTCCTTGTTGTCATTTCTTTCTTTACTTTTTTTTACCATCATCAAGCCGGCGCCTCAGTGCCCCCATCTTTCACTCTCTCTCTCTCTCTCTCTCTCTCTCGCTCTCGCTCGGTCTCACTTATTTTCAACCCACATCAATTTCAATCGATTTGTAGGAAGCCCTTTTGCCAATTTTCCTTATCTGAGCTGCATTCTAAGCTGGCATGCAATTCTTGCAAAGAATGTAGTTCCAACTGTTTGTTTAATTGCATCTGCTAGAATCAGTTTTTTTTTTTGCCACACAGACACACTCCTTGTCTCTAAATCCATCAAATACAATTAATTTCTAGGAACCCATTTTGCCATTTTGTTCATTTTGCTTGTCTAATTGCATTTGCTAGGAAAAGTTTCGCTTAAGTCAATTTAGACAATTACAAATACCCATAAGACTCCCACTCATTTTTTTATTTTTATTTTTGCAGAATTGGGATAATGTGATTGGTTTGTGATGTTTAATTTGTAAATTCTTGAAATTGTGGAATGCAAAGTTGGAGCATTGTTGTGAATTTGTAAGATATTACTTAGAGTTTCACTCTATGTGTTGAGCTGGTTTTTAGAGAAATAACGAGGGAACACATAGGCATGAACAAGGAGGATCATCTCGCCTTTCAAAGGTTCGATTTTGTATTTTGTATAAACTATATTTACTGTTACATGCTAATAGTATTTACAAAATTTCGGTGCTTCATGTTGTTATCTAATGCATATGCTTGTTCTATTGGACTCTGATGAGCCCGGATCTACTGGATCGGGCCCGCGCTCGGTCTTGTCCAAGGAACCAGTGACGTGGCAGTTCCTAGACCGCTGGAGGGAAGACCGCGGACAAATAGGCCCTTGTGGTCAAGACCGTGTCCCTCCTCGGTTCGTCCCGTCGAGGACCACTTGGAACCATTTGCTCGCCGGATCTGTGCCCGCATGGAGTCATGCCGCATCAGCCGTGCTCGCGTCATATATCTTTGGCCAGGGCCTGCGTTGACTTGCAGCGCAGAGCACTCCGGTTAAATGTCAAGCCTTGCTGAGCAAGTTAGCTTACGCTCTGACAGCCACTGCGGCTCCCCATCACGCATTCAATGCGGCTCGGTCCGGCGCCTACTATTCCATTTAATGCAATAAGCGCTACGCGGCTCATGTCCCTTTCGGCCATGTCCCTTGGACGATCAATGTTCCCTCCCACTGACGGGGACCCGATTAGGCTGCGGACACGTGTAGGCGGTCAAATACCAAAGTGCCCCTAGGGTGATCTCGTGCTTACCTCAACAAGCACCGTGGCATTGCTTATAAATAGAAGGCCTTTACCCCAGGGCAAGGTAAGTTCCATATACTGATTGAGTAAGCTCTTTTACTCTCTAAACCTAAACACACACACTCCAAAGGTATTCAAAGCCTTATTACTCGGTATTCTTACTCACACGCGAGGGCTGAGTTGGAGTAACATCCAACTTTGACCTTAATCGGTGCTTGTTTGTGTTGTGATCTAGGTACACAAACCACCAAATATATCCTAGCCGAGATATCCTTGAACCGCTCCCGACCCCGAAAGGCTGTGGCGTCATCGGTTATTCTCCTCCTTAGAAACAGTATCTTGCGGATCGATGCAAATCTGAGAAAAAGCTCTTCTCCGGCACCGGCCGCTTCATCTCGCGGTCGGCGAGAGAGATGCCTCCTTCTTCAAAACTCTCAAAGGGGAAGAGAGGCGTGAATTTACATGGAGGGAGTGCCATCGGGCTTTTGAAGAAGTCAAGACATACCTCGGCCGGCCGCTCTACTCAGCGGCCGGTGCCTGAGAAGAGCTTTTTCGTATTTAGCGATTCTTGATACGCGTGCTTTGTTCTTGTAAGGGGAGGAGAATAACTCCCAAAAACCGGTTTATTACGTAAGTAAGGCACCGTCCGCCGTAGAAGGGCGTTATCTTAATATAGAAAAGTTAGCTTACGCCTTGCTTGTATACGCTCGAAAATTAAGAGCCTACTTTTACGCACATCCTATAAGCGTACTAGCCGAGGCCCCGCTTAGAAAGGTTTTACATAAACCGAGTCCTCGGGGAGAATGCTAGCTGGGTCTATGCATAGAGCTCACCGAGTTCCGGATCACCTACTCCCGAGAAAGACAATCAGCGCGGGCCTTAGTTGATTTTGTAGTAGAATCATCATTCAAATTAGCGGACGGCGACCTCGGAAAAAAAGCGAGCGAATCGGAAGATGACCCAAAAAGCCCGAGCGCAGAATTGTTCAACCAAGGAGCGTCCGGAAGAGGTGTGGACTTTATATGTGGACGGCTCCGCGAGCAAGTTAATCAGTGGAGCGGCATACTTCGATTGCACCTGCGGGGAGAAATTCGCATGAGGGCCTTGAGATTCAAGTTCGAGGCATCAAACAATCAGGTGAATATGAAGCGATCATAGCGGGCATGGAGCTGGCAAGAGACTTGGGAGTTCGAATGTTGAGATCAATAGTGACTCTCGGCTCATAGTTAATCAAATTAGGGGAGTATGATACTATCAACCCAGTACTAACTCGATCGTGACCTCGCAAAAACCCTCATCAAAAATTTCACTTACTATGAGTGAACCAAGTCATGAGAGAGGACAATGTGGAAGGCCTCCTCTCAAGAATAACCGAGCAAGAAATTGGTGAGTTGGAGACAAATTGCCGGATTGAATTCACGGAGAGACTCGCTATAGATCGAATACGGATAAACAATATTGAGGATCAAGTAAGGGTGGGTGGATGAAATGAAGGATTACATCGAGAAGCAAACCCTCCCCGAGGATCCGGTAAAGGCTAGAGCCATCGAACGGTGTCCGCGAAATACCTCGTCCTCGATGGGGTGCTTTTCGGCGATCATTCACCAAGCCTTTACTAAGATGTGTTAAGACTCACATGGTCACCAACTTACTCTATGAGGTTCATGAAGGAGTTTGTGGCGGACATCCAGTGCTCGCGCCCTCTCGTACAAGATCAAATTCCAAGGATTCTTTTGGCCCACTGATGAGAAGGGATGCGCGGGGAGTATGTTAGAAAATGTGATAAGTGCCGAGAGATTTGCGGACATCCCTAGACTACCATCAACCAGCTTGAGACTTTGGTAGTACCATCGTGGCCGTTTGATACGTGGGGGATAGATCTTATTGGACCATTTCCAAGCTGCTAGAGGAAGCATCAAGTATGCGCGTGGTGGCCGTGGATTATTTTACCAAGTGGACGGAAGCAAAGGGCTTGGCCACTATTTCCGAGGATAACACTATCGGTTTTGTCCACGACCACATCTATTGTCGATTTGGGGTTCCCAGAGCAATAATTTCGAGATAATGGCACCCAATTCTCCGCAAAATTCACCGCTTGAATGTGTGAGAATGAAGGTGCGGCAACACCGTAAGTCCGCGATTGCCTATCCTCGGGGAAATGGTCGGCGAGGCCGCGAGCAAGCTAGTCCTAACCGCCTTAAAGAAAAATTTGGAAGGACGAGGAGGACGTTGGTTGGACGAGCTCCGGATCGCATTATGGGTTGTCGCGCACCACGATAAGAAATTCAACGGGAGAAACTCCCTTCTCGCTCACGTATGGGTCGAGCAATGGCTCCGGTTGAGGTAGCCCTACCCTCGTACGAGTCACATACTTCGACGAGTCTCAGCGAGGCAAACGAAGGTGTGACTGGACGATCTCGAAGAAAGAGAATGCGGGCACATGAAAAAATGGTGAACTACAAACAAAGCGAAGAAGCACCGTGATAAAAGAGTAAATAAGAGGAGTTTTTCGGTTGGAGGCCCAGGTACTCGAAGCGTAGAGGTCCAAGGGACCCAACCTGGTTTCAACAAGCCGTCCCCGAAACGGGAAGGTCCATATGAGGTCACAAAGATAGTCAAAGAAGGCACCTATATGTTGCGACCAAAGAGGGAGAAGAGCTTAAGCACGCTGGAATAGCGACCACCTTAAGAGATACTTCTTTTGAAGTCTTTGTAATTTTGGAAGGAGTATAGACTATATGTATATAAGTGAGAAGTTATCATCATATTTTGATGCAAAAATCAATTCCCATGACCTCAAAAGCTAAGGTGGATGCCGCGTGAGGATGCCGGTAAGTTCAAGAGCCAACATATGAGCTCCTGCTAACGTGCGCAAAGATCTAAGGATCCGCATGCCTATATATGTACAAAGATCCATTACGATCCGTACTATGATCGCGGGGAGGACTCTCTCTGCTCGCGTGACACCACCAAAAATAGGTGGATATAGATGAACGTAGGTACAAAGGCCATGATGCCCGTGCTACGGACTCTAGTGGGGACAATGACACGAAGTCAGGACCAGCTAATTGCGCGAAGGACCTCGTTAGGGCCGTTACTCGCACGCTGTATGTGACAAAGGCCTACATATAAGCCCGTTCGCGAGATCGCCACGAGACCCTCACGAAAAACCTTAGGGAGTTTTGAATAAAGGGTCAAATAAGTGAGAACCTCCAATAAGGGGATACGGATGCCGGGGTTAAAGGGCCTCTATGCTAAAATATGCTCCTACCTTTACATTGCGCGGACAATAGCCTCACGGCCACCTTACTGCGTGCCACATGAAAGTATGCTTGCCTTGGCTACTTTTGACTTACACGCGGCTCATGAGGGTGGGAATAAGTGTAAATGGATGAGAGTGATCAAACTAGTTTAACAAAGCCAAATGGACAAGCGGGGTCAAGACCCCTAACTTTGCCACAAGGCTAAACAAACGCGATCATAGAAGAATAAAGGTGACTCTCACAAAAACCTAAGGGTTTTGAATAAAGAGTTAGGAAAACTCAAAAAATGCGGGCGAAAGGGCCTCTTAGGCTCTTTGCCGCGAAGGAGAGTATAAAGTTAATTGCAAGTCAAAAACTTATTTGGAAAAAGTGATAAGGCAAGAATGCAAGTATTAAGATGCTCGAAGATTGCCAAACTACTCAAAATAGCCTACGAGACAAGCAATTAAGATAAAAATAAAGGAGCCAAGTTGAGAAAAATGCTTCTATTTATATTAAGAAAGTATTTACAAATTCTACACTATTACAAAAAGAGATCCTATTCTACTACAACACGAAAAAGCAAAAATCCTAAACTATAGGAGCTTGGTCCTTGGCTGCATCTGCCGATCTCCCACAGCCGCGCCATCGTATGCCCCGCTTACGAAGTTGGAGTTGGGGAAGGAAGACGGGTCATCGGAATCTACGGTTATAGGGTCGAGAGATGGGCTCGGTAGAGTGGAGGCTTTGGAGGCGCCCGCGAAGGAAAGAGGTCTCAGTGGTCCCCACTGGAAGAACTGAGCCGGGCGTCCCAAGGATAAAGGGTTGTCCCCGAGCGCTTGAGCATCCGGTTCGGAGATCGGTCAGGGCGATCACTTCGGCCACCGGGCGAGAGGCCGCTGCGAGAGAGATCCAAACCGCGACCTCTTCCTCGGACGAGAGGAACTAGCGCGTGCAGGAGCACAGCGCTCCGCATCATTAGCAACCCGGTGAGGCAATTACGGCCAGCTGGCCGCACGGAGAACATGCCGAGTGGCCGCGGGATTCCGGATACGTGTCCGGACGCTGACACTCATCTTGGGCAAGCGCTCCGCGGTGAGCGAGGTCGAGTTCTTATACTCCTCGGCGGCTTCTTCGCGAGCCTCGGCGGCGTCCTCTCCTCTCGGCTCAAGCTGCGTAGGGGTAGCGGTTTCTCGGAGAGCTCATCGGCCTTAGCCTCCGGGAGTTTGACCGACTCCTCCGCGGCTCCCGGTTTGGTTGCGAGCTCTTCATTTCTTTGCTCCGGCTTGAGTCTTGTGCCGCGGAGCTCATTCCGCCCGACCACTTTGCCTTTTCTAGGCTCTGCTCGGCTTCGGTCGCAGCTCCCAGGAAGCCGCTTCGGATCGGACTCCGTGAGTCGCGAACTCCTTTTCCTTGGCATCCGGGAGGGAGCTCGGAGTACCCACCTTCTCACAGGCTGCTCCGGTTCGCGGAGTTTGCCCGCCGGGTCCTTGGTGTTCTTTGGCGAGCTCGGCGGACAGTGTCACAAGTCTCCAGGAGCCTCGTGGCCTTGTTGCCCGCTGCGAGGAAGAAGGTCGAATTAGGTGGAAAATCGAAAGGCTAAGTGAGGGAGCGGAAGAAAGGTCCCTACCTCGGTAAGGGCAACCCCGATATCCCCCATCGGGGCGACGGGTTCTCCTTCTCGGCCGCTTTGGTGGTAGAAGTCGAAGCGAAGAGCCGGTTGATCGGCCCAATGCCCGCGGCGAAATTTTGGGCGAGCCAGGGCATATAGGTCTACCCCGGTAATGGCGGGCACGTCCCCGCTGCTTCCTTTTCTCCCGTGCCTCCTCGCGGGTGGCGAGGAGAAATCGGATAAGCAACCAGAGCAAATTGTCCCCGCGGCGGAGGGAGCGATAGTAGAGGTAGTGGCGGCGGTTGGAGAGGCTACGGCTAGGGGTATCCCCACTTTGCAGGTCTTCGAAGACCTCTCCTGTGCGTCGAGTCGGCCTCTCTCTCGGTCCTTTTCTTGGGTTTGCTCACAGGTTGTGCCGGAGGCAATAGTGCGGCGGGAGATGATGCCGGACAGCGGTGGGTGGTGGAGGACCCGGGGAGGTGGAGCGAAATTCCGGTTTTGAGAATGATTACAGGAGCGGGCGAGAGGATCCCAGGTTTTCTGCTCGCAGCAGGCGCGGTGCTTGTCTTTTGTGGGAACCCCTCCCGTCTCATTACGCCTCTTCGGGCGGCTTCTTTGTTGGCCTTCATGTTCTTGGCCTTCGGTTGAGCGGCGCTTAGTGGAGGAGCCATCGAAATATGCAGTCAGGATCTACTGCGGAGGGAAAGAAAAATGGTTAGCAAAGCGGTTCAAAAAATCAAAAGCAAAGTAAATTGGCAAACGAGTTTCATAGAGGAATCGGAGACCAATTATTTCGGGGGATCGCACTCGGCGCCCGGCATACAGTGCTTACGGTCTGCCTCGAGCGGGTAATGTTCGTGCACCCGCCAATCGGGGTCGCGGGGCGAGGCTCTATCACTACTGCAGGGGCATGTGGGCGCCACTCCACTGCGAGGAGCCACCCCGAGTAGATCGATAGGGGCTCAAATCCTCCATTATGGCGCCCACGTCATATACGGGCTCCTCCCGTCCCGAATAGAGGGCCGAGATGCCTCTCATGGCGGTGCATGCAGTCATCGGTGTGGAAGGGTCCGAATATTTGCTAGCGGCCACCTTCGTAGGGACGGGGTGTGAAGGTTTGGAGAAGGGCCATCAGAATCTAGACTCAATCACCGGGATATCCCTCTGGTTCCATTGGTCAAACTTGTTGGAGGGAGGAGAGAAGGTCTGGTAGAGTAGTTCCTGGCCTTCGAGGCTCGAGAATGCCGCGGCTAATTTGGTTACGATAGTAAGCGTAGAGCCCAGCTGATGGTAGGTTCGCAACCCGTGAATCTGCGCGCGGTATTTGTGAAGGAGTGAAATGGCCGGGATGGCATTGGGAGTCGGAGTGCGTAGGTAGGCGGGAATTGAACTCCGAGAAAGAAATAGAAGAAAGGGTCCGAGGGCGGCCTCAATCCGTTCTCAAGCTGGGCCCATAAAAATGCGAGCCACTATTGTCCTCGCGGACATCGGCTCTTGTCTACGGCCGCGGTTTGTCCTTGTCCTTGAGATGAATATGTCTAAGGTGCGGACACGGTATGCTTTGCGGTCCACATTATATACTTCGTATATGTCCTCCTCCCAATCAATGGTGGCCGCCTCCTTGGCCTTCTACGGCCGCGGCCGGGATTCGCCTCCTGGCGGCCTCTTGCCTTTGTTTCGGGCGGGGGCCACAATCACTTCCTCCTCCTCCTCGGAGTCGAGCTCTCGAAGGCATCCACTATATTGGTGGTCTCGGCGGCCTTCTTGGAGGTCCCAGCCCTCCTATCCCCCTCTCCTTGGTCATCTTCTTCGGTCTCAGAGCTCGAGGAGCGAAAGAGGCCGGTGGGGTCACGCGGGCGAGGGCCGCCTCCGATTCAACTTCGCGGTTCCGGTCGCCTCGAAGTCGAGGGGTCGAGTTCCTCGGCTTCTGCTCGGCTCGGTTGTCCTCGCCACAGGGGCCGCGGAGCCTGACGGGGAAAGATGGTCCTTATGGGCGAGAACATCTAAAGGGTCATTCAGTCCGTGCCGGTGCCCGCGCATCGTAGGTTTGTTCGGGATCCGTCGGTTCACACTTTTCCCGATCACTGAAACTACTTCGGGGACGCGAATCGCTCTCCTCGCTAGTTCGATGGCGTTCGAGCCGAGCCTCTCTCGCGGGAAACACACTGAAAACCCCCATCACAAAATTTCTCGGCCTCTTGGTATCCCCGACACCAAAACATCACCGTTCCTTTTTACCCTTTTATCCTTGGCCTCCCATGGCCGGGGTGGGACAAAAGGCCCCCATTGGGATTTTTCGCGAGAAATCTTGGAAGCACTCGAGGGATAATCTAAGCCACCGTACGGCCTACCTTCCTAAATATCCCCCTGTCCGTTTACAAACGGCAAACAGATGCAGTGCTCCCGTCTCCTAACTCTATGGGACGGCGGGGTCAGGCTCTCGAGTGGTCATCTCGTTCAAAGCCCGAAAAGGAAAAGAAAAATAGAGGGAGATGAAGAAGAAAAAGCACCCAACAATTACTTACGAGAGAAAGAGTGAGTGGTGGATTCGGAAAACGGTAGCACGGAGGTCGCGGCAAGATTTCTCTCTCAAAAGCTCTACGAAGGTTTGGAAACGGTAAAAAGGGTTTGAGGTTTAAGGGTTTGGTATTTATAAGGCCTACTATACGGGTTAACCCGTTAACGTATTAATTAGCCCACAAATCCAACCTCGGACCATGAACCGTTTCCAACGTTTGAAAATTCGAAAAATTAAATACCTTTGCATTTATTACCCCCTTGGATGGGCGACACGTACCCTCTGACGTACCACTAACCCGTCTTTTCATACGCGAGGGCCCGCTGTTGCTTAGGGAGGCACGCCGTACGAGGACCACGTGTCGCTCAGCTGGTGCCTCCCGACGTTCCCTTTTGGCCCGTGGGGCCAAGCAACAAACAAGGAAACGCTAACTTGGCTGGTGCTCGCGCGAGGAGCGGTGAGGCGGCCAGAGCTTCAGTAGCTCCTCACTCGAGACCATAAATAATCACACTTGGAGCTAGGGGCCATTGATGAGCCGGATCTTTTGGACCGGGCCGCGCTCGGTCTTGTCAAGGGAACCGGTGGCGTGGCGGTTCCTAGACCGGCGGAGGAAGACCGCGGACAAAATAGGCCCTTGTGGTCGAGACCGTGTCCCTCCTCGGTTCGTCCCCGTCGAGGACCACTTGGAACCACACTCGCTGGATGCGTGCCCGCATGAGTCATGCCGCATCCAACCGTGCTCGCGTCATATATCTTTGGCCAAGCACAGCGTTGACCGCGGGCGCGAGCTCTTCCGGTTAAATGTCGAAGCCTTGCGAGCAAGTTAGCTTGCGCTCACGACGGGCCACTTGCCGGCTCCCCGTCACGCATTCAATGCGGCTCGGTCCGGCGCCTACTATTCCATTTAATGCAATAAGCCGGCTACACGGCTCATGTCCCTTTCGGCCATGTCCCTTGGACGATCAATGTTCCCTCCACGACGGGACCAATTAGGCTGCGGACACGTGTAGGCGGTCAAATACCAAAGTGCCCCCAGGGCTGATCTCGTGCTTACCTCGACAAGCACCGTGGCATTGCCTATAAATAGAAGGCCTTTACCCCCTTGGGCAAGGTAAGTTCCATATACAATTGAGTAAGCTCTTTTACTCTCTAAACCTAAACACACACACTCGAAGGTATTGAAAGCCTTATTACTCGGTATTCTTACTCTCACACCCGAGGGCCTGAGTTGGAGTAACATCCAACTTTGACCTTAACGGTGCTTGTTTGTGTTGTGATCTAGGTACACAAAACCACCAAATATATCCTAGCCAGATATCCTTGAACCGCTCCTGACCCCGAAAAGCTGTGGCGTCATCATACTCTAATTTTGCCTTGCTCCTCCTTTGGATTTTTCGTTCACATTTGATTACAGCTCTAGCTTGTAAGTTGTTCCTGTTGACTTATACAGCGATGCGGTCACATGGGTACTAGTGATAGTTTTTGGGTAATCAACAATGGATTTGTGTAGTCCGTTATACCATGGATATCTTTCACTTTTGTGTATGGTAAACTCTCTTTGAATACATGTTAGTGTTACATACTCTGTGCATTTACTTTAACCTCTTATGATTCAAGGATGGCTAGCTGTATGTAGTTAACAACTACAAGCATACATGGTAATAATCCCTCCGTTCCATGCAAATGGTCCACTATTCCATTTTCTGGTGTTCAAGCATCTTATGTAACCTCAAGCACTTTAGTAATATAACCAACTCTGGCATGCATTAATACTAGTATTCTCTCTTACCCGTGCCACTGGCACGGTGACAGTACACAAATTAAAGAAATGATGAAATCGCCTTCCTCCCATCCCAAAAAAAAAAATTAAAAAATTTACCCAATATCCTGATGAAGTGATGATTACTTTGTTCCATAATCAACATTTGATTTGATGGAGGGTGGTTTGTTTGTGTAACTGTCGTAGAGAATATGAGGAAGTCGATTATCTGGACCGGTATCCATTGAGTGTTAGTAAAAAACATTTTCTTAATCCCCATTTTACCATTATTCTTTTTTCGTAATCCCAACCCAACCCATTAATCATATAAATAATTAATAATAATTATAATCCATAACCCATCCCCTATCCTATTTTTACCCAAAGTTCGAAACAAAAAACTTAAGTAATCATGACGAATGATTTTTAATTGATTTAGGTACAAACATTTTTTCTAAAAGTCATTTTTTTTGAAAGATTCTAAAATCGTTCAAAAACTTAATTATACTTATAATAGTAATTATTATGTTAAGATACACTCCTTAAATAAATGATCCTAATAAAATAAAAGAGAAAAATAAATATATCAAATTGGAATGCACATAAATAAAAAAAAAATACCCAATTCAATTTTTTTGAAAGAAAGAGTATATATAAACCCCAAAACCTTTTTTTAAGGAGTATACTAAATAATTAAAAAAAAATGATCATTTATTTATAATCGGTTTTTCTGTTTAAAAAAAAAGAAAAAAAAAGAATCTTACCAAATTTTAGTGAATTCATTAAAAAAAAAATTAAGTCATCTGCAAAAAGAAATAATAGTTAAAAAGGAAAATAGGAATGAGGAAATGGAAAAGAAAGGTTAAAAAAGAAAATAAGACAGTTATGGAAAGTTACGGACGGTTGAAGGAGGGAGGGAGGATTTGGGCCGTCGGATAAATGTTCTAACTTTAAATCTGAACCACCACTTATGTGGTAGATTAAAGGCGGTTAATTGGCCTTGTATTGTATTATAGATATTCTTAGTTACTAGGCTTTTTGATGTGAACTCTTTGATCCAAATGGACAGGGTTTGATGATAGATGCTAAACTCACCCTTTATCCCACTTATAGTTGGCTATTTGAGTCAATTTTGATCATTCTACCTAGTCTAGTACAAAATCCTACATGGAGCATAACTCACTCGTATCCTTTTAATCATTGTCGTCCATTTAAGTTTTTGTTTTTCTTCCCTTCTAGGACAGCTTATCATATTGACTATGCATGAGTAGTTGAAAACACAAATTCAAAATTTTACGTCCCATTTACAGCTGTAAGGTTTTGCTAGTTAAAGGAGCATAATTTTATTGTCAATTGGAGTATCCTCACAAAAACTCTTAAATCTCCTTCTTTTTCATCGTCTCATCTTCACTTTTATACTAAGGGTGAGTTTGGCATTGCTTCTGATTCCCTGAAAGCGATTTTTCAAAAGTGATTTTAGAAAAATCGATTATTTGTAATAAATACTAAAATTTATAAGTATGTTTGGATAGTATATGTTCAAAACTGATTATTAAAAGATAAATACCAAAAATGACCTTTATGATATGTATCTCGATATAATAAATGTATAAAAGAGATAGAGGTTATTATTGTAAAAACAACACAAATAACAGCTTCTAAGAATCACTTTTAACAAAAGCTGGGTCATAGCTGCTTCTATGAAAACACAATTTTTTGCGTTTTAACAGCTTAAAATCATAATCAGTATTGTTATCCAAACACTATTAAAAGTGATTTTGAGCTTCAAAAGTGATTATAAGCCATAAAAAAGCACTCCCAAACTTACCCTAAATTTTCTTCTTCATGTAGCACTATGCTTATACATTAGTTGTTTGGCCACTTCTTTTCACTATATATGGCTAGAAGTTCAGTATCCATATTTTACATGCTATACTTCCTCGCATAACATTTCTCCGTAGCCAAACTCAAGCTTTAATCTGGCCTAAGTAAAAGATATACTCACTCCATCCCACTTGAGAGGTGTGTATTACTCTTTGGGCTATCCCAGTAGAAGTGTGGCTTTCCTGTTGGGAAGTTCTTTCCAATCAATAAACTATACTCTAGTCTCAATTCAAATGTTGACTCTGTTAGGATGTGCAGTCAAAACCATGAAGAAAGGAATCGGAACCGTGAACAAAGAAGTCGGGATCGTACAGGAAAATAAGAAATTGTAAACTATGCGACCATAGGACCGGAAGTGACAAAATCCTTGTTTGTTTTGGTTACTTAACGTGGTTGAATTTTCCTTTAAGAAAAAAATAATTCCTTTCACTCGCAGTCAAGTTGAATTGTGATTCCTTTAGGGTTTTGATTATTGTATCCTATATAAGCTAAGTGATGGCCATAATCCTTGTGTGTATGAAAAAATTGCTAGAGAGAATCTGTTAGATCCACAAGAAAGCCTAAGGCAGGGTAGGCCTTTGGGGTGCCCTTAGGGGCATTGCTTGGATGGTTGGAAACATGTATAAGGGTTCTGTGTGTGAGGATATGCTTACATGGAGAAAGTGATGACTTCGTAGGGCTGGTGAGTGGGCTTTTTGGTAACTTTTATGTAGACATGACACTGTGATATCAACGAATATCATGGCTTGGTAGTGCCCAAGGCATAGTTCGGTCCTATGGTCCTATGATGAACCGAGCATAGTTATTAAAGGCCCAAGGCGCAAAAAGTGTGCCTGGAGCCTAGGCGCAAGGCGCAAGGCGGGCGCGCGCCCGAGTGACGACGCAAAAGTGCCTTAAAATACTAAAAATATAGTATACACACAACATCAAGATGAGCAATAAATCAAATGCAAGTAGTAAATCAGGTCGCCGGAGGTCGTCGCTGTTAGTTTGAAGGAGTTCCTAGTGATCGCTACTCTTATACAGAGTTATGACACGTGTACGTGAGAGAGTCGTGGCAGAGAAGAGTATTAGTCGCATATTAGGTTCAATTACGATTTAATTGTTGGTCAATTATTATGCCCGGAGCCTAGGCGCACACCATCAAAGCTCGCGCTTCAGCTCTAGGCGCGCCTAATCCCTCGCCTATGAAACAGCGCCTCGCCTAGCACAATCCAGGCTCCAAAGTTGAGCCTCTCTGCGCCCGGAGCCTAGGCGCGCTTTTAATAACTATGGAACCGAGTGAACAAATTATGTGTGTCTTTCTTGTTTATTGATTTCATAGGGATATTGCGTGTAATTTGTTTCCCACTATTGATTACTATTTACTAGTATGGGCTAGGACTGCTTGGATGTACACAATTCCACAACATGCCTCTTGTTTAAATTCAAATGATTTGAGGGGCTATTTAGATAATTAATCAATTATCAACCACTTTCCTTAATTTGCATGTGTTTGGTAAAGCCTCACCTCTTCAAGTGGGATGAAGGAATTACTATCAATCATATGTAATATCTATGATGCTCAGACTCTTTTACCCAGACCGTCTCGACATGACTTGAATACGAGTGTCCGACACAGACACATGCACGGAGTAAACCAAAGAGTCTGAACACAATCTAATACTCCCTCCGTCCCGGCCGACTTAGGATTTTTTGAAATGGCACGGGGATTAAGGAAAAGGTAAATGTTGTGAGTGTAATTTAAAAATAGGAGAGAAAATGAGTGGAGGGAATAGTAAATTATAATGGTGTTGTGAGTATTAAAATAATGTAGGAGAGAGAATGAGTGGAGAGAATAGTGATTTAAGGTTTCCATTTTGGGCCGTCCTAAGTTGGGTGGGACGCCCAAAATGGCAAAAAGTCCTAAGTCGGCCGGGACGGAGGGAGTATATATAAACTACTTAACTAAGCTGAGACCAAGCTCAAGTCGAAGATTGTGTCCAAACAAATTTATACCTCAAGCCTAAAATGTCTAAACTTTACTCCTAACCCAAGCTCGACCAAGCTTCAGCCAACTAGATTAATTTGAAATCCCTATGAGTCTTGGTTCAATAAGGAAAAAGAAAGCCCGACATCCGTTCATGCATCTCAAGTTAACAGGTATGCCATAAATGCATTCATGAAAGAAATGTACATTCCACCGACACGAAAATAGGGTCAAATTAATTAGGTTCATTTTGGATTTATTAACTTTCTCTTGCCATTGAGATTCGCATAATCTACTCTTTTTCCTTTATGATCACATAGTTTTGGCACTCAATCTCTAGATTACTACAGGTGTCCCACGCTTTTGATGCGTTAATACAAGTGTCTGGCTCATAAATCCTACATCTGTTCCCGGTATGTTTGCGCTGTCACATTGTTCTGCCCCGACTCCTTCACTTTCCTTTAGCCATCCGCATGCTAATTTGTTGGCTTGCTACTCTTGAAGTTTATTTCTGTTCTTCGGAATGCAGTTGTAGATAATCAATTTGGAGATAATCAGTAGTGTTTCTCTACCTAAATATGGCGTAGGTTGAGTTCACAAAATCATGATAATTTCTGGTGAATTATCTTCTTCTTTTAATCTGCTAACCTGCTTTTTATTTGTTAATTTTAGGGCTGATTAGGCTTTGGTTGATATTTAGTTTTCTTTGGACATTAAGGCAATGTGTTGATTTCTGTTTATTTCCGCTTTCCCAGGTTACTCAGATTTTGTTTGGTTCAGACTGATCTTTAATTTCTGGGAAACCATTTGTTCTAATACTTGCATGCATTTTCGTAGGGATAGAAATTATGAATTTCCTGGTTTTGACATGATTGAATTATTTTATTTATCGGGATTGATACTAATTTGGTTATAATTTACTCATAATTATTAGTAGCCGAGGAATTTTACCTTATCGATGTGATATTTAATCAGTCATTTGGCACAATTTTAAGATTCCTCTACTTTGATCCAACAATTATTTGAAATTTGAACCTTGAGAATGGCCTTTCTGATTATAGTGGATCGATTCAACACTGGAGGGACCCCTTTCACTAGTCCATACTTCCATTTTCCTGTGTTTTGCATTCAATTGGTTTCTCAGTTACGTAAATTCTTATTTCCTTCATTGGCATTGACCTATGGTGCAGGTTCCTCAACTGTACAAGTGATAAAAAGGAAAGTTTAGAGATCAAGGCTACTTTGGTGATTTGGACTGGCCCCGACTGAAGCATCTCCATTTGGAAAAGTTTTTTATTTTCACTTTTTAAATATTCTCCCGATTTTTTCCTTGTGAAAGTCTTTGAAGAGTAGACGGAGATGAGCGTTGAAGAGAATTTCAATCGGTCCGGATGGACTAGAGAGCAGAATAAAGCATTTGAGAACTGTTTGGCACTTTATGCTGGTGAACCTAATGACAGATGGGAAAAAATAGCAGCAGCCCTTACTGGGAAAACCCGTCAGGAGATCAAAAATCATTATGAGTTGTTGGTTGAAGATCTTAATGCAATTGAGTTAGACCGTGTGCCTTTGCCTAACTATGCTGAGTCTGCTGCAGAGGATATAAAGATTGAAGACGACTCTGCAGTTAGTGAAACTGCACAAACACAACCTGGAAAAGCGCCAAGCAAATCTTCTCGTGGAAAGAAAGCATCAAGGGTAGAGGTCGAAAGGAAAAAAGGGATAGCTTGGACAGCTGACGAGCACAGGTAATTTGATACTCCCTCTATTCCATAATAAATGTTGCACTTTCCTTTTTGGCCTGCCCCAAAATAAATGTCGCATTTCAGAATAACAAAAGAGTTTTAGTGCAATATATACAAACAAGTAAAACACATCTCTTAAAAACATTGACAAGTCAAATGCGACATTTATTATGGGACGGAGGGAGTATGTTAAACTCCTATAGAGTAATGATTTGTTAAGAGACAGTATGCCACATGACACTCTTTTCTTTTTCTTTTTTTCCCTTTCCTTTCTTTCCCTCGTGTGTTTGCCTGCTTAATACTCTGTATGTGACTTAAGAGCGTTCTTAGCCCTTTCAAAAAGCATATTATAGCATACACGCACTTACTATTTCAAACAAAGTAATTATTATATATATTGTTCCCTCTTTGCTCTTTTACTTAATAGTCCTGTGCAGTGTACATGCCTGATTAGGTGTCTATTTACTATTATACCCTGCATATTATATACTCCCTCTAACCATAATAAATGTTGCACGTTTTTTAATTTTTTGTACAAAAGAACTTTGAGCAATAATTTTAGGTTAATTTAATTATCCTAATGAAAATTAAAAAAATATTATTGACAATATTTATAATGGTGTATCTATCAATAACAAGTTATATATTTTTATATGAGGATAATTAAATTGACCTAAAATTATTGCTCAAAGTTCATTCGTACTAACATAGCAAAAGTGCGAAATATATTCTCGGTTAGAGGAAGTAATTATTATATATATTGTTCCCTCTTTCTCAAAACAAGAGTCTATATCCAGAAACCATATTTTTTTTTTCCCGAAGTCAGTATCCATTTTCTTGTTAAGTTACTTAATCTCACCTTTGTCACAACCATTTTGTAGCTTGTATTGGCAATATGTGAAAATTAAGTGTATTTATGTATTATACTAGTAAAAGTGCTCAAATTCAACTCCTTAATTTACTTAAAAATTAAAAATGCATCCTCATTTTAGGAGTGAGTATTTTCTTAGCGTAATAAATGTACCCATATCTACCTTTGTTCTTCGAATCTTTTTAAATAAATCATTTTATGTGATGTGATGATTTTCAGCAATCATGTTTTTAGAATGAATTTTATTTCTTGTAGGTTTTTGTGTTTTGTCATTGGTTACAACAAGAGTCTCGAATTAGTTTCATTGGACAAGTCAAACTTTTGAAGGATGTAGCTTTATTTGCTTGTACCTTATTGAAATTGCACAAAAATGATTGCCTTTCCAAAAGATAGGACTATTTTATTGGGACAAACAAAAAAGAAAACAGGATTTTTTTTTTTTTTTGATGGGGGAGTCTATATGTCGTTGGCCTTCAGTTTAAACAAAAAGAAATTTGCTGTTAGGTTTGAGGGGATGTGAGACTTAATTATGGGGTAGTCTTGGGATTTATTGGGCTATCATGCTAGGGGTAATCACTGGACTGTGGGACGTTAGATGGTTTGTGAGCAAGCAGGACTGAACGGGTAAAGGGAGTTTTAGTCTACGGCATGCTTGGGAAGGGCTGATTAGATTCAAACCGGACATGTTGCTACTCCCAACTCCAATGGATATGAGACCAGTGGCCAAACCAGAAATTCAGTAGAAGGGGGTCAAAATTATTACATAGTGGTATTTTTACCTAAATATAAGGGTGTCAAAAGAGGGCGAGCCTTGACGCAACGGTTAAGTTGCTCCTTTGGCGACCATAAGGTCACGGGTTCGAACCTTGCCGAACAGCCTCTTGGTAATTGTTAGGGGAAGGCTCTAGCAAATGGTTCCCTCTCCCAACCCCCGCTTGGCGCACCGGGGTTTGCCCTTTGCCCTTTTATAAGGGGGTCAAAACTGAAACATTTACCATTTTATTGCTAAAGATGTTATTATTAAAATTTGAAAGGGGTAAATATGACACAACAAGTGCTCCCTCAATCAAAATGTTGGCTGATCTAACAGGATAAGGGTATTTGTACCTTCAAGTTTGAGAAAGAATATTACTCAGTGTTTAAGTGCTCATATTATGCCTCAGATATCTTTATTTGGGATCTTTACTTGGAAGGGACAAATAATATTCACTGAAACTTCAGCCAATCAGGTAGTTATTTGAGATCTTTACTTTGCGAAATAATGAAATATTTATGCTATCAAGGGTGATGACACTAGCTGGAGTTCGTATATGTTGTAACTTTCATGCGTAATGTTGTTGGCCCATCAAGTTGCAAGATTAATGTTTCATGTGTGCAAAATGTTTTAAAAGAGCAATACTAGGGGCACATAAGAAGTTTACAAAAAGATGGATATAAATTGAGGTGTTCATATTTTATTGGTTGCATCGATTGTGGACCCGCCACACTTTAAATGAAAAACACCAACACAATTATGACACCATTTTTTGTAAACCAAATTTAGTGACTTTTTTTTTGTAACTTTAGTGCTTATTACCGGTTTAAAAATTATTCTTTCTCTTGTAGACAATTTCTCAAGGGTCTGGATACGTATGGAAAAGGAGATTGGAGGAGCATATCCAGGCATTGCGTGCGGTCTAGAACCCCTACACAGGTTGCCAGCCACGCACAGAAATATTTCAATCGCATGAATGCAGGAAACAAACAGAGGAAAAGGAATAGCATTCACGATATAACTTGCGAGGACGAGGAAGGAGAGACGTCGGCCCCACAAGATCCAGTTGGGGAAAACACTGGAGCTTCTGCATCAGGATCCTCCGCCATAACCGAGAAATCCACACCACCCTTTCCTCCAACTGTTCATGTGATTGATGGAGAAACATCAGATCCATTCGGGTCCATCACAGGGTATATGAATGAAGCTTCTGCCGCTGAACCCTTTAGTTTGGCTGATATGTCATCACCATCTATTGGCTGCCCAGTCGTGGGTCCCTCTAGTCAACTGAACCTTCCATCCCCGACTCAGGCGGTATATGGTTTCGATGCGCCACTTCTTAATGAGTGTAGCATATTTGACATCTCTGAAGTCCCTTTCTTTGATTAGAATAAAGGAGGAGCCAACTTAAGGAGTGTGTACTTACTATGTGTTTTTAGCTGTCAAAACTTGCTGCATATTGGTATTTATTTGTTATGTGGATGTTATATGTATAACTAAGTGTAATCTATGCATATCTAAGTGCTTGGTTTGGTAAAAATACTGTCTTTGCTGGGTTTTTATCTAGTATTCCCTCCGTCCCAAAATGAATGTCCAAAAAATGTTCAAACTTCCTCTTGATCAAGAGCAAATTTGAAGTTTTTTTTTTGGAAATTCATTTTGGGACGGAGGGAGTAAGACTTTTTTAGAACATGATCTGATCTGGGTATTAACAAAATATTGTTAATTTGCAGTGCCCGATCTATTACGCATTTACATCCTAAATTCTTGGTCTGTCAATGTGCAGCTTCGCGTGACCACATTAGCTGCCTGAATTCTCGTTCTTCCCAAGCTCTCTCATGGAAGGTATTATCTCTTTAAACTATTAGAGCCTGAAGTCTACGCTTTCATTGAATCACACACACACACACAGAGTGATAATGCACATGAGGAGGAGCATAAGAAGCGCCGGAGATGCTTCTGTTTGCAGTTTCCTATGAATAAAGAAACTGCAATTATCAGGAGGTTGACTTTCTTTAAATTTTCTGATTTAAATTCCAGTTCCTAGATCTGTGTCTCAGTATATCTATTCTATATTTCTATTCCTATATATATTGACCAAGGTTTATTGCTTTCTGTGTTACTAAATTGCAAAAGAAACTTTGAAGAGTATTTTGAGTTCTGTCGCGAACAATGGGCGTTATGAGGACAACAACGTTGTTTGTCTTTGTGTTTTGGTTTGTTTCTATGTTTGCTTTTGCCAGCGGGAAGCAGAAAGTTGTGGGGTATTCGGAAGCTATGAACTGCCAAAACGGTGCTTCCAAGTGCTTTGGCAAAGAAATTTCTTGCCCCAAGCAATGCCCAAAGTTCAAGCCTGATGACCCCAAAGCCAAAGCCTGTTTTGTTGACTGCAACTCCAAGAAATGTGAAGCTGTTTGCAAGAGTATGTGACTTTTTTCACACTCTGTTTTTTTTAGTCTTGCAAAACCTTTGAACTCACTGCATGTTCGTGTGTGTTTTCTTGCTAAACCTTTGAGCTCACTGTGTGTATGTGTGTGTTTTTTTGCTAAGCCTTTGAACTCGCTGTGTGTTTGTGTGTGTTTTCTTGCCAAATCTTTGAGCTCACTGTGTGTACGTGTCTGTTTTTTCTGCAGATTTAAAAGCAAACTGCAATACCATTGGCGCAGCCTGCTATGACCCGAGGTTTGTTGGAGGAGACGGAGTGATGTTTTACTTCCACGGAAAGTCAAACGAGCATTTTAGCCTCGTTTCCGACTCAAACATACAAATAAACGCCCGTTTTATCGGACGTCGGCCTCAAGGAAGAACCCGCGACAACACGTGGATCCAAGCACTTGGACTCATGTTCGATTCCCACACCTTCACTTTAGCAGCAAATAAGGTCGACCAATGGGATGAACAAGTTGACCAGTTCCTCTTCACCTACAACGGGGCCCCACTTTTGATCCCGGAGAGCCATCTTTTCACGTGGGCGGCCCCGGATGACACCATCCTCGTGGAGCGGACCGCAATGACTAACAGCATTACGGTCATACTCCCGGGAGTTCTTGAGTTGAAAGTCAACGTGGTCCCCGTGACAAAGGAAGACGACCACATCCATAAGTATCAGATACCTTCTGACGATTGTTTCGCGCATTTGGAAGTGCAGTTTAAGTTTTTCCAGCTTTCCGATAAGGTTGAAGGTGTTCTGGGACAGACTTACCGGCCGGAGTTTCAAAGTCCGGTGAAGAGAGGCGTTCGGATGCCGGTTATGGGCGGTGAAGACAAGTATCAGACCTCTTCTTTAACTTCTGCTGATTGTAACCACTGCATTTTTAAGGCTGACCTTAAGACTAAGGCATTGGTATTGGACCCTGAAATGACCGTCGATTGCACGGGTAAGTCCGGCAATGGGGGCGGGTTTTTCTGTCGCCGGTAACCGGAAAAATGTCTGAACTGGTAACAGAGTTGAAATGTGATGAGTTTACTGTTGTTATTCTATTATCTATATATGTTATACTTCTTTTTTTGAAGCTTAATTGATTGATAATGAAAGAGGTGGGGTTTATATGTCAATCCTGATATATGAGGGGGTGGTTAAGAGTAATATCTATCTTGTTCAATCTTGTTTGACTAGACCCTTGGAGTTTCTGCTGGTTATCAACTTGATACCTAAACTTTCAATATCTTGAAATTACATCACATAATTTTGTTAATATTGTAACACTCCACTATTATTAGATGTGCCAAAAATATTTACCCCCAAAACATACATCAAAATGCCACTTTATTTACTCAAATTTAAAATATCCATTGATGGCCAATTATGTTCAATTGTTAACATTCTTTAGGATCTAATGGGTAATGTGACATAATTTTAACATGTATTTATCACTTCAGACAAATTTCACACAAAAGTGTAAAGTGAGATTTAATGTATGGTGGAAAAATATGTTGTGTCCGAAGGAAATTGTGTATTTTTCTTACATGAATCGTTTATCATTTGACAAAGATTATTGTGGGTTCATGTTACTCTCCATGTGAAGATTGATATGGTATATCTAGATGTGCAATTTGAGATTGGATGATAAATATATGATAGCTCAAAATTGGTGAGTTGAAAGTGTAACTTTTAGAATTTAACTTGATGTGCCATGATTTCAAGATTAATAGAAAGATTATTTGAGATCATTACCTTGCAATTGGGGCTACAAAATGTGGAATAACATCTCATGATTACAAGAGTAATGACTCTCATATTAATAATGATTAATTGGACATTAATACTTGATTTTTGATAGAGCTATATGCTGAGTAACCTACAACAATATGAAGACAACTTTCTAGCAATTCTCCCTTCCTCCACTTTGCAATTTGTCATTTTTTTTTTCTTTGGCCTCCTAGAATAGTATACAATGCTAAGGTGATTTTGTCCAATCAATCAATCAATCATAGTGCCAGAAGACTCAAGTGTGGAGTGTATTCGGTTCAGCTTTTCTATCCTTTATAATGTCCTTTGAAGCATCGAGCACTGTTGTGCAATCGCAGCGGAAGCCAATTGAACAATAATCAAGAACACACACCAAGCAATTGAGAAATCGAAAGAGAAAAGAGATGGACTTGATTGGGGTTTTGAACCTTGCCCCTGTTTTATTATGTGTTATGTCTCATATGTTTACATAGGGTTACAAACAGTATTTATATGTTACAAACCCTAGCCTAAACCAAGACCAAAAAATAGAAACCCGTTCAGGCCCAAAACCCCCCGTCAGCCTTGAGGCGCCTGCCCCAAGGAGACCTAGGTGCCAGCCTGGCGTTGTGCCATGCCATGCTGCATCTTCGGCCGCCAAGGCGCCCGCCCCACCAGGATCCATGCGCCCGCCTCAAAGCCCCACGCCAGAACCACACCTTCGGCCTTCCAGTTGCCTGCCTCGCGGCGTTGAGAGAGTCATACCATACCATCCAACAAGCACTCGTAGTGAGGGAGAGAATTAGTTTTAATAAGAGTGTGTCAAACACGGCTCAAACTCAAGCAAATCAAGATGATGATCGTACGATTTTTCACTTTGTTCAAATTTATATTATAACTTGTATATTATTATCGTGTAATTCTTTTAATTTTTTAAGTTTTTGTCATATTTTGAATAAAGACGTAATTCATGCTAGGTTGCTTATTAATAATAAGCAACCTAGCATGACTTTCTTAGTTTCTTGTATGACTTTCTTAGTTTATAAGTTTAAAAAATGCTTTTATACATTTACAACCATAAACTATAAAACTAAACATATTTGGCCCCCACTCATGAAAGTTTCTAGCTCCGCCACTGATCGGAGGACTCTTTGAATCGAGGAAACTTTCTTGAACTTCTCCGTTTCCTTTCAAACCACAATGAGGAAATAAATGAAGCTACTTTGTATAAGTCTTTTGGAAATACTAAGTTGGTATCTCATTTCATTCAGAAGGATATAGTTAATGCTTTCTCATTCTTGACTACTCAAGTTATTCTCAAAGACACTGGAAGTGGATTATTTTCTATTCTAGTTGACGAGTCTCGTGATATATCAGTGAAAGAACAAATGGCACTTACATTGAGGTATGTGGATCATAAAGGGTGTGTAGTTGAGTGTTTCCTTGGTTTGGTTCATGGCGCGGATACTACTTCATTGTCTTTGAAGATTGCTATTGAATCTCTTCTTGTGAAACATAAGTTGAGTTTGTCTAATGTACGTGGGCAAGGCTATGACGGTGCTAGCAATATGTCGGGGGAGTTCCATGGCTTGAAAAGTTTAATTATGGCGGAGAATGAATCAGCATATTATGTTCATTGCTTTGCTCATCAACTCCAGTTGACTCTTGTAGCCGTGGCGAAAAATCATAAGGATGTGTGTTCTTTTTTTAATCATCTTTCTAGTTTGTCAAACATTATTGGCGCTTCTTCCAAGCGTAGTGACATCTTTCGATCCGTTCAAGCCCAAATACTTGCTAAAGCAGTTAGTGATGGTGAAATAATGACAGGGAGAGGTTTGAATCAGGAAAAGGCTATTAAACGGCCAGGAGATACACGCTGGAGCTCACATTTTGGGTCTCTTATTAGTTTGTTTACTTTATTTTCCTCGGTGGTGCGCTTTCTTGATATTATGGTGGAGGGATGTTCTGATGTTAAAGGGGATGCGAATACTCTCCTTGAAATCATTCATCAGTTTGAGTTTGTTTTTCTGTTGCATTTAATGAAATTCATTTTAGGGATCACTCATGATTTATCGCAAGCATTACAAAAGAAGGATCAAGACATTGTGAATGCGATGACTCTTGTAAGTATATCCAAGCAACGGTTGCAAGTCATGAGAGAAAGTGGTTGGGAGATATTAATGAATGAAGTTCACATGTTTTGTTCTAAGCATAATTTGATCATTCCAAGTATGGAAGATACATTCGTAGTTCGAGGGAGACCAAGGCGCAATGAGGAAATGAGCACTAATCTCCACCGTTATAAGGTTGACTTATTTTATAGTGTGATAGATTCGCAACTCCAAGAGCTAAACAACCGCTTTGATAAGAAAAATACGGACTTGCTCCTAAACATGGCTTGTCTTGATCCAAGGGACTCTTTCTCCACATTTAACAAGCAAAGGCTAATCAAATTCGCAAAGTATTATCCGACTGATTTTTCTGAGACGGACATAATTGTGCTTGGAGATCAACTTGAGAACTATATTTTAGATGTCCGCTCTAATGAAGACTTCTCAAATTTAAATGGAATTGGAGAGCTTGCAAAAATAATGGTTGAGACGAAGAAGGATGGCATTTATCCATTTGTTTATTTGCTAGTAAAATTGGCATTAACTTTACCTGTTGGAACGGCGACAGTGGAGAGAGTTTTTTCTGCAATGAAGCTTCTTAAGAGTAGTCTTCGAAATAAAATGGAGAATGAGTTGATGAATGATTGCATGGTAACTTACATAGAGAAGAAAACATTTGATACGATAAGAAACGAAGATGTGGTTGAACAGTTTCAACTTATGAAAAATCGAAGAATTCCATCTTAGTATTAGAATATAGTTTAGCACCATGTTTATAGCCTTTAGTGCTCTTTTGTATGTAGTTTTAGGGGTGTTTCTCTTACTTTTGTTTAGCATGTATGCGTAAGTTCACCCCTTGCAACCTATTTTGTTCATAATTCAACTGTTTTTTGATTATTGTGATAGTTGTTATCTTTTGGTGCGTATATATAAAAAGTATGGTTTATATATAAATGATTAACATAACTTGTTACATTGAAAAGAGTGGATTTATGATTGCATGATTTTAGTTTGTATTTAAGCTTATATTTCCATAACTAATATGTGTAAAATTTACAGATATAGCTTCAGCCTTCAAGCAGTTAAGGGAGGAAGTTGGAGCAATAGAAAGCAGTCAAGTATATTGAGTGGACAACTTTGAAAATGGTTCAAAAATACAAGCTGATCAACCCAAAAAAATTTCAGGTAAGTTTCTTGTATGACTTTCTTAGTTTATAAGTTTAAAAAATGCTTTTATACATTTACAATCATAAACTATAAAACTAAACATATTTGGCCCCCACTCATGAAAGTTTCTAGCTCCGCCACTGCTTATTATATGCTTATTCAAATTCCCAAGTTCAGTTAAACCATTCCATTACCATCAAGATGGTTTTGGAAACAGTTTCTTTCTTTCTTTTTTTTTTTTTTTTTTTTTTTTTTAGGTTTCCCGCCTTCGCGGATCAATCCCTGACCACCGCGCACTCGGCCTCGCATCCTAATAAACAGTTTCTTAATTAAGTAGATGAAGGCTTTATGTTACTTCGTCTATCTATTATCTAAGTTAATATCACAACTTGTTAATGTTTTGAAGTATATTTTATTTATTTGTATGTCATTTATATCGTAGCAAAATTATATTAAAAGTTATTTTTATATTTAAACGACATACAAACAAATATAATATATTTAATTTTCAAACACCATTATATGTACTATCAATAACAATTTTAGATGTTTATTAGGATAATTAAATTAACTTATATGATAAAAGTATAAACCATGCATGAAGAATTTATTGATTATTATTTTTAACATATATTGATAAAACTAAATATTAATATGATGAAAATTTAAAAATATTTATTACAATTAATCTAAGTGATGAATTCACTAAGAAAAGGTGGTCTGTTATAACATATTAAAAACATTAAATAATATGTTGGCAAACTTCTAACTTCATATGTTCTTTTAATATTATGTCAAATACATTAAATAATATGTTACCAAAACACTTATGATCCATTACATAGGTAGTGGATTATAAAGGGTTTTGGTTATTTTTCTAGAAAATGGAAAGATAAAAAAATGAATATAAATAAATAGATTAAATAAATAAATAAATTAAAATTTATTAAAATTAATATTGTTTACTCTAGAAATTTTATTCTTTATTAAAATATTTCAAATTATTTTAATTGTAATTTGTTTTATTTTCATAATTAATTAAATTTTGTTTAACAATTGTATTGGACAAGCAAAATTTGTGATGAATTAATCAAATTCAAAAGTCCTTCACCCCCAAGAGGTATCTCAGCGGTAAGGTATGGTAAAAAAGGTTCTAGTGGTTGGATCAACAATTTGTTGACAAGTGATGTAATTCTTGGCGGACATTCCCTTCCCTTTAGAGCCAATTACCAAATTAGTGACTGAAATTAGACTCGTATTTACCTGTCTATATCTATGGATCATGTGGATTGGTTCATATACCCTATGATTATAAGAGTGCAAACATCGACATCTAGGTAATCAAAAATAAAATAAAAAATAAATCAAAAGTCCTTCATTAACTCTTTAATTAAGGAAGGATAATTACGTATATTTGCGAATATTGTAGTGGATAAGCAATTATTGTAGTGAAAATAGCTCCTCCCATTAAAATATTATCTTTTAGAGTATACTATAAATTATAATATGTAAGAAAATAAATTTTCATCTTTCATTGATTAAATATTTGTGCATATAATTGAATTTTAATATAAATTATTTGTATTATTAAATTTTACATTTATTTGTATTTTTAAATATTTGTTTATATATGCATATTATTAAATATATTTATAGTCTTGTTGATTATTTAATTTTATTGCATTATTTCATATAATATAATTTGAATTATATTATCAATATTAAAATATTAATTAATGGAAAATATTTTTGTAAAATAAAATAATAAGGATTATTCTAAGAATATGTTTATTTGGTGCAAGATTTGAAGTAAGATGTTGCAGATGGTGAAAAATATTTGATACTAAAATTGTACCCCCTCCGTCCCAGACCAAGGATCCTCGGGGAGGATTTCACGCTTCTTAAGACATTTTTTTGAAAGTGGGTAGAAGATTAGAGGAGAGAGAATGTAAAAGTTAAATGTGGGATATAAAATAATAGTTAATGATTGGTGTTTTTGAAAGTGGGTAGAAGATTAGAGGAGAGAAAATGTAAATGTTAAATGTGGGGTAGGAAATAGTAGTTAATGATTTTTTTTTTTTTTTTTGTAAATATGTTTCTATAAGAGTATAATGAATGATTTTTTTAATATATTAAATTATAAGGGTATAAATATATTTAAAACTTTCCATTTAAAGAAGAAACTCTTGAAATGAGACGGATCAAAAAGGAAAAGAGAACCCTTGAAATGGGAGGAGGGAGTATCTATAACTATATAATGGCTGAAGTGAATAAGCTTTATTTCCTAAAACAGAAATTTGAGCGGGAAAACTGAACTCTAAATATAGAAAAAAAATGCTTCGTATTCCTAAACTGTGTAATTATTACTAACCTGATTCACCATTAAGTTAACATGCATGCTTTCTCGAATTTCTAATGAACATCTATAACTATATAATGGCTGAAGTGAATAAGCTTTATTTCCTAAAACAGAAATTTGAGGGGGAAAACTGAACTCTAAATATAGAAAAAAAATGCTTCGTATTCCTAAACTGTGTAATTATTACTAACCTGATTCACCATTAAGTTAACATGCATGCTTTCTCGAATTTCTAATGAACATTTAATATAATTTCTACTTAAAAACAGTACCTAATAATTAAAAACTTATTACAACTCCAAATCGAAAATGAAAGAAGGCAACAATTTGCTTACAGTCCCTTAATTATTTTTACAGTCCAAGGCAATAAAAAATAAAAATATGTAAATAAGAAATGAAGTCCAATCGTTTTACATCACATATAAATAGTTTTACATTTCCATTTCAAATTTGTTCTTTTCTCTTCTTCTTTTACTTCTCTCTCTTCTTCTCCATTCATCTTCATTCAGTTTCTTAATTCTTTGTCAACCGTGAAGCTGCATTCAACAATGTCAGTTCCTGCATCACTATTAAAAGACCTTCGTAGGGGAAGATCTGACTGGGTTATCAATGTTCGTGTGGCTAGGAAGTACAAAGTTCAAGTTAGAGAAAGTGTGAAGATACCTGAAAGTTTCGAGTTAGTTCTTGTGGATTCAGAGGTAAGTTACACAATTTTTATATAAAAAGATTTAGTCTCAGTGGGAAGAACTCTTTCTTTGTACATCATCTTATGAAACTTTTATTTCTATATTTCAGGGTGCAAGGATTCAAGCAACAATTCCCAAAATGTTTATGCATAAATATGGTCCTAAAATGAATGAATCTGCAGTTTATTACATTTCTAATTTCAGTGTAGTTGAAAACAGGGGAAAGTATCGAATCACTGAGCATCCATTGAAAATTATCTTCTTTAACAGTACTGATATTTATTCAGTTACGGGCTTAAGTTTCCCAAAAAAGGTTTTTTCCCTAATGTCTTTTCCAGATTTACTAGCTTTAACTGATGTTGATGATTGTGGCTTGATAGGTATTTATATTTCTTATTTTAACTTTTTTTCATCAAGTTTCCTTTTTTTTTTTTTACATTAATTTTTTAAATGAATCCTTATTTTAGATGTTGTTGGGAGATTGGTCAGAAAAAGCAAAGTGAAACATATTCACCACCAACGTACAAGTCCAGGTGAAAAGTTAATGGAAGTGGTATTGGAGGACATTGGGTACTTACTTAATTCATTTAAATTACTTATTCCATTTAAATTATATATGTTTCACAGATTTGATTTACTATTTGTATTTTTTTTTTGTTTGCTTTATTGACAAATTTTTTTTCCAGGAACAACTCTTTAAGCTGTACTCTGTGGGGTGATTATGCTGACGAGATGTTTAGACTCATTGAAACATGTGGTGATTCTCCTTTGATTGTTTTGATTCAGTTGTGTAAACCAAAAAATTATGATGATAATGTATTTTATACCATATTTGATTTATATCATTATCTCATCATTCATTCTGATTTGAATATAACTAACTACCATTTTATGAGTTTAGATAAAATTACAATCTCAAATGCTTTTTTTGCTACTAAATTACATGTTGATCATATTGTTCCAGAGATTGCTGAACTGAAAAGGTAGTAAATTTTTTCATTGATTATTTTTTTATTATTCTTTTCATATTTTCTATTAATATGCTAATATATTATCTCTTCCAAATTTCATAGTTTCTTTGCGGTTGAATCTGGAACTTCTCATAAGATCAGTCAAATTGAGTCATCTAATGCTTACTCCAGTTATGATGAACTTGAAAGTGGTTTGACTAATGTGTTGACTGTAGCTGATCTTTTGGAATGCAAGGAGTTTTTTTTTTTTAAAACATTTTGTTCTTTTATTTCTGTTTCATGTTCATGTTTAAAGGAATTAATATCTTCATTTATTTGTTTTTATATTTTGAAGGAGGGATACTATTGGGTGATAGGTCAAATTTCTGAAGTATTTGTTGATGGATGCTGGTCTTTTATTAGTTGTAAGGTTTGTATGCATAAGTTGGATTCTGTAGAAAGCGGTTATTTTTGCAAGGGTTGTAACAACACTATAACCAAGGCAATTCCAAGATTTAAAGTGAAGGTCAATGTTCACTCTGGTGATGAGACCGCGAAATTCATGTTATGGGACAGATGCTGTGAAACATTGGTTGGTCAATTTGCCTTGGAGCTAAAAGACCACTATATTAAGGTTTTTAAAATGAATTTAATTTCATTTTATTAAATTGAAGTCATTTATTTAATCTTTTATCTACTAAGAGTTTCACTTATTTTCATTTCTTTCAGATTACAGAAAGTGGAAAAAAGGAATATTGTTTACCACATTGTCCAGATGAAATCATTGCCATAGTAGGCAAAACTGCTATTTTCAAGGTTCATTTGAGGGATGTAAATTTAAGTGGTAAAAATCAACATTATTCTTCTGGATCCTGCTATCATGGGAAATCTTTAGTGAATAAATATATTCAGAAAAAAATTAAGGTCAAAAAGGTTTGTATTAGGTTTTGAAATAACCTTTCAAATGTACTTTTAATTATTTTCTTTATTAATGTTGTGCACTTCTTTGTAGAGGATTGATGTATTAGCAGCTATTAAGGAGGCTGGTGATGAAGTTATTGAGGTATGAAACTTGACTAAGTTATTTCATTTTATTTTTCATTTTTCATTTTTCATTTCATTTTATTTTTTCTTACTTTTATCAATTTTGTAATGTAGATAAATGATTCTTATGGTGATAATGAAGAAAAGACCCCAGAAAATGTTGGTTTGAAGAGAAGATTTTTGTCATTTGAAGACACGACTACAAGCACATTAACAGGTGATGGTGGATCAAGTAACAAGGATGTGATTCATTTACAAAAGGATATCAAGATTGAGAAAGACTGAAAATTTTACTGTCTTTAGTGTTTTTTTGGGAATTTTCTTGGAACATTATAATTTGAACAATTGTCTTATTTTGTCAGATTTGTGGATTTGTAATTCATTTTGGGATTTATTTCTTTTTAATTTAGACTTTATAACAGTTTTATGCATTTTGTTTTTACTTATATACTTTTTTTTTGAATGTTAAAGTGTTTTTATATTTACTTTTGGTTTTTTTTTAGAAATTAATTTTATACTACCTGACATGTTATTATTGTTCAAATTATAGTGCTTTCCCTCTATTAAACTTATTTCTACCAACTAAATCATTTCACTTAAAAATCCCTTAAAATCAAATCCCTAATCATGTTTCCATCTAAATAGAATCAAGGAAATCTTAAAAAATCAAATCACAATAATAAGTTTTCTAAACATAAAATCTGAGCAACTGAAATCAATCATTTTAAAATCTCAATCAATGTGGTCAATTTATTCATTTCAAATTAAAATACATGAACATCATATCCTTGATCATGCTTTTAAGGCAAACAGATTCAATTCATTCTCAAATTGGCCATTTTAAAGCTTACAATTTAAATGAAGACAATGGAAGATAGATTAGAGAAACTTACTTCTCCTCTAACATAAGACCCCTATGATAGATCTTCATACCAAAATTATCTGCATTACTTGAAAAACAAAATGCATAATTAAACTTTTTGTTAGAATAAAGTCAATTAGGACTCAAAAACATTATCTATACTCTTTATGTCATATAATTTATGTTACAAATGATTTACATTTCAATGATGCTATTAAAATACCTTCTTTTCATGTACGCCGTATTCTAATAAAAAATCTGCAACATAAACATCAAGTTTTCAGGTACAAGGTTTTTGCAATGTCATTTAGTCATGAATCCAATCATCTTATGAAGAAATTAATGTTTATTAAACAGTTTGTTAAATCAAATATAGTATCCACCATAATATACGTATAAAATAGATTATACTTTACGGAAATTCTAAGTCATAATGATTCATTAAAAATACCTTCTTTTTATTTACGCCATTCTATAATGAAAATCACTTATGTTAATCGAAATTACATCAAAATTAACTTTTGTTTCATCAGTAATAGTTCAATTACACTAAATTATCTATACCTAATATTGTAGCTTAAAAAATGCTTTAAGTACAATTTTTATGTCTAGGTTAACTTGACTCTTTGAATGTTAGAACATGGATTAATTAATATGTGTTATTTAATTCCATTTGTTATAATCATTTAATAATGTTAAAATATAGACAAAATGTGTAGAATTCCATTAGGTGTAAGTACCATTAAATGATGGGCATAATGGTAACTTCACACCACCATCTTTATGAAAGGGTATAGTCCCTAAATGAAGTGCCCCTTCTCTATCTATATAAAGGCTATCCATCAGCCATTTAGAGACACTTATTCATTTACAAAATTCAGTCACAAATCTTCTTTTTTATTCACTAAGAAGATCAAGTGTGGGCACTATCATTTAGAAGATCTACTCTTCCCTACTTTGAAGAATATCTTCATACTTCGTTTTACTAAAAAACAAGACTAAGAACAATCATGGAATCACAAGGTACACGCTTCCGTATTATTCTTCTTCTTCTTCTCTTTCTCTTCTTAATCTAGTTGTGAGTCGATTCATGGTTAATGGATCGTTTATGTTCCAACAATTGGTATCAGAGCCTACTCATATACTAGATTGAGTTTGAAATTCTTATAAAGCCTTATGCTTTAATTCTTGTATGATTTCATTTAGTTTTTGTTCTTGTTCATGATACTCATCTTGTCTAAGAGTATTATATTCATAAACTTCATTCTATTTCTGATTTTGGTTTACACAAGGCTTTCAATTTTTAATGTAAGATTATCCTATTTTGGACATAGCCACCATCATTTAATGCGTTGTGAGTTTGTTCAAATGTATAGCCACACATTTAAAAATGTGATGTGAGTATAAGGATCTACTTGCTTTGGTTGAATAATCATTCACCATTAAGTTAAGAATTGATAGTCTAAAGGGTATTGAATGTTATGTCTCGTTGTCCTGGCAAAGGGCCCGGGGCCCTCGGAGGGCGCGGGCCTAGCCGACGTGTAGACTGGTATCGGACCACAAAGGGGGGTGCGGGGGGCGTAGCCCCCCGCGGTATGGTATGACTCTCTCTCTATTTGGTTCAAAACTGTTCATAAAAAGGTTCAAAACTGTTCATAAAAGGGTGTTAAAAATGGTGACTTTTCGTCAAATCTGGGCACTGGGCACATGGGCGGTCGCCCATCTTGATCTGGGCGGTCGCCCATGTGTACAGCAACTTCAATGACTGTGAAATGCAGCTTGGGCGGTCGCCCATGTGTACAGCGACTTCAAAATTTGTGGAATTGAAGCTTGGGCGGTCGCCCACCTTGACCTGCGCAGCCGCCCATGTGTGCAGAAGCTTCAATGTTTATAGAACTGCAATTTTTTGGTCATTCATACCCTTTTGGTCTTTTGTGATAATTTGTTAGTAAATTATAGTATCTGGACACCAGTCGCGCTTCGGCGGTTCTTAGAATTATCGAACTTTAAGAATGGACGGGTAGAACAAAAGGATACTATCTTTTAATGATAAATTTCACTTATTTATTTACCCTTTAAATTTTCAGAAATAACCTTAAGGCCTTTTGTTTCCGATTAATTATATCCTTAACATTTTTGGATATAATTAACATGCTTGTTTCCCAAAGGAGACCTTGTTGATTAAATTCAAACTTGTTAAAAGATGAATGTAAATATTGATATGTGATAACATGCTTGTTTCCCAAAGGAGACCTTGTTGTTGACTAAGTATTTACATTCATGGGGTAATAATTGAACTAAAATTTTGGTCATTTTAAATGTCAGAACCATCCCAAAGGAAGGCGGGTGTTTAAAGTGAATTGTTTATATTCTTTATTGCCGGGAACAAGTACCTTAAACTTTAGGACACCTTTTGTACTTGATCCGCCCAAAGGAAGGCAAGTATTTAAAGTGTGTTGTTTAAGCTATTTGTTTACCTTAAGATAAATCAAATTGTGAGTCAATTCGTAATCCAAAGATTAGTCTTGATGTCATGTTGATTATCTTTTATTTTGATGAAATTCATTTGATATAATTAATCATTATGTAGTTTCTTATATATGTTTTATTTCATTCTTGTTCTTCTCCTTCAGATTTGATTAATGCTTCATCCGTAACTACTGCTATAAATGATGTACCTTTGCTTACTGGGACTAAACTTAAAACTTGGAAAAATAATATAACGATGATCTTAGGCAATATGGACATCGATCACGCATTTGGAGAATCAAGTCCCGCTGCTCTCACTAAAGGAAATACCGTTATAGAACGGAAAAATGTTGAGCAATGGGAACGGTCCAACCGCGTGAGTCTAATGATCATGGAAAATGCAGTTTCAGAGACATTTTTGGACAATGTCTCTGAAATCGAAAATGCTGAGTTTTTTCTTGAATTCTTGTGGAAACTTGTTTCCATTCGGTACAAGGGTGACGAAAATCTTCGGGAGTACATTATCGAATTATTTCATCTTTCGATCAAACTAAAAGCACTTAAGTTAGAGATTTCGGAAGATTTGCTCGTGCACTTAGTTTTGATCTATCTTCCTCCTCAATTTGGTCCTTTTGAAGTGACCTATAAATGTCAAAAGAAAAAGTAGAATATTAATGGATTACTTTCACATATGACATTAGAGGAAGATAGGATGAAATATCTCAAATTAAAAAGTACTCACTCATCATTTACTTCTTCTCGTGGGATTAAGAGAAGAGGGAAGGAAATTGCAATTGCAAGTAAGAAGCATAAGAGATCGTTTAAAGATCATAAAGTCAAGAAATGCTTCTTTTGCAAGGACCTTACTCGCATGAAGAACGACTACCATAAGTATCGCAAATGGCGAATTCAGGATGGTATGTCATTTGGTCTTGTTTGTACTAAGGCAAATTTGGTTTCAATTCCTTAATATACATAGTGGTTGTATTTGGTGCAACAACTCACATTAGTTCATGTATGCAGGTTGCTCAATTTCCGAATTCCCAGTGAAGATGAGAAATACATCTATATGGAAGCTGGAAATCCGGTTGAAGTTATAGGCATAGGGACTTTTAGATTATTGATAAGTACTGGCTATTATTTTGTATTAAATAATACATTCACTGTACCATCCTTTTGATGGAGTTTAATATCTATCACAATTTTGACAAGGAAGGTTACTCTTGTTATTTGGTAATAATAAATGTGATCTTTATTTTAAATTCCAAACTTGTTGGTACTAGTACTTTGTCATATATCGATAATCTTAATTTACTTGACACGGTCAAGAAAATGAATGGGTCCCATAATAATGAAACCAAAACTAAAGGCACTAAGCAAAAGTTATCAAGTGAAAATTTTTGTATTCTATGGCATAGGCGTTTGGGTCATATCTCCAAAGGGAGAATTGATAAAGCTTATGTCGGAGGGAATCCTAAAATTAACTTGATACTCCGGATAAAACTTTTGCATTAAGTGTTTTAAAGAATAAATTTTCAAACATTAAAGGAAATAAAATTTTGAGAATATCAAACGTCTTGGAACTAATTCATATGGACATTTGTGAACCATTCATTAATCCTTCATGGAATGGTCAACAATATTTCATTACGTTCATGGATGATTACTCTCGTTATGGATACATTATTTTCTTCATGTAAAGTTTCAATCATTGGACGTTTTCAAGTCTTTTAAGGCATAAGAAAGACTATTAAGAACTTTAAATCCGATCATAGTAGTGAAAACTACGACTCCGTATAACGTATTGGGTGAATAACGTCCGGGTCTTTTATACTCGCTATTTTTTTTGAAGAGTGTAGGATTGTCCCTCACTACACCATGCCGGGAAAACCTAGCATAGTATATTGGAGAGACATAATAGAATCCTTAAAGATATGGTAAGAAGTATGTTTTCTTGTACTTCTTTACCTCACTCATTATGGGCGAAGCATTAAAAACCGCAGCTTATATTCTCAATAGAGCACCTTCAAAAAGCTACCGACAAAACCCCTTATGAGTTATGGACGAATAAGAAACCGTCCTTAAATCATCTTCATGTATGGGGGTGTCCAGCAGAAGCTAGACCTTATAGGCCTAATGAGGGCAAACTGGACCTTAATACTGTTAGTAGCTATTTTGTAGGGTATGCCGAGAGATCTAGGGGATATAAATTTTATGACCCGAAAACTAGAACATTTTTCGAGACTGACAATGTTAGGTTCCTTGAGGATGTTGAATTTAATGGGAGAAATAGTAATGATTTTGAATTTGAAGAGTTAGAGGAACCACTCTTTATTCCTCAAACTTTAGTTCCTGTTGGAAATCAAGTAATTGTACCTGAAATTCAACAAAGAACATACAATTCAAAATAATATAGAGACTCCCGTAAATAACGGACAACATGAAAATGTTGGACATAATGAAATTCAACAACCTCAAAATGAGGATGAACCGGTGCCCTTAAGGAGATCTACTAGAGAAAGAAGAAATATTATTCCGGATATTTATGATATGTATTTGCGGAGAATAAGGACACCTTAGGTTTAGTGGGAGATGATCTAATCACCTTCCATGAAGCCATTAATAGTTCTAATTCTCATAAGTGGATCAATGCCATTAATGAGGAGTTAAAATCAATGAAAGACGATGACATTTGGGATCTTGTCCCATTACCTGAAGGTGTAAAACCTATTAGTTATAAATTGATATTTAAAACCAAAAGGGATTAGCAAGGTAATATGAAAAGATATAAGGCACGTCTTGTTACTAAATGATTTACTCAAAAGGAAGGCATTGATTATAAAGAAATATTTTTTCCGGTATCTTCTAAAACCTCTTTTATGATCATTATGGCATTAGTGTCACATTATGATCTTGAGCTTCATCAAATGGATGTTAAGACAGCTTTTCTCAATGGCAACATTGAGGAAACTATCTATATGAAGAAACCAGAAATGGTGACTAATTCGGATCAAACTAGTCAACTGGTTTGTAAACTTAAGAAATCCATTTATGGGCTTAAGCAAGCATCTCGTCAATGGTACTTAAAATTTAACCAAGTTATTCTTTCATTTGGCTTTGAAATGAATCTTGGTGAAGATTGTGTGCACCATAAGTTCAGTGGGAGTAGATTTATTATTTTGGTCTTATATGTGGATTTGGATGATATTTTTCTTGCTAGTAATGATAAGGACCTTCTAAAAGAAACTAAGAAATTTCTCAAACAAATTTGAGATGAAAGATCTTGGTAAGGCATCTTTTGTATTGGGAATCCAAATTCATCGTGATCATTCACGAGGTATTTTAGGATTATCACAAAAGAGCTATATAGAGAAGGTATTACAAAGATTTAGCATGAAAAATTGTAAACCACATGACACCCATGTCTCTAAGGGAGATAAATTCAGTTTAAAGTAAATGTCCTAAAGATTAATTTTAAATCCAAGTATATGGAAAATATCCCTTATGCACCTAAGCAGTAGGAAACTTAATGTATGCGCAAGTCTGTACTGCATGCACCTTGTATTTATTATTGGGATGCTTGGTCAATACCAAAGCAATTCGGAAAGAAGAACATTAAGTCGCATCCAAAAGAATGATATAAAACATTAAACTACATGCTTATGTATATAAAATCGGATCATTTTGAGATCATTAAGTATTCCGATTATGTTTTAGTGGATGCAAAGATATCGAAAGACATCATATGGTTATGTCTCTTGTTGAAGAGAAATAAGTATAAAATGAACAAATAGATATACAACTTATAGGATCAAACTCCATGTTATTGGATCCATTTTGTAAAGCGTAATCTCTTTTGATGTTTCACGAGCATACTGCTCATATGGGTGAAACGACTTTTGATAATGCTTAAATCAGTGGGAGTTTGTGTTGTTTTCTATTTCTTTGTGTTGTTATTATTTATATTGATCTCATTTGGTTAAGTAGGACTAGTTGGAGAATATATATATGCGTTCTTCATATATATTCATTAATATTCCATGCTACATATCTATACTTAATCTATGTCGTTTAGTTGGATATATATATGTGATTAATGTGGGTTTAGTTGCGAATCAATTACAACGACTGTCCCTTTAGTCCCTATACTTATAAGACTAATGGACGGAATTGTGTTGGATGACAATAAACGTGCACATAAGGGTTGTCATTCATGTTATAAATGATTAAGGAATTTATTTAGTAAAAGATACATATTAATATTAATCCAAGTGGGAGATTGTTAGAACATGGATTAATTAATATGTGTTATTTAATTCCATTTGTTATAATCATTTAATAATGTTAAAATATAGACAAAATGTGTAGAATTTCATTAGGTGTAAGTACCATTAAATGATGGACATAATGGTAACTTCACACCACCATCTTTATGAAAGGGTGTAGTCCCTAAATGAAGTGCCCCTTCTCTATCTATATAAAGGCTATCCATCAGCCATTTAGAGACACTTATTCATTTACAAAATTCAGTCACAAATCTTCTCTTTTATTCACTAAGAAGATCAAGTGTGGGCACTATCATTTAGAAGATCTACTCTTCCCTACTTTGAAGAATATCTTCATACTTCGTTTTACTCAAGAACAAGACTAAGAACAATCATGGAATCACAAGGTACACGCTTCCGTATTATTCTTCTTCTTCTTCTTCTCTTTCTCTTCTTAATCTAGTTGTGAGTCGGTTCATGGTTAATGGATCGTTTATGTTCCAACATTGAATTCCCCTCACATAATCACTTGACTCCTTTATATAAGTGTATATCACAGTCTAGGAATAGTTTTTTACTAAACTCCAATCAGTTATAAAATTCTATTATCTTACAAAAAAGAAACTGCATAAGTCATTACAAGAGTAATGAAGATCACAAAGTCAATGATAATATGCAAGAAGAGGAAGTCTGAAAATGATGATACTGGCATGTCCTCTATTTTTACCATTTTTTTATTTTGTTTCACAAATAAGTTTTTGTAAAATACATTCTACACTTTCCCTATTTTTTTCTATCATTTCACCTCTTATTTGTTTAGTTCTCTGCTAAAGTTTAAGAGAATGAAGATTATATACAAATTCCAAGTTTATATTTTATTTTTCTATCTCTGTTTTTTCATTATAATCAATTATTTCTAAAAATTAATTACGTTTTAATACTAGATTGCTATTTAATTTTTTTGTTAGTACTTTTCTATACAATTATAATTACAATATACATTTACATTTACTTAAGTTATTTAAAAGAGTGTATGTTAGTTATACATTAAAAGAGTGTATGTTAGTTAAACAAATTATACATTTTAAACAGTGTTTACCATTCACTGAATATGAATGTTTCAAAGGAGAATTTATTAATTAAATAGAAGCATCTGCAAATTTACTAAATGCCTCATAGGTTAGGAACTCTAGAGAAGTCCACTAGGACTACATGTGTAATGATTACTCAAGTTTCCAAGATGTAATTCATTTATTAATGACATATATCTTTACTTTATTACCCTACAGCCGCTATTAGTGTATTTAATGTATGTATTTGGCTTTAATGTTCACTATTTCCCTATAACAGGTTGTTGGTAATTAATCTTTACTCATCAATGTTGTTTTGGTCATTTTTTGGGTATATATATGTATCTACCCTTCCAATACCATCCCTTCTATAATTCCATCCTTAGTTTTCTCTAGAACTGCAAAATGTGTGATGAAAATGGCTTCTCTTCTGAAGAAATTGATTCTGACACTGAGGAGCAGAATCATGCATTCTCTGAAACCACTAAGAAGCTTCACTTTGGGCACCTTCGTATACCAAACTATAACAAGCATCGCTCTAAAATGTCCTACGTATGCCCATTCAAGCCTTGCACCGGTCGTAAGTTGCGACGTACGGGTCACAATTCCATCAAGCATAAAGACGCTATCGATGCTAGCCGGTCATCTAATTTTTCTAATGCATCTAGGGGAGAGCATAGAGCCTTAGCTGAATACTTTAGGAACATCCTAGAGCTATTTCGTTCTCTTGATCCCCCTCTTTGTAAAAAGGATGATTTCAAGAAGAAACCTTTTGATAAGGGTGATGGTGGATGTGATGGTGGGGCATCTGTTGGCTCTTATGGTAGGGATGGTGGTTATTTTGTTGTCTAAATCATGTTTGAATTTCTGTTTTCTGTATTTCTTTTTTTTATGTCAGTTTGTATTTTTTTTCTTCTTTGTAATGTTTATATATATATTAGTCTTTTGTCCTTTTCTCTTATCAATTTTTATTTTATTAGTCTCATTACATACCGTAAGCTCTTAGTTATCCTAATTAAGGGTTTCATTTATTTGTCAAAATTTCCTATTTTAAATCAAATACATTTCAAATAAATTCGTATCAAAATTTTGTGCTTCATTTTCTGAATACACCACAGTCATGCAGATATTATTTATAATCATTAGACAACAAAATCAGTTTGAAAAAAAAAGGAATTCAAAATTAGATCATAACAATGTTTCTTGCAGTCTTCGATCAATAATTCTTATATTTTATAAAAAAATAGCAAACTTGATTCAAAGTATTTAACCTAAAACAGAAGAAACTAATCAAATTATATTGAAGACGACTCTTGATTCAAAATATTTGACCTAAATCAGGTTCAAGTATTAAAATTACAATTAAAAAGTAAATTTATTAGTAGATCTAAGAAATTATACCTTCGAAATCAAAGAACTGTTTTTTGTATCCAAAAAAATTGGAGTCGTAAACAATAACCCTCTTGATTAAAAAATATGTGACCTAAATCAGGTTCAAGTATCAAAATTACAATTAAAAATTAAATTGATAAGTAGATCTTAGAAATTATACCTTCGAAATAGTGGGAACTGAATTTTTAATTCAATAGGAGAAGCAGGCGTAAACAATCACCCTCGATCTTGGTCCCAACACTTGATTATCCATAACTGGAACCTCATATTCGACGCCCTTCATCGATTATTGCTTTGGGAACGAAAGGGTATCGGTCGGCGTTGAAATTTAGGTTTTGTTCTGGATGCTTCTATTCCAGACGTAGTAGTTTAGGTTAGTTTATTTGAATTTGGGCTTTTGGTTAAAATGGATTTGTTTTTATTTTGTTAGTGGGCTTGGGAAAAACAACTGTGTAGTTAAAGTGTGTGTTTATTCCAATTTTTTTATTTGGCTTAACAATATTTTTGTCTTATAAATTAGTGTACTTTTTTTTTTTCACAAATTGCCTAGACAATTTTCGTTTCATAGTGTCATTTATATATTAATTTAAGCCAAAAAAAATGTACCTATTTTGTACTTATTTTTGTTCACATATCATTTTTTTTGCAGAAAATAATGTTCAACATAATATAATGACTATGACTTCATCGACAACAAGTTCCCGTCAATCTTCTCAAATCATGCCATTTTCAGATATGACTAATGGTAATGGTACATATTTTATTTTGTCAATATTTATAACACTTCATGACAAAATCATTTATATTTAATATGACAGGGAATGTGGTCAGAAGCAGTATATCAAACAATGGTAATGGAACTACCGCAAGAAACAGCCCTTCTGATTCACAAGTATTTAATTTGAAGTCACAAAAATTGAAGACTGCCCATGATACTCAATTTATTAAAAAAAAACAAAATATCAGTAAAGGGTAACTATTCCTTCCCATTTCTAAATTTCTATCTTTCCCAACAGCTTTAAAATTGATTCACTTTTTTACTTTTTTTATAGGGACACCGTCGTCAGAAATAATTGACTTGACCAATGATGAAGAATTTTCATTTGTTACACCTACTACTGCTAAGTCAAAAAGCAAAATTGGTAAATATTTCCATTATTATTAGTATATTTCTAATTTCTAATTTCATTTGTAATTTTTTTTTGTGTTTTTAAATTTTTTAAAATTCACTTATAATTTAAAGTTATGTCTTTATACAGATATCGCCTCAGATCAGTCCATTGTTTTTAATTCTACTCCTCGAGAAAAGTCTTCAAAGTCCAGATTGAACTGTGATGCAAATAAGAGTAGAAAACGAAAGAGTAATTCTGTTTTCCTAATCTTTATATAAGAAATTTTATTACATTATTTTTGATTATTTTAATAATATTAATTTTTTTCAATAATTTAGGCTCATTTATTTCCCCGGTTCCATTTAATCTCAATAATTTGGATGATGATAATTATTTTACTGGAGGTACGTTTTACATTATTTTTACTTTTAATATTATGTTGAAAATTATGTTCAATATTATATTTTTTATATTAGTTTTAATAAATATTCTTTTCCCATATAGTGTACATGGATTTTGGTGACCCTTTGCACGTATGTCCCCATTGCAATGCAATGTTTTGGTATGCAGAGAGGTTGAATAAACGTTTCAACTCAATGTTGGCACCAAAGTATTCTGGTTGTTGTATGCATGGAAAAGTTCAATTACCTCCAATGCCTGAACCTCCGAAGTTATTTAAAGATTTATTATATGGCGAGTCTGAGAAAAGTCGACTTTTTAAGTCCAACATTCGATCCTATAATATGATGTTCTCATTTACTTCGATGGGAGGTAAGATTGATCATGGTGTTAATAGAGGAAATAGTCCACCTGTTTTCAAATTATATGGTCAGAACTACCATTACATTGGTGGTTTGATACCAACTGAAGGGAACCCTCCTAAATTTGCTCAGTTGTATGTTTATGACACGGAGCATGAAGTTGACAATAGAATTCGCTGCATTGGGTATGTCTATAATTTCTAAACTAATTTTGTGTTATTTAATGCATTATTATTTTTTTTTTTTTTTTAATAGTTACATTTTCTTATTTTATGAAACAAAATAGGGATGATCAAATTAAGAAGCTTTTGCATGAGGAGATTGTTAATGATTTGAAGAAGATTCTTGACGAGAATAATGTTCTTGTGAAGTCATTTCGAATGGTCCGTGACTCCTTGCATGAAAAAAATGAAACCAATTTGAGACTAAAACTAATTGCTAGGCGTAAAACTGATGGCCGATGCTATGATCTACCAACTAAAGATGAAGTTGCATTGTTATTGGTCGGAGATTTCGAGAATTCAATTGGTGAGAGGGATATTGTTATTGAGACTCAGACAGGGTTGCTTCAAAGGATAACCGAGCTTCATCCTTCTTACTTAGGCTTACAATATCCCTTGCTATTTTTATTTGGACAAGATGGTTATCGAGAATCTATTTTTCTCAGGGATGTCCAAACCGAATCAACAGATGGCAAACACTATAAATTGAGCATGCGAGAGTACTTTGCTTACAGGATGCATCAAAGAGAATCAGAGTCTGATAATATTTTCCAGTCCGAAAGATTGTTTCAACAATATTTAGTTGATACATGGACAATGGTCGAGGCAGGACGTTTGACTTTTATGAGGACACATCAAAAGCAACTACGATGTGAAATGTATAAAGGTTTGACTGAAGCTCTTGCTAAGGGAGAACATGACCCTTCAAGTCGTGGCAAAAGAATATGCTTGCCATCTAGCTTTGTTGGAGGTGCGAGATACATGATCCAAAATTATCAAGATGCAATGGCAATTTGCAGATGGATTGGTTATCCTAATCTTTTAATTACATTTACATGTAATCCAAAATGGCCTGAGGTTCAACGATTCCTAAAAAAGAATGGCAAACAACCACAAGATAGGGCTGATATTATGTGCCGTATTTTTAAAGCCAAGTTAGATGAATTGATGGATGATCTAGAAAAGAAAGAAATCTTTGGAAAAGTTCTAGCAGGTATGAATTTATTTCATTACTTATCATTTCTCTAATTTTCCTTTTGATGAATTGAATTTAATTTTTTTACACGTAATTATATTTCTTCTATTATATAAAATTAATGTTACTATCAGCTTATGTTTTATAATTTCTAATTGTTACAGTTATTTACACCATTGAGTATCAGAAACGTGGTCTGCCACATGTTCATATCATCTTATGGCTTGATAATAAATCTGATGATTCTACCGTAGATAGAATAGACAAAATAATATCTGCTGAGATTCCCGATGAATCTATAGATCCTCAATATTACAATGCTGTGAAGGATTTGATGATTCATGGTCCTTGTGGGAAAGCAGGGCATAACTCTCCATGCATGGCTAAGGGTCGTTGCACCAAATATTTTCCAAAGAAATTCTGTGAAAAGACAATCATTGATGAAGATGGATATGCAATTTACAAGCGCCCAGAAAATGGTCGTACCGTAGTTGTCAAGGGAGTTAACCTTGACAACAGATATGTAGTCCCTCACAATCGGGTGTTGTTGATGAAATATGGTGCTCATGTTAATGTTGAATGGTGCAATCAGTCAAGGTCTATCAAATATCTTTGCAAATATGTTATCAAAGGACAAGATAGAGTTACTGTAACATTTTGTAAGACAGCTAATGATGATGGCAGCAAAGCAATTGTTGATGAGATTAAGAATTACTTAGATTGCAGATTCATATCACCTTGTGAGGCTTCTTGGAGATTGTTGGGTTATGAAATTCATTACAGAAATTCTTCTGTTGAAAGACTGTCTTTTCATCTACCAGGTGAACAAAATATTGTCTTCCAAGATGATGATGCAATTGACACAGTGCTAGATCGTCCAACTTCACGAGAAAGTATGTTTACTGCATGGATGGAAGCAAATGAATAATATGGAGATCTAGCAAAGAGTTTGACATATGCTGAGTTTCCTACAAAATTTGTTTGGAATCAGAGAGAAAGAAGGTGGGATCCAAGAAGACGTGGTTTCAAGATTGGACGTATATTTTTCGTAGCTCCTGACAAGGTGAATTATATTATTTGAGAACTTTGCTAAATTTTGTGCGCGGTCCAACTTCTTATGAGGAAATTAGACGTGTTGGTAATCAACAACATGGTTCTTTTAGAGATGCATGTTATGCTTTGAGTTTGCTTGATGATGATAAGGAGTACGTTGATGGGATAAAAGAGGCAAGTCAATGGGGAAGTGCTTCATCATTGAGATATATGTTTGTCCGTTTATTGATGTCAGGATCTTACTCACGGCCAGAATATGTTTGGCATAGCTGCTTTGAATTTCTGTCAGAGGACATCCTTTACAATCAAAGACTTCTTTTAGATCATGAAGGTAATCCATTATACTCTAACCAATTTAATTTATAATCTATTTAATTTATTTTGTTCTCATCTACAAATTCCCAGAAAAACTAAATTCTAAACTATTTATTTACTCTCAAATACCAAATAATATATATATTCTTCTTTCTAGGACTTAAACTTAGCGATGAAGAAATCAAAAATCTTACTCTCTTGGAGATTGAAAAACTCTTGCGTAGCAGAGGAAAAAGCCTTCGTGACTTTCCTGATATGCCTTATCCAAGCGATTTTGATCCCACTATTTACAACAACAGAATGATTTTAGAAGAGTTGAACTATGATAGAAATTCATTGGAGGCTGAGCATAAACGATTATTGGAATTATGTACGGATGAACAGAGGCATGCTTACAACCTTATTATGAATGACATTGATCTTGATGTTGGACGAGTTTTCTTTTTATATGGATCTGGTGGAACTGGAAAGACTTTTTTGTGGAAGATTCTTTCATCTGCGTTACGATCTAAGGGTGATATCGTATTGAATGTGGCATCAAGTGGTATAGCATCACTCTTACTCCCTAATGGTCGTACTGGTCATTCTAGGTTTGCAATTCCCTTAACTTTGGATGAAGATTCAACATGTAATATTAAACAAGGTACTCCCCTTGGTGAGCTTATGATTAAAACTAAGCTTATAATTTGGGATGAAGCACCTATGGTTCATAGATATTGTTTTGAAGCACTGGACAGAATGTTGAGGGACATAATGAGGTTCAATCACACAGATAGCTTGAATCAACCGTTTGGAGGCAAGACATTGGTTATGGGTGGAGACTTCCGTCAGATACTTCCAGTCATTCCAAAAGGTACTAGACAAGATGTTGTTATGGCCACGATCAATTCATCATATTTATGGTCTCATGTCAAAGTTTTGAGGCTTTCCAAGAATATGAGACTACAAAAAATGGCAAATGATGAAAGTGGACTAGCACTCAAGGCTTTCTCAGATTGGATACTGAGTATTGGGGATGGGTCATGTGGTGATGATAATGATGGGGAAGCCACAATAACGATTCCTGATGACTTGGTTGTTAATGAGTCAGATGATTTCATCAAGTCTATTGTTGAAAGCACATATCCCAATTTCACTGATCATTTTAATGATCCTGATTTTTTTATAGGGAAGAGCCATTCTTGCTCCAACACTGGATGAGGTTGAGAATATTAATGCCTATATGATTTCGTACAACCAATCTGAACAAAGGACTTATTTAAGTTCTGATTCTATTTGCAAATCTGAAGATAACTCCAGTTTCTTTGCTGATCTTCATTCGACCGAGTTTTTAAACACTATCAAGTGTTCAGGTCTACCTAATCATGAAGTACATTTAAAGATCGGTACACCTACCATGTCGAGAAATATTGACCATTGTTCAGGGTTATGTAATGGAACGAGGTTAATTATTACAAGGCTCGGAAATCATGTTCTCGAAGGGAAAGTTTTAAACGGTAGTAATGTTGGTGATACTGTATTTATTCCGAGAATGACATTGACTCCATCAGATATACGGTTGCCTTTCAAATTACAGAGACGACAGTTTCCATTGGTTGTGTCATATGCAATGACAATCAATAAAAGTCAGGGTCAATCTCTTTCAAATGTCGGGATTTTCTTGAAGAGGCCTGTTTTCAGTCATGGTCATTTATACGTTGCATTGTCTAGGGTCACAAATCGCCATGGATTGAAGATATTAATGTGCAATGACGAAGGAAGGCTCACCAATGAAACTAAAAATGTTGTCTATAAGGAAATTTTTCAAAATTTGTAATATTCATAGATTCATAGATGTTTGGAATTTTAAATAAGTATTTCTTTCTTTAAGTATGATCGTTAATATTTCACTTTTATTTTAAACAAAAATTAAAATTTATTGTGGAGGGTTACCAAGCCCAGCTTCCTCGATAAGCTAAGCGATTTCTTATTCAACCCGCTAATCTTCTTCTTCTCTCTCTCCCTCTCTCTCTCTCTCTCTCTCTCTCGATTCGTTTCCTCATTTGCAATCAGCAAATAAGACCAAAACCCTTTCTTCCCCAAACCTTCAACTACCTCCGGCTCATCTCCCCCCTTCATGGTCGCCGCACCCTCTTTCATTTTCGATCTTTTGTTAGACTCTTCAGTGTCGGAATTCTTTTTCCCAACCTCCAGGTAAACGCAATTTCATCTACTAATTTATTCTTATTTCCTTTGATTTTCTATTCCATCTCTTTGATATCTTCTTATGTATTTGTTCAAAAAGAAAACCCTTTTGAGGTAGTATTACTGAAATGCGAATGGGGTGCTAAAACAATGCAATACATAATTTGTATATCAAAATCAATAATTGAAACACAATTTTATGTAAACCCTAACCATTAGTCTGTGATTTGCATATCCAATTTTATCACTCTTTCCTCTATTTCAGTCCTCCGCATTGGATATCAGAGTTGTTGTTTGTTATTCCTATCCATATGCATATCCTTTTCTTAGATCCTAGAAGCTGCTTTCAATCCATGAAGATGTTGTTTTTTAGACTTTTCTTCTCATGAATTGCTTTATTTATACTTCAGATTGCTTGCTTTTGTATGTTATATAATACATGTCATTAGTGATTTGGTTTTTAATTGATACAAAGACTTAAATATGATGTCAATGATCCTTCTTGATTTTGAAGTTTTGGTAAATTTACTTGATTCACTTATTTATGGCTACTGGATATGGTCACCAAAGGGGGTTTATTTCTATTATTTTTGATTTTGTTCCACTAATCTTTGATACCACAAGGTTAAAAAGATCTTTACGGAAATATTTATTTTTAAGATATGTTTATCAGTTTTTTTTTTAATGATAGACACTTTCTTAGTCTGTAAGTTGCATATGTAATACTCCTCTTCCAATAGCTCATATAACAGTTTAAATTGATTCTCTCTTTGTTAGTGTTGTCTTTCATGTTTACGTTGCAGGTCTTAGGTCTAGCTGTTTAATTAAAGTATTGATTAACTAAAGTCCAGTTCAATTACCGATGAAATTACACCTTCAGGTTTGCATCATCACTAAAACTGAATTTTGAATATTAATTTTTGATGTGTTGTTTCCTGTTATACAATTTTGTTGAATAGTAGTTACTATTAGATTGTTGAAACAGTGCACAATTGAAAAGTAAAACTACTGAGAAGATTTCATGTAGTTGTTAACTTGTTATAGATTCTTTCTTCTAATAGCTTTGGCATTTCAAACAATTCACCAGTGTTTAACCAACTTTCGTTTATTAAAATCTTTGTTGGGAATTGTTGGCTGAACTGTAGTTGTTTTTAAGTTTGCTTACTGCTCATGGATTCATTAGTTAGTTCCGTACACGAAGGTCGAGCTCACAATCAAAGAGTTCCCATTATGATATATCATAGGACTGGAAACACTCAATCTCCTTTATACTATGCTTAGTATGGAAGAAACAGGTGTTGATGGTGCGATAATTGTGCAGCCCATCAATAACCATTTCAATTATTCCTTGATGCCAGACGTCATTAGCACTTTATACTTATATTTTTTTTAATTTTTTGTTTAAGGTTCAAGGGGAAGCCTCACATGGGACAATGCCATATATATGTAGTTTGTGCAAGAAAAGTGGACATAACAAAAGGGGATGTCCATTGGGTAAAGAACAAGATGGTATTGAGGTAAACAATTTTAATTTATGTTATAATCTTATAATGTGTTGGTATCTTAACTGTGTTCTTATTTTTTATTTATTTATTTTTTTGTTGCAGGTTGATGTGGAATGATCACATGGGACACGAATAAAAAAATGTAGTTTGTGCAATAAAATTGGACATAACAAAAGGAAATGTCCATTGGGTAAAGAACAAGATGGTATTGAGGTAATCAATTTTTATTTATGTTATCATGTTATAATTTGTTGGTATCTTAACTGTGTTGTTATTGATAATTTTTTTGTATTATTTGTTGCAGGTTGAAGTGGAAGGATCACATGGGACAAGAACAAAAAAATGTAGTTTGTGCAACAAAAGTGGACATAACAAGCGATGATGTCATTTGGTTAAACAAATTGTTCCAATAATTCCTGAATATGAATTTTTAATTAATGATTGTGATATGTTATTGAAGGATTTGTCTCATGCTTTACATGAGCAAGAGGCAAATACGCTTGTGGCTGCAAAGAGGTTATAAAGAGTCTCCACTTGCACTATATTTTATTTTCAGTACTTTTAGTATTTATGAACTAATGTTGTGTCTTTATTAGGTACTGAATGAAAATGTTGTTGAAGGTCAAGCCCACGGTCCCACTTCAACGTCCAAGAGTTAGAAGGTCTGCAAGGCTCGAATGGAATCAATGGATTAAACCTAAGAAGATTGACACCAGGGTCATAGATTTGACGAAAGAGTAATTTCAACAACTTTTTCATTTTGGTTGTAAAAAACTTATATTTGGGTACTGTTCCATTAAACAACTTAACTTTTGTCTTTTTTTTTTTTGGTCATTAAATTATGAAAATTTAATTGGCATATTCTATGAGGCTTAGCACTTTTCATGACATTCGATTTTTGGTTTTAATATTTATTTAGTTTTTGAGTTTTCTGCGGTGTGAAGCCATATCAATGAATTCATGATTTTCATGTGAAGGATGTGAACCTACCTTATTTTAGTAAGGTAGAAGAGTGTACAAGTACCAAAACAATATTTAGCGCAATTTTAAGTTTCAAAATTGTAAGCGTAAAGTATCTTCTTTAATTAAGATCATAACTGTGAAAATAAATGTTAATCAAATAATTGAACTTTTTTGATTGTATAACGTAAATTTTAAAAAGTGTTCTTCTCGTATGTTTATCACACGGGTGATGTACTAGTTATTTTAAAAGAATAGTAGAATTTTTGAACTAAAATCTTGGAGATTGCTTTAGTGTGAGACAAAAGGTATTATTATAAAAGGAAGAGAGTTGAATAAAAACATATCCTACATCATGTATTTTAAAGGTAAGAGTAAGGGGGTTTTTGTTTTTTTTAAGTGATAAGTGCTGAAATCTGATTTCAGTTCTGAAAATGACTGAATGATTAAGAGGCAAAGAATCGAAAACCGACTCGAATTGGATAAGTTGTTTGATTTTGTATACGAATTCATTATACGAAACAGTTAAAAAATAAAAAAAATTAAAAAAAAAAAAAAAAAAACCCAAACGTAAATGCAGTGAACAGTAAACGGTTTAAAAAAAAATTAACATAAACCAAGCATGAACAGTGCGTTTTAAGAGGCTTTCAGCACCATTTTTACCTCTTAAAAATCAGTGGCTTTTAAGAGGCATTAAGGCTGAAAAAAAACAAAAAAAAAAAAACAAACACACTTAAAGTGTCTTACCTCTTAGAATTAAGTGATCCACCTCTTAATAAGAGGTAAAATGAAAAAACAAAAGCCCCCTAAGATTAGTGAGGTTGCTTACCTTTCCTAGATGTCACCTTCTACGTACATAGCTCACCCACTATTAATAAATAATTTGACATTTTCTGTTCACGAAATGGCAATGACGTGTATTGAAAATTGCACCCATTGGAACCTTCCAAAATCTCCGAATTCCTGAACTTCGATATTTCCTTTTAATCTAATCGATTTAATGTTATTAGTTTGACTTGATATAATCTTAAAAAATAATGTTATAAATATAAAAAGTAAAATAGGAAAGAGAAAGTGAATATGAAATTTTTATTATGAGAATGACAATTGGATCGAGTTGTCCATTTTAAGTAATAAAATAACTAAAACGTTGAACCGGGATAAACTAAAAAGAAAAGTAAAAACCTTTGAGACGTTGAGACGGAAATGTAATTTTTAAATTTATATTCCTTCGGTCTAAAATCAAAGTCTAAATTTCAAATTTACTTTTAAACAAAAACAATCTAAAGAATTTTTGAACATTTACTTTGGGAATCAAAATTTTCTTTGATTTTATCATCAACGACAAGATTAGAAATATCTAAATTTTCGTATTCGAATGAGTTGATCATTATAATTAAAATGAGATAAATTTTCCTGAAGAGTGAAAGTATTAAAATCTACTCCTTCCGTCCAACTTCAAAGGTTCTAGGGTAGTATTTCACGCTTCTTAATTTTTTTTAAAAAAAATGAATAAAAAATTGCAAGTGAGTAAAAAATTAGAGGAGAGAGAATGTAAAAGTTAAAAAATTTATGATAAAATCTCTTTTTGATTGATTTTTTTTGTAAATATGTTAACATTATAAGGGCATAATGAATTATTTTTTTGTAACTATATTTACATTATAAAAGTATAAATATCTGAAACACCGTTTATAAGTGTATAAATATCTGAAACACCGTTTAAAATTTGTTATTTATGAAATGAGACTTTTAGCTTGGGAAGGATCAAAAGAGAAAGTTGATGCGGGATGGAGTATAAAAATTTGATAGTTTTTTTTTTATTATAATTTTTTTTAAAATGAAAGCTTTTAGGACAAGGAATACATGTGTAATTAATTAGCCATTTGTAAGAACCAATTTCAAGCTGAGGCCCACACGCTTCTTGACATGGACCAAAAAAACACGCAATTAATTAGTTATAAGGTCAACTAAATAACGGGAAATGAAAAATTAGATTTCAAAGTTTAGGGTGTTTGTAGAAGCATGATGTTTCAATTTCGTCAATTTGTTAGGCATTTTTGAACGAAATTGTTAGAAAAATTCATTAAGTCATCGCATGTCTTGCACGTGCAAGATTTATAAGGTTAGTTTGATTTTTTCATGTAGGTACAATCCCTTTTTTTTAATCAATTTAAATCCTAAATTGACAAAATTCCAACATTAACATTAGACTATAATTTAATGCTACCCCAAAGATTAGACATTAATTTGAAAATGAGTAAGTTTTAGGGGAAATCTGTTTCTCCATAAGTTATAAAAAATCAACTTGCATCCTTAAAAATATCGAGTTTAGACCTTAAAACATTGAGTTTAGGGCTTAAAATACCTAGAAAATAAAATAGTGAGTTTAAACGTTAAAACAGTGAGTTTAAGCTAGAAAATAAAATAGCGAATTTAGGCTTTAAAACAGTGAGTTTAGGCTTTAAAACACCAAGTCGATATATTTAAAAACAGAATTTTTTATAAATTATGGAGAAACAGGCTTCCCCCAAAATTTTCTGTTTGAAAACGCTCCCTAACTTTGGATCATATTTTGCCATTTTTCCAAATAATTTATTTTGCCCTTTTAGTTTTATTGGACTTTATCCTTTAAGCCTATGTGTTTTATAATTACAAATAAATATAATTGATTACAAATTGATGATTAATAATTATTAAATAGCGCAAATTAAACAATTGGTCCATAAATATACAGGGTATTTACATATTTATATGTAATTAATATTATTATTCTATTAAAAAAATGTTATCCTTAAATATTTAATGTAGTTATTTCTTTGTTACAAATCAATATATTTGGTACACATCAATATATTTATAACAAAAATTTCTATTTTATTTTTCTTTTCTTTGGCTACTTTTTTATCAACGTATTTATTTTTTTAAATAATATATATTTATTTATTACCTTGTTATTATTAAATATTAAATATTTATTCAATTTTTTTACTATTATTATAGTTATTAATAAAGTAATTTTTTTACCCTTCATTATTTGATATAATTGTATTAATTAATAACGTAATGATTGATTAATATTTAATGACACATTTATATTAAAATTTGAATACATTAAATCCGCATAAAAATGTTTTATATTTAATTAATGTACAAAAAAGTGGGAAATTTTAAAATTTAATTTTTTTAATTTTAAAATGACAAAATAATGTCTAAACTTTAGGGGCGTTTCCGAATTGGGGTCCAATACCTTAGGTGGTCTTCTTAATTTGGGGTCAAAGTTTAGGATTTTGACAATTTAGGGTCCAAAATGAAGGGTAAATTGAGAATTTTAACCCTAAATAATGCCAGTTAAGTTTCATATAAAACGCACGTGTTGACTTACGAAATTTTCTAACAATTTCGTCAAAAAACCCCTAATTGACTAAAGTTAACTTTATACCCTAAATTGACAAAATTGAAACATCAGACCCTAATTGTCACCCCATAAACTTTGTACCCTAATTTATCATTTATCCCTAAACAAACACTCCTAGAACACCATCTCAACCTCAGCAATCTAGTGAATTGCATGATCATATAATAAATTATTCTCTCCGTTTTGAAATGATATTTTTATTTTATTCAAAACAATAAAATTTTGAGCATTAATTTTAAGTTAATTTAATTATTATAATGAGTATCTAAATATTATTATTGATAGTAATTATAATGGTGTATCAATAACAAATTTTATAATTTGATTAGAATCATTAAATAACTTAAATTTATTGTCCAAAATACGTTTGTATTAAAAAAAAAACAAAGAGGAAGATCGTTTCAGAATAAAAGGAGTGTAACAAATTTATTATAAATATACAATATAAAATTTAGGGTGTAAATGGTTCAATTTGGAGCAATTTACAGATCGATCCGCTAGTTATCGGTTTGAGAAAATTTCAGACTTAACGAACCATGAAAAAGTTCAAACTGAACCAAACCAAACCGCTATGGTTTGGTTCAAGCCGCGGTTCAATTATTTGGTTCAAACCACATTTTAGACAGTGGTTGAAACCGCAACACATACCATGATTTATACTACGAATCAAACCACGATTCAAACCGCAACTCATTATCAGATTTGTTTACATTTATTGTTTCATGATCACAAAGGAAGAGCAGGAGATGCCGATGTTGAAGAAAAAAGTCGGGGGAAGAGAGAAGACGAAGTAAGAAAACACATACTCCCTCCGTCTCAATAAAAGTTTCACTAATTACTCAAAAGGGCGTCCCGTTAGAAGCTTCACCTTTTCTTTTTTGGCAAAGAATCTTTACTATTTCCTTCACTCATTCTCTCTCCTAATTCATTATTACACTCACAACACTTTTCAAATTTATTATTCCCCCCACTAATTCTCTCTCCTATTTTCAAATTACACTCACAACATTTTTTTTCCCACCAATTTCCTTAATATTTGTGCCCACCCAAAAGGGTGAAGCATTTATGGGGATGGAGGGAGTATACATTCCCGATTGTAGAGAGAACTTGGTTAATTACGTGTCGCAATAAAGATAACAAATGATGAAATTAATAATGAATAAGATGCAAAGCAGAGGTTAAAATTAGTGTATGTAATGAAGTTTTTTTTATTGATTTAACGGTAAATATTAATAAATATACAACAAATATATGGCTAATATATGTGGTATCGTGATTCAGTCTAATGGTTTGATATGGTGGTTTGGTCTAGAGGTCTCACATCGCTGTTTGGTTTGGGTTGGTTCGATCTGCTTTGGTCTGGAAGGGTAAGATCACAAATCAAATTGAAACATGTGGTTTGCCAATTTTTTAGATCGAAACAAACCATTTGTGCTTGAAAACTGAACCAAACCAAAACACATGATTTTGTTTAATTAATTCTCAAATCGCGATTTGAACCGAGCCGAACCGATTATGTCATAATAAAACTCATATTAAAATTATTTCGAACCCTTTCACCCGTTCATGTCTCATTTGTTAATGAGTGCGTCTGGGGAGAAACGCGTTTCTTGGAGAAACGGGCTTGTTATGTCGCGTGACATAAGTAGCCAGTTTCTGGATATCCTTTACAAAGCTTCTGGATATCCAGAAGCTTTGAAATGGATATCCAGAAGCTTTGCATTTGATAGCCAGAAAAAAAAAATCCAAGGCCAAGACCAAAAGCTTCTGGATATCCGTAAGCTTTCAGATTTGATAGCCGAAGCTTTGCATTTGAGCAGCCGTAAGCTTTACATTTGATAGCCATGTAAGTATGTGAAATGTATATCCGTAAACTGTTCAGGTACATATCCGTAACCCGTTAGGTGCATATCCGTAAATGTGTTAGGCATATCCGTAAATTGCTATTGAAGGTTTCTCGATATCAGTAAACCTTCAAATGTATATCCGTAAACATTTTGAAGGTTCTCGGATATTCATTCAAGGTTTCTGATATCACTTTCATAGGTTTCTGATATCAAGCTTTCATTCTGGCCGCGCGACAAACCCGTTTCTCCATAACTTACGGAGAAACGCGTTTCTCCTTAGATTTTGTGTTTGTTAATACCCCTCGCAAAAAATAGTCTCATTTTGAATTTTGTTATCAACTCAATAGAATCTTTATTATAATTTTATGAAAACACAATTTTATTCTTATATAATTTTAAAATTATCATTTATAATATTTTTAATGATTAATCAATAATATTTTTTAGCATTGAATAGGAATAACTAGATATTAATTACGAATGTTATGATTAAAATTTAATTGTGTTGATCATAAAAAATAAAATTAAAGTATTTTTTCAATTGAAGGATTGGTTTAAAAATTGTCCGCCTAAATTCATCAAAAACTGTTGTGCAATTAAAATGTCCGATCCCAAATCCATGTGAAACCTTCCAAAACAAAATATTTCAAAGAAAGCGATTGTCCAACCTCTTCACAATCTAAAGTCAATTATTTGTACCTTCAATATCCTTACTTTTCCTCCATTGACACAATCTTCCCTCCCATGAATCTCTATATATAGGAGTATATCTCAAAATCTAACTCCACAAATTAACAAAAAATATTCCACATTTTCATACAATATAATCCTAGTTATATTATAATGTCAGATAACCCAAGAATCCATCCACTAGTATCGGACCCGGAGGCACTAACGAAACCAACTGCTCCGTTAGTGCCACCTCACTCATCTAGGTCCGATAATGGTAATCCCGAGGACCCATACCCGGCCCCGGTCCAACGTACAATCCCATTATCACAATTAAAACCACCCAAACGCCGCAGCAGCTGCTGCCGCCGCCTCTTGTGCTGCACTTGTTGCTCCATCTTAATATTAGTCATCCTCATCGGAGTATTAGCCGCTATTATTTACTTCGGATTCGACCCAAAAACCCCCAAGTATTCAATCGACGGACTGCGTGTAACCCAATTCAACATCAACAACGACAATAGCTTGGACGCCACGTTTCGGGTAAACATCACGGCGAGAAATCCGAACTCGAAGATCGGGATTTACTACCAGGGTGGGTCCCGGCTCAGCGTGTGGTACGGAAACGCTCGGCTCTGCGAGGGCGGGTTGCCGGAGTTTTATCAGGGGCACCGGAACACGACTGTGCTGGACGTGGCTTTGACTGGACGGAGCGAAGATGCTAGCAATTTGTTAGGGACGTTGCAGGCGCAGCAACAGACGGGGACTATTCCTCTCCGGCTTAGGGCTAGGGTTCCGGTGAGGATTAAGCTGGGGAATTTGAAGTTGCCGGAGGTGAAGTTCAGGGTGAGGTGTAATTTGAACGTGGATAGCTTAGCTGCTGATAACGTTGTTCGGATCAGGGATAGCGATTGTAAGTTCAGGCTTAGACGATAATTTCATTATTTAGTTAAGGCTATGGCCTTAATACAGTTTACACTTTTTTTATATTTTATATTTTATATTTTTTGTATTTATTTTACATAAAGAAGGTGGAGATATATAGGTGGGGTTTTCCCTCTATTCTTCATTATATATTTGGGATATATTTATATTTATTCTATACATTATTGAAGGATAAAATTTATTTATTTCGATTTCTATTTTTTGCATTTACAAAGGATTGTTAGGGTTCGATTTCTTTCATCGTCTCGCCCTGACGTGTAACACCGTCCATAAAAACAAACTCGTGAAATAAGTTTGGATGCAAATTTAAGGTATGTGGTATAGGTGTGGGAGTGCATCAATAATATCGGTGGTCAGTTAGATTTTTTATTTTTCAAGTGATTCAAGATTATTTTTTATGAAAATTGCACTAATTTAAGAAGTGCGAAAAAAATAAAAAATTAGACTGTATTTTCTATTGACACAAATGGGGGCATTTTAACTAAAAATTCCAATTCTTCGATTGCCGTTAGCTGCCCCTATAAGCTTGCTGCGGCTCCGCCTATGGTGATATGGTTGGGTTTCGGTGATAAAGCATCGTGGTGGTTGATTATTGATGGCTATACTTAGCTCTGTTTGTTTGTTTGTTTGGGGAGAAATGTTTTTCGAAAAATATTTTCCCCATTTTTTGGTGTTTGTTAAGCACCAAAAAATGGAGAAACTGTTTTTCGAAAAAAAAAATTCCCACTTTTTTAAGTAAAATGATTTACGAATTTTTTCTAAGTAAAACATTTTTCGAAATATGGTAACACCCTCACATACACACATACACCTAACTTTTCATACATCCTCCCACGTTACCCACCCCACATTAACCACCCCTCCCCCTCCCCCATCCCCATTACCACCCTGCCACCCCCATTGAGTAAAAAAAATATTAATCATTTTAAATTTATTTTTAACAACTCCTTCCCCACTCCACTCACCACCCCTGCCACCCTACCCCCCCTCCCGTTGGGTAAAAAAAATTAATCATTTTAAATTTATTTTCCTCTCCCAATCCACTCACCACCCCCATGCCACCCCACCTACCCACCCCCCGTCGAGTAAAAAAAAATTAATCATTTTAAAATTTATTTTTAACAACTCCTCCCCCACTCCACTCACCATCCTCTGCCACCCTATCCTACCCCCCGCCCCACTCTCCACCCACCCTATCCTATTCCCTGCCACACCACCCTCTCGCCTCAGTCCCCGGGCAAAAATATAATCATTTGAAATGATTATTTTTTTTATCCGACGGGGGTTGGTGATGGTGAGTGGAGTAGGGTAGGGAGTTGTTAAAATTGACCCGACCGGGGGGGAGGGGGGAAGGGGTAAATGGTGGTAGTGGTGATGGTGAGTGGAGTGGGGTGGAAAGTTGTTAAAATAAATTTAAAATGATTAAATTTTTTTTGACCTGATGGGGGGGGGGGCAAGGGGTGGTAGTGGTGTGTAGGGTGGTGGTGGTGGTGGTAAATAGGTGGGTAAATTTGTAGTCAACTCAATCGAACATTATCCGAAAAACATTTTCCTTACCAAACAGCCGAAAACATGTTTATCTCATTTTTCAAAAAATATTTTCATTTTTTGAAAAACATTTTGCAGGAAATCATTTTTCGAAAGATGTTTTACGCTAAATAAACGGAGCCTTATATATACTAGTGGGTAGTCAGTGGTGATCTGCATGGGAAATTAGTTTGCTTTTTTTATTTTACTAATTTTATGTTTTTATTTGATAAAATAGCATGACATTTTTTGGTGATTTAAATATATTTTATATCAATCAAAATATTTACATTTATAAATTCAGAAAAATTCTTTTCTTTTAACCTTTGTTGTATATATTTTTGTACTTATTATTACAATTGAAATTTGAATAATAACAATAAATTATTATTGTTATTAGTTAACTTCTAATTTTATAGATTATTGAATAAATAATATCAGATATCTTTAGTAATTAATAATTTTATACTATATACATATATTATAATTAGTAAATATAATTAGAGAAAATCATTATGTACATCTAATGTATTAGTAGAATAATATTTTTATTAAAAAATTTCTGTTATAATTAACTAATATAGTAACCATCATTTTAAATAAAAAGTTATATGAGAATAGTGATCTATTATAGTAAGTTTAATACCTAATATTTATCAAATATGGAGTATAGTAACTATTAAATTAAATATTAATAGTTACCCTATGTATAATAACTAATATTGAAGCATTATCTATGATATTATAATATATTAAAAAATTAAGTTTCTAAGTAATGTTATATTTAACTAATAATATTAGCTTATATTAAACTAGATGATAATAGTTACCCTATATAATTACTATTATGATTGACTAATACTATTAACTATTGAGTCTTTTCCGCTTCCACTTTGCTCTATTAGTTATATATTTTCTTCAATAATATAAATCCAATATTATACAGAGAGTAGACGAAACTGTATACTCCCTCCGTCCCACCCGAATTTGGACAAAGTTACTTTACACGGAGATTAAGGAAAAGGTAAATGTTGTGAGTGTAATTTAAAAATAGGAGAGAGAATGAGTGGAGGGAATAGTAAATTATAATGGTGTTGTGAGTATTAAAATAATGTAGGAGAGAGAATGAGTGGAGAGAATAGTGATTTAAGGTTTCCATTTTGGGCTGTCCAAATTCGGATGGGACGCCCAAAAAGGAAATTTGTCCAAATTCGGGTGGGACGGAGGGAGTATGATTGTTAATTTACTAATCATTAACTATCATTAGTAAAATTTATTATGAATAACATTTTACATATGTAAACATTTAGGTTAATTGTATTTAGCTATTAACTATTAAGATTACATCTTAATATGTGTTACTTATAACTTATAATATGTATTTATTACATATTATCTCTTTTTATAGCTATAGTTATCTACTAAAGTTATTAGTTAATTGGAAGAATGAGAAAAGTTGTATACGAATGAAAAGACATATGAAATGAAAGCTTGAGAAATTAGATATGAAATTGTCTATGGCTTATAATAAGTGAGGCGAAACTCACAAAGTGAGACGAAACTCACAAGTGTTGTCCTTAGTGTTGGCAACACTAACAACAACACACATCAATTCTAGAAAAACACAAATAAATAGAAATAAATCTAATTTGCAGCGGAATAATAAAAACAATACACAAGAATATAATTTTTATCAAGTTATATAAATATATAACTTGATGGGTGCCAGGAGGGAAAGACCTTTCTATTAATAATATGAATTCAATACAAGGTCAAAGAAGTTTCTTTAATGATAAACAATCATTAACTTAAGGAACAATATATAAAGATATCTCTCTGAAAATGAACACTCAAAACCTCACAAAAATATGAAAATCTATATGAAATTCTCAAGTGTTGGACTGAGTGTTGCCAACACTGAATGGCAACACTTAAGAGCAGAATTCTATTTTTTCTGCAGATTTGCGCTTTCTGAATTGGATGATCTTCAATGAAGATCCACTGCACTATTTATAGGCCACAAATACTTGGAGCTTACTCAAAATGATCAGCAACAACCTTGAAGTTGTTTCCTCCATTTTAGCCTTCTCGCCTCAATTGTAGGAGACTTAGTCTTCTTTGGCTTCTCTTGCTTGTACCTCTCAGCTATAGATGCCTTGTACTCTGACTTGTTCTCCCCCTAAATAGCTAGATAATATCTCTTTTTGCTTGGTCATTAATTAATCATATAAACACATGTTTATATGTTAATTTCCTCCTCTTCTTCGAACATCACGCCTGGACAGTTTCTGATTACCTATTCAAGCTCATTTTAAGCAGACTAACTACTGTTATTTAAACATTAATTTTCACATTATTATTTGTGAAAAATACAGTAACTATTTCAGTGTTGCCAAATCCAGATGGCAACACTTGTGGCAATACCAGTGGCAACATTGGTTTGCAACACTTGGGACAACATTCATGGCAACACATGATCTAATATTAACAATCTCCCCCTTAGTTACTGATTTCTTCTCAAAATTCAATGTGATGATCTTTACAAACCAGTTAGTCATACTTAACAAAAAAAAAAAATGAAAATGCCATGTGATAAATAGTGGCAACATCAACCTTCAGGCAATGTTGAAAATATTTTTCATCAAAGTATCACACTCACACAAGTGAAAATATCAACCTTCAGGCAAATGAAGTCACATAATTTCAAATTTATCTCCCCCTTAAGCACAAAATTAATAACTAACAAAAATAATTATTAAAATCTTAAAAACAACCATCCAACCATTTAGCAAAAATCATCCATCAAATTTTGAAGAAAATTCCAGCCGAAACTAAGAAAAAAAACAGAAATTAAAATTATTTAAGCATAACAAACCAAATAAAAACAAATAAAATTGTTTTTGTTACCAAACCACCAAATCAATAAACATTCGAACCAACCATCAATCTTCTGCATTTCCAGCTCCTTCACCTCCCTCAGTTGTGCCACTTGGTCCAGCTCCATCCGCTCCATCATCACGCCTTGGCCTTGATTGATCTCCCCCTATTTAGGAAGAAATCAATTCCATCATTTTCATCATATCTGTACGCATGTCTAGCCACCCTGTATCACTGAGTCGACGTGCTTCACCTGACTATTGAAAAAATTAAGAATCATAGCAGCATCGATCATCACAGGTGTAATGTTGTCAGAAGTGTTGCCAATTTCAGGGGCCACACTTGGAGCGACACTTGAAGCAGGGCCAGCCAAAGGAGGAGCATCTGTAACCAAAACCCATGGTAAATCTCTGTACCTATCACCTTCTGTAAAATGTTTGCTAATTCTATAATAGACAGGCTTCTCAGAGATATTATCAGCATTCCAAGGCTTGAGGTTTTGGTATAAAAGGACATTGTAAATGAGAAAAGGAAAAATGAAGGAGGAGGTTTTTCTTTTCTTGGCCAATGTAGGTGAACAAATACCAACCTTCCAAAGTTGACTCTCTGTTTCTTACCTAATTTATACAACAAACTGACTTGCTCAAATGTCACCGTGTTTTCATTGGCTGTAGGTAGCCAATTTGTTATACAAATTTTGTGAAGCACACAAAACAGAGAAGTAAGGTGGGTAGATTTAAAATGGTCACTCCAAACTGATATTCTCCCTCCAGTCAGAAAGCTAGCTAGATTATTCGGTTCAATATCCAAGCACTCATCTTCAACATTAGGAAGGTCGAAAGTTTTGTTGATGATAGAAGGATTAAAGTCATATATTTTACCCTTAACAAAAATCTTTCCATAATGAGGGGTGTTCCTATCATCAATGTCTTTCCTAAGATGAGCAAAGAAATTTCTAACTACACTTTCGACATAAACGAACACCTTAACAGCCGTAGGTAAAAAATTTCTGTCCTCTAAAAATTGATACACTCCTAACTCCTTGAACTTAGTCACAAGCATGTTCCTTTCATTCAAAATCTTTTTCTCAGAGTCTTGAACCCACTTATCTAAGTTGGATTCACTATAAAATTCTTCGAAAAGGAATGGGCGTTCATAATACCCAAAAGACTCGTAATCAGATTTTGAATCTTGAGAGGGAGTAGGAGTGGTTACCTCTGGCCAGGAAATGGAAGAAAAGGGTGAACTTGACTGGGCTTTGGTCTTGGCAGCAGGTGTTGTCTCAGGTGTTGCCATTGGATTGGCAACACTTGGGGCAACACTGGACTGAATTTTCTGTTTCTTGGCAATTCAGGACTGGGCTTGAGCTAGCGTTTCTTCATCCTCCATCCATGCTTCCTCATCCTCATCAGAAGTCGATGAGGGCTCCTTGGTCTCTTTGAAGATTGGGTCCGAATTTTCCTCGGACGAAATGTTGAGCGAAGAGCTTGAGCTATTCTCCACATTGACAGGATCATCAACAGTATTAGAAGGGATTTTGGACCTGAACAATGTTTTGATCCTCACTGATTGACGTCGAAATCCACCTCGAAATGACGAAGAAGCATCTAAGGCTTTTCATTTCTTTGATTTCTTTTGAGGGGTGAAAGTGAGTTCGATGGAGGGGGTAGCTTCTGGAAGACTCATGGGAATGGAAATTTGAGGTGGATTGTAGACAATAATGTCTAAAGATGGTGAGGTTGTGGGTGTGGCCGAAAGTGTCGCAGGAGATGTCTCCATAGGGACGGCGACATTGGAGGCGACACTTGAAGGGGCTAAAGGTGAGATTTTCATGGAGGAAGAAATTTGAGAAGAATTTTTGGGACTGACCATGAAAATTCGAAGGAAGACGAAGAAAAAAGGGGAACATGGGAAGGGTTTGTTACCGCCTAGAGAGAGAGACAAGAAGAGAGAGAGAGGGTTTAGTGAGGAGGAGGGTTTAATGAGTGAATAGAAAGAGGGTTTTAATTTGATTTGACAAGATCAAATCAAATTAAATCCCTTTTATCCCTAACAAACCCAACAACTCAACACTGTTATCCGCCATTTTAAAAAAAATATTTTTTTTCATTTTTAAATAAATAATAAGTAAAAATAATTTTAGCAATATCCATAAAATTGAGTTTTTCAAAATTCAAAATAATGAATTTTAAAAAATAGATATTTCTAAATTACAATTAGTTAGACAAAAAAATATTTTTGCGAAAAACCATTTAAATTTCACAAACTCTAAATATAAGAAAATAGACTTTTGGAAATTCAAAATTTAATAACAAAAACAAAAATAAGAAATATAAAAAATAATGTAGCATCTACTAATGTGTTACTAGCAATGTTGCATGACACACAAGGCAACATTTTGAATAAAATCCCCTTGATATTTTTTCAACATATATATCTTATCATTCCTTAGGCAATTTTAAGCAAACTTTACACTTTCTTTATTTACAAGGAAGCATCGTAGTAGCGAGCTCCGTGTCCCGAGTTTTTTTATTAAAGTGTAAAGCTATATGTAGTAAGTTTTATACCTTTCAAGTAGGGTACACTGTAGTAGCGAGCTCCATGTCCCTAATATTAGTATAAAACAACTACATTATACTCCTGTTTTGGCAAGGAAACATCGTCGTAGCGAACGTCGTGCCCCGAGTTACTTTGGGAGTATTTTAACAAGCTTTGCCTTTTAAATATCAACAACAACATGAGTGTTTTTGTCACTTTAAGCACAAAGGGGTATTTTATAGAAAATGTTAACCTTAAGTATATACACATACTAGAACAGAAAGGTCAGTAAATGCCCCCCATTTGGGATTAGACTAAATATAATTTTTTTTTAAATAAAAAATATACAACAAATACACAGTGTTGCTGTCAGTGTTGGCAACACTGACGACAACACTTGAAACAACATATTTATAGAAAACATAAACCAATAGATTTTTTCAAACTTGAAAATCTCTCATGGTCCAGGGCTTTGGTCAAAATATCAGCAAGTTGATGTTTAGTATCAATATGCTCTATTTGGATCAAATCCTTTTCTACTAAATCTCTCAAAAAGTGATGGCGAATATCAAAGTGTTTAGTGCGTGAGTGTTGTACAGGGTTTTTGAAAATGTTTATAGCACTCAAATTATCACAATACATGGTCAAGATATTACTATCAAGACCATAGTCGTCAAGCATATGTTTCAACCATATCAATTGTGAACAATAACTCCCGGCTGCTACATACTCAGATTCAGCAGTCGAGAGAGACACAATTTTGCTTGCGACTGTACCATGACACAAGATTATTACCCAAGAAAAAACAACCCCCACTAGTGCTCTTTCTATCATCTATATCCCCTGCCCAATCAGAGTCACTAAAACCAACCAAGTTGGTATTAGTGTCTTTGGTGAACCAGATTCCTAATTCACTTGTCCCAGATACATACTTAATGATTTTCTTGACAGCATTTAGGTGAGAAATTTTAGAAGCAGACTGATATCTAGCACATACACCTACACTGAACATAATATCGGGACGACTGACAGTAAGATAAAGAAGACTACCTATCATGGATCTATACAGAGTTGGGTCAACATCCTCCCCTGCCTGATCTTTGATTACTTTAAGAGATGATTCCATAGGTATTTTTGAGCTTTTTACACTCTCCAATCCAAACCTTTTCACCAGAGTCTTAGCATACTTGCTCTGAGAGATAAAGATTCCATCATCTGACTGTTTCACTTGCAATCCTAGGAAATAATTAAGTTCTCCTATCATGCTCATCTCGAAAGTTGATGTCATAGCTTTCACAAAATTTTGTAAACACGTTTTAGATGTGGAGCCATAAACTATGTCATCAACATAGATCTGAGCAATGACAAGCTCTTTATTTTCCCTAAGGATAAATAATGTCCTATTGGCTTCTCCTCTAACAAATCCATATTCAAGAAGGAAACTTGTTAGACGCCTATACCATGCTCGAGGAGCTTGTTTCAAGCCACATAAGGCTTTATCAAATCTGTATACATGATCTGGGTGGAATGGATCTTCAAACCCTTTAGGTTGCTCAACATAGATCTCTTTATCTAAGTACCCATTCAGGAAGGCCGCTTTAACATCCATTTGGTGTAATGTGATTTTAAGATAGCAGGCTATAGCAAGAAAAAGTCATATAGACTCAATTCTAGCCACAGGTGCAAAGGTCTCGTCAAAGTCGATTCCTTCCACTTGTGTATATCCTTGAGCCACAAGACGAGCTTTATTACGAACAATATTACCCAATTCATCAGATTTGTTTTTGTAAATCCATTTAGTTTCAATAATATTTGTATGTAAAGGACGTGAAACTAAACACCAAACCTCGTTACGGGTAAATTGTTCAAGCTCTTATTGCATAGCTTGTATCCAGAAATTATCATTTAAAGCCTCAATCACATTTTTTTGGTTCAAGGGAGGAAATGAAACATGAGTGTTTTACCTTGGAGTATGTGGAGGACATACACACATACCTAATCATATCTCTGTAGTCAACTGCTCCTTATTTCTTGTTCGAACCCCTTCATTAACATCACCTATTACCTGAGTAATGGGATGATAATTTATAATTCGAGCTGGGGGATCTCTCCTGCCTTGATGGTACACCAATCCATCTTCTTCTTCTGAGTCACTGCTCTCAGAATTTCCAGCTACTGTTCTGTTCTCCTGTGTTGCCTCAGGTGTTGCCGTTTCAGGGGGCAACACTCGGGGCAACACTTGAATTTGTGGCTGTACTGGCCGAATCAGTTTCTGTTCCAGCCCTCTGTTCGACTTCTTCCAGCAAGGTCAGAGGTATATCATCAGCTGGTTCTCCTGTAGCACTCAATTAATTGCTAAATTCAATATTTACCAATTCTTGAATCACTTTTAACCTCAAATTATAGACTCGATAAGGATGACTATTTTGAGAGTAGCCAAGAAAGATGGCTTTGTCACTCTTGGAATCTAGTTTTCCTAAGTATTCCCGGTCATTTAAAATGTATCACAAACACCCGAACACATGAAAATAGTGAACCGTAGGTTTCTTTCCATTTAAAATATCATAGGGTGTCATAGTTGTATCGGGTCTTAAGAAAACTCTATTCGTAGTGTGACAAGCTGTGTTTAATGCTTCGGCCCAAAAATCTTTGGAAATATTTCTAGCAATTAGCATAACACGAGCCATCTCCATCAAAGTCCTATTTTTCCTTTCAGCAATACCATTTTGTTGTGGTGTTTTAGGTGTTGAAAATGCATGGTGTATCCCCTTTTTACTACAAAATGTAGAGAAGGAGAGGTTTTCAAATTCTCTACCATGATCTGACCTTATTCGAAAAATAGGAGAACAAAACATGTTTTTGATTTTAGAGACTAAGTGAGTAAATTTATCAAAAGTTTCAGATTTTTCCCTTAAGAAATAGACCCAAGTAAACCTAGAAAAATCATCAACTATCACATAAACATACTTCTTACCTCCCAAGCTTTCTACCTCAATGATACCCATCAAGTCCATATGTAGAAGCTGAAAACAATGTGTTGTTCATGAGTGTTGCTCATTGTGTTGTCTAACACTGTGAGCAACACGAGTCTGCGTACTCTTTTGACAGTCACCACACATCACGGTGTATTTGAGGTTTAGTTTAGGAACTCCTTTGACGGCATTGTGTTTGATAATCTTCTCAATATTTTTATAATGAGAATGATCTAATTTTTGATGCCATAACCTTATATCATCAAGTTTAGTCAAATTGCACCCAGGTTTATTACCAACGAGGTAGCAATTATCACTTGATCTTATTTCAGTCATGACACAAAAGTTAGTATTATCAAACACTTCACAGGTATTTTTATTGAATTTTACCTCCAAATTGTCATTACATAATTGGCTAATGCTAATTAGATTAGCAAGAAGACCATCTACATGCAAGACATTTTTTAAAGAAGGAAAACCAACAATATCCAGTGTTTCTTTTCCAACTATTTCACTCTTGCCTCCACCACCATAAATCACTGAGCCTCCTTGAATAGGTTGGTACTCCGTTAGGAATGATTTTGTACCCGTAATATGACATGAACAACCACTATCGAAGTACCAAGTTCCTGAAACGTTAGTCCTTAAAGCTGTGTAAACAACATAGCATTTCAGTTTTTCCTTGGATAACCAAGCCCTTTTTGAAAATCTGGATTTCTGTTCACCAGTGTTGTCTTGAGTGTTGCCCTGAGAATTTGGCGACACTTGAGGCAACACTTGAAGACTGGACATTTTCTTTTGAAGAATAAAGCAATCTGATTTTATATGTCCAGGTCTGTGACAGTATCCACATTCATTGGATTAATCAGAAGTATCACTAGGAGTACTACCCTTTTCCTTGACACGCTCTTTTACAAAACAATTTTTAGTTTCAACATCAAACAAGGAAGAGGTAATACTTTCTAGTGATTTTTGGAACCCAAGACCAGCTTTCAGAGGCTTACTCAAATTGAGTATTTCATCCAATTTGGATGAACTCATGTTGAGTTTTTTGAAGGTGGATTCGGCTAGGTTGAGTTTGGCCTTGAGTTTATCAAGATTCAAATCTCTCCTACTGAGTTGAACCTCCAGCCGAGCCAAGGAGTTTTTAAGATCATGATTTTCCTTTTTCATGAAAATCACCATCTTGTTCTCCTTTTTTCCATTCAACGAGGAGAGACTTATAGAGGTTTTTTAATTCATGAATGAGCTCATCTTCACACAGTTCATCCTCTATAGACTCCTCTGAATTTAAATCAACTGAATCAAGCAAAAAAATGTCATTTAAAGAATCATACCTGCTGAGTGTTGTGTCAAGTGTTGCCATTTCCTGGACGACACTTGGGACAACACTTTCTGAAGAAGTCAAGAGTGTTGTGTCAGGTGTTGTCAAATCTGGGACAACACTTGAGGTAACACTTTCTGTCGAAGGTAGCTCATCTACCGTGGCCATCATGACCACTTGCTCCGTCTTTTCATCTTTCTCCGTTCCTTCCTCCTCTCCATCACTAAGAGATACCCATAAATTTTTGCCTGCCTTTCTCAAGGTATTAGCACATTCATTGGCATAGTGACCCCAACCGGAACAAGCATGACATTGAATGGATTCAATGTATTTAGGATCGGACCGGATCTTTTCCGAGGATGCACGCCTAGGTGGGGCATCCTTTTGATTTGGAGGAGGACTTCTCCTTGGCACAAAACTAGGTGTTTTGGTCTATTGATCTTTAGCCTTTACCTGCACACTGTTAAATTTCCTAAACATGGAATTATATTTCTTTGCAAGTAAAGCTACACTAGTATTTTCATCTAACTCCTCGAAGGCTTCATCTTCATCATCCACACATGTGTCCGAAGATTCGACTTTTAAGGCAATATTTTTGCCTTTAAAAATCTCAGTTTGTTCATTGAGATTCATCTCAAAGTTTTTCAAAATGCTCATTAAGGAGTTAATGTCCATAGTTGAGAGATTATGGGCCTCTTCAATAGCTGAAACTTTAATATTAAAACGTTCGGGAAGAGTACGAATAGCTTTTGAAACAAGTTGTTTATTTGTAAAAGGTTTTCCTAATACTTGACAAGCATTTGAAATATCAATCAACTTTTCAAAATAAGAAGTAATATCTTCATTTTCACTCATTCTTGATCTTTCAAATTTACTAGTGAGACCTCTAAGTTTTGTTTCTCGGACACTACCATCTCCTTCACAAAATCTTTGTAAAGTATCCCAAGCATCTTTTGCAGAGGGACCATTTTGAATGAGTTTGAACGTATGCATGTCAACCCATTCATAGATGGCATTTAGTGCCTTTTCATTGAAACTAGCAAGATTATTTTCTTCAAGTGTCCATTCAGATTCAGATTTGACTTGAACGTCACCATCTTCATCTGAAAGGAGCAATGGAAGAGAATAGCCATTTAAATAGATCGCCAAGCTCGAAGATCAATTGATTTGATATGCGAGCGTAGGCGAATCTTCCAATAAGAATAATTTGATCCGTCTAAAATCGATAATCTCTTTTGATTAGGGTTGGTAGGATCATAAGCCATGACAAAAGGATCTAAACACTTAGTATATCAAGTGCTAGGCTCTGATACCAATTGAAATTGTCTATGACTTAGAATAAGTGAGGCGAAACTCACAAAGTGAGACGAAACTCACAAGTGTTGTCCTTAGTGTTGGCAACACTAACAACAACACACAACAATTCTAGAAAAACATAAATAAATCTAATTTGCAGCGGAAGAATAAAAACAATACACAAGAATATAATTTTTATCAAGTTATATAAATATATAACTTGATGGGTGCCAGGAGGGCACGACCTTTTTATTAATAATATGAATTCAATACAAGATAAAAGAAGTTCCTTTAATGATAAACAATCATTAACTTAAGGAACAATATATAAAGAACTCTCTCTGAAAATGAACACTCAAAACCTCACAAAATATGAAAATCTATATGAAATTCTCGAGTGTTGGATCGAGTGTTGCCAACACTGAATGGCAACACTTAAGAGCAAATTGGATGATCTTCAATGAAGATTCACTGCACTATTTATAGGCCACAAATACTTGGAGCCTACTCAAAATGATCAGCAACAACCTTGAAGTTGTTTCCTCCATTTTAGCCTTCTCGCCTCAATTGTAGGAGACTTAGTCTTCTTTGGCTTCTCTTGCTTGTACCTTTCAGCTATAGATACCTTGTACTCTGACTTGTTCTCCCCCTGAATAGCTAGATAATATCTCTTTTTGCTTGGTTATTAATTAATCATATAAACACATGTTTATATGTTAATTTCCTCCTCTTCTTCGAACATCACGCCTGGGCAGTTTCTGATGACCTATTCAAGCTCATTTTAAGCAAACTAACTATTGTTATTTAAACATTAATTTTCACATTATTATTTGTAAAAAATACATTAACTATTTCAGTGTTGCCAAATCCAAATGGCAACACTTGTGGCAACATCAGTGGCAACACTGGTTTGCAACACTTGGGACAACATTCATGGTAACACATGATCTAACATTAACAAGATAAATACATTCGGGTCTTATGTGTCATCACCAGATTTAGTCTACTTTAAAATAGTATAGTATAAATTTAGTTTGTACCAATAATTAATTTGTGACTTATTATATTCCTCATCAATAATCTTTATTTAATTTTTTGTATCTCTTTTTGTAATATCATCCTTTGATTATCTCTATTTATCACAAACTTTGTATTTAGTTTTCATCTATTATTATTTGATAAAATTATTTGACATATTTGTTAAGTTCACAGTAATAGTTATAATAATTGTTATATTTAACTAATAATATTAGCTTATATTAAACTAAATGATAATAGTTACCCTATATAATTACTATTACGATTAACTAATACTATTAATAATAATAGTTAACATATATAGTCACTATTATGATTAACTAATAGTTAATTTATATAGTAACTATTATAATTAACTAATAATAGTAATAGTGATAGTTAACATATATAGTAATTATTATGATTAAATAATACTATTAATATTAATCTAAATAATAACTATTATGATTAACTAATACTATTAATAGTAATAGTTAACTTATTTAGAACTATTATAGTTAACTAATACATTTAATAGTAATAGTTAACATATATAGTAACTATTATAGTTAACTAATACAATTAATAGTAATAGTTAACTTATGTATAGTAACTATTATAGTTAACTAATACTATTAATAGTAATAGTTAACCTATATAATAACTATTATTATTAACTAATAGTATTAGTTAATAAAAAAAATATCAAAAGTTATATAGATTTTGAAATAGTGATGAGGTGATTTCTCCATATTCAATCTTCTATTAAGGCATGCCCACGTGATAAATCCATAGCACTCTTCACCAACTTTAATATATACTCCCACCGTCCCATTGATAGCTTCACTTTTTGTCAAAATGGGTGTCCCATTAAAAGCTTCACATTTTCTAAAATGACAAAGAATCTTTACTATTTCACCCACTAATTCTCTCTCCTACTTTACATTTATACTCACAACACTTTTCAAATTTACTATTCCCTCCACTCATTTTCTCTCATATTTTACTTTTATACTCAACACTTTCTCCACTATCTTTTTTTCTTAATTTGCGTGCCAAGCTCAAAATGGTGAAATTATCAATGAAACGGAGGGAGTATATGGATTTTTAAATTTTTATTTGTAAAGGGGAATTTTGTTATTAAAAAGGATAATTGACTCAGATTTTTGTAATAAAGTCGTATTTAAGTGTGGGCGATGGTTGATGACTGATGTTCAATGACAAATCAAATTTTGAGATGCGAACAAATTGAAATTATACAACATAATTACTATAAATCATCACATTTGTAAATGAAACATACAGTATAATTAATGTTTGTTTTCCTCAAAGAAAGTGGTTAAATAGTTTTTTCTTACTTTAAAATCCATACATTAAGAAAAAAGAACTTGATGAGCCCGGTCTCTTCGCATCGTAACCAAGATCACTCTGATCCAAATCAAACTAAATGACATGGCACTTCCAAGTCGAGTTACCCCCAGTCCACGTTATAACGCGGTCTCATCCAGACTTCCGGTTCCTAAAATTTGTGGTTCACTATTCCGTACGAACTCTAATATCAATTGACATATCTGTCCCTGTCACATTAATTGGAGGCTTAGGCGACCATCATGAGCGTCGTGTCGATGAACCAACTGTCATAGCAGTGCCATTTATTGTATTTACCAATCACGGCTCGCCACGTGTCCTACGTCAAGACAAACGTGCTCAACGGTTGAGATCTTACCCATCATATCTCTCTTTACACTATAAATACTCTCCATTATCATCTTGGGCAAGGTAAGTCACATTATCTAAACCCTATCACACACACAGGCTCTTATAGTAATCCGGAAAGTAGAACCAGTTCAAAAGACCAAGCCCCACAACCGAATTATTGCCTCTGCGGGCATATAAATCCACGCCTTGAATGGGAGGAACATCCCCTTACTTTCCACTCAACTCCCATGATTTCTCTCTGGTGTCTATGTTGACCAGTTGGTAGTGAGCTCCGCAGATCGAGCTCAGTCTTGTCTGCGAGCTGGTTGGGTTCTTGTAGACACCCCATTCTGAACCAATAATTACAAGATTACACTACTCTTCGTCTCTCTTTTATGTTTTGATGAAAGCATATCAGTTTCGTCATGTTTCGTTAAGTTTCTAACTAACCTCGTTAGTTTTGGACCTAACTGACAAACAAAATAACTGAAGAGGACAAAATGGTCATTTGACTAATTGTCCCGCGCGGGACATACGTGTCTCACGCGAGACAACCCCTCTGCAGGATGTGCAGAATCACTTTTCTTCTCCGTTTCAACCTATTCTCTTGATAAATCTTATCAAATTCGGGCATCCAATGATATTTGAGTTCCAGAAGCTTCCTTGGGAGGAATCCCATTCCACCTTTACCTCTTAAACCCCTATAAATACTTGATGGCTTTCAGTATTTCAGAGGTCTCCGATCCCCGATCGAAAACACACAACACACACAATTTGTTGGTTTCTTTCCACGAAAGACTCCTGCAAATCACTCTAAATAAACTCCCAAATCCGTCCATCAATCATGTTGATCGACGAATATGAAGGTTCAAGCCTAAAATAAAGGCGAAGCTCCACCCAAATCATTTCTCGACAAAGAAAGCTTAGAACCACGTTCTAAACCAAACACTCCCTAAACACAAGGTAAACTCCTCTTTCTTCTTCTCAATCTCTCTATTGGCTTTTAGAGTGGTATAATCCTATCAAAAGAGTTAGCCTAGAGTCCTTTCAATCAATGGAGGTGATCTTGAAGCATACAGCCCGACATTTCTAATTAAGAAATTAATTAGGGCTTTCTCATTTAATTACTGTTTGATTGATAATACTCAAGTGGCATGACCGATCTTCGGATTGAGTGGAATGGGTGCTCCTCGACCTTCCTATTAGATAACTTAACCCCGAACCCTTAAATCTCTTAAAATTATCAAAAAGGTTTTTCTTATTGTTTTCTATCAATAAATGATAATTGGCGACTCTGTTATTCATAAAATATCAACGCTACAGTTTTGGCGATTCCGCTGGGGACAATTAATTAAGAGGGTTAGACTTGCGTTATAAATGAGTATTATCAAATTTTTTTTAATTTCCTGTAAAAATTGATTTTTCTGAATTTTTTCGAATTTTTCTGTACTGTTTTCGTCAAAAAAAAATTAACTGTCCGACTGCTTGTCTAGCGCGAGACAAGGTAGTCCCGCACGCGATACTAATGTTCTGTGTAACAACGTTGTTTGGCAACGACAGTATATAAAATAAAGGTTAGGTGTTGACTTTTTCAAAAGTCTGACAACAAAAGAAAAAAACCCCTTAGGTTGATTCTTCTTTCAAAGTTGACCATATTAAAAAAAAAAGAAAAAAAATACAGAAAAGTTTAAAAAATTCAGAAAAGTCAAAATAAATTATAATTTCTATTTTGTTTGTATTAACTTTATTTTGCAGGGTCGAGTAATTATTAATTACTTGAACTATATATCTGCGTGCGATTGATTTTTTGATTTAAAATCCGATCCATGGAGTATTCGGTAGTTGCAATTTAAATTTATTTATTTATTTATTTATCTCTCTCTCTCTCTCTCTCTCTCTCTCTCTCCTTTAAGTGGAACTACGACGACCTGAGTCTTCCTAATTTGGGAGAAACGTAGGCAACCACTTGGTGCGCCCATTATCTGTTTTTCTTTTAGTTAAAAAAAAACTTTCTATTTTCTCTATCACCTAGAATTGACTCTCACACACGCGCACTCATGCTATAACTGTCATTGTACTACATACCCTTAATAAACTCGGGATCCACACTAAGGACGGATGACGGTAACCACCTAGTCGCCGGTCTCTCCAAAGTTGGATCATCCCACTCCGCATATTCAATCCACCTAGATTGTCATATCGCAGGGAGCTTAGCCTTCCAGCCCTGCATCAACCATATATCATGTAGATTTGCTTTTTAGGACACTCCGTGATCGGTCAGTTTGATCTTGAAGTCTTTGTAATCCCTTGTCAAGATCGTTTTTTGTGCAATAAGTCATGGAAAAGAAATCAATAAATTGTCGCATCGGAATTGTCGCTTCGAAAACGTCCCTATGGTTGTCCCTTCGGATTTGCCCCTAAAAGAGAAAATTTTCTCACCAATTTTATTGCACAAAACTCGATGTTACTTGAGATGACTTCGACCCCTAGGTCCTTAGGTTTGGATTTCGAATGTTAGAAACCCCCAAAACGGATTTTTCGTCCGACCAAAATTAGGATTAAAATCAGAAAATTGTGACTTCCGTGGTGTTGTCTCGCGCGGGACTGCTTGTACCGTGCAAGACAAGTGTTCTGTCTTTTCGTATTATGGAAAAAACCTTCAAGCCTTCGTACACCCTACTCAGCCGACTTGTTGGGACTCGATCATGGTTTAACACGGTTGCTACACATCTAGGTTCTTCGCCAAAGCTCGACACGATGTCTGCTTCTCCTTTTGTCACCGAGGCTGAAATCAAGGAAGCTAAGGCCGAGCTCATCCAAGCCCTGCTTATGATGGGCGAACAAAGTAAGAATATTGAGGAACAAAATGCCCAAATGGCCGCCCTCATGCAAGAGCTCCACAATATGAAAGTCAAGAAATGAAGAAAACAAAAGCAGAAAGAGGAATTCTCCTCCGATGAATAGGAATCCTACACCAAAAAGAATAAGAAAACCAAAAAGTGAAGCAAGAAAGAGCAAGAATCTGATTCATCCTCTTCCTCATCCTCCTCCGATGATGAGGGACATATCGCCAAGGGTACTAATACCAAGAAGGAAGGTAGTGATGAAACTACTAAACTCGGTAACCATGTTACTAAGAACTACCTTGAGAAGAAACTTGCAACCCTTGACACTTCAAAGGGATCATTCGTTCCATTTGATCCCGATGCTCTTCAACAATCCATCACCAAGTTTCCTCGCAAGTACAAGACACCCAACATTGTCAAGTTTAACGGCACTACCTGTCCTCGAGCTCATGTTGAGACCTACACTTGGGCTATGCTTCCAATGGGCGTTGATAACACAATCTTGACAATGCTTTCCTCAAACTTGGGAGGGTGATGCAAGGGATTGGTACATGTCTCTTCCTATGACTACAAGGCTTGACTGGTCGTCTGCATGTTTAGTCTTTCAAAGGCAGTTTGAAGACAACTCCACTTACCGCCCTACTAGGAGGGATCTCGAACAAACTAAGCAACACGCAAATGAGTCTTTTGCTAAATTTGCTAGAAGATGGAGACTCAAACTTACTAAAATTGTCGAAAGACCTACTCTCAAAGTGCAAATCCACATCTTCCTCCAATGCCTCCGTGATGAATTTCAAGAGAAGCTCGTCGATAATTACTTTCCTAGTTTCAATGAACTCCATGAGTCCAAAATTAGGATTGATGACTTCTTCAAAAGTAAAAAGAAGAAAAGTACTTTTTGCTTCAACAAGTCCACCACAAGTAAAAATGCTTCAGTCAATGCTATTGCATTCAACTGCCCCAACACCGACAAATATTCTGTTGTTCCTTATCCCGAAAAGAAAAAGAGGCACTATGACAAACTTGAAGGAATCACTCAAGAAGAACTCTTCGATGTGCTTGTAAAGAATGAAAAGATCAAACAAAGGGAAGGTGGTCCTCCTAAGGATATGGGTCCTAATCACGCTCATCACTTATTATGCAAGTATCACAACTTCACCGGCCACGACACCAACACTTGCCACCACTTGAAGGACATCATCCAAGACCTCTTTGACAATGGAGAGCTATAACGTCCCAACGTCATCACCAATCCTCTCTCTCATAATACATGAAGAAGATGAAGCTCCAAGAAGAAATCTACACTTACCACTTTGGGGCTACAACTATCCTCTCCCTTTCTCCTTTGATAGAAGTAGATTAGGTTTTAAATTTCTAAGTATGAACTCGAAGAGTCGTTCTGTCTTTCTAGTACTTCTCACCTCTTCTAGTTTGTGTCATCTAAACTATTAAGTCTGTTTCAATTTCCCTGATTAATCAAAGATATTTTCTTTTCCTAAACACTTTCCCTAAGGTTGTTCTACCTCATGAGTACCATGGACCCTCCATTCCCTAAATCGTTGCAAAGATATAGAAACTTCTAAACGAGTTTAATAAGAAAGTTATCATTAGAAGGCTTAAGGGATAAACATTACCCCTACTGAAAGTCAAAGGTCAACAAGCGAAGAAAGCCAAAAGGTGCTGCTGTCAAGCCTCATTCCAAGAAGAGTGGGGCTACTCAATTCAAAGCTTTGAGAGTGCAAAAAAAAAACTCTCAAACTTTAATCACCCCCACAACAAAGGTGAAACTTCAAATGCATGAAGGACTCTATCACAAAGAAGAGGAGTCAAGTGATACCAACAAAAGGAATGAAGATTACTCAACATCCTTTTACACCAAGTGAAGAAAACTTTCAGTATCAAGAAAAATGTTTACCCTTAAGTCATACTAATGATTGTCTTTCTTCTCAAAATTATTTAGAAATTTCTAGATGATGAACGATTCATTAAAAGGTAGAACAACTTTTCTAGATCTTTGAGCCAAGTAGCATTTCTTGTTGAGTCTAGAGGCTTCCTGTTAGCCACTCTCATACACACTCTTGAAATACCAAGCATCAAAATTGGGGCTTCCTAAACTTTCCTCCCCCAGTCAATCTCTACTTCATCTCTTCAAATAATCAAATCTGCATTAGGAGCTTTCCCCTTTGCTTCTCACTCTCATCATTAGAGAATTTACTTCTCCAAAGAGTCAATGCTTGGATCACCTTCCAAAAGTCCGTCTCTCCTCAACTAACTTAAGACCTCATTTCGCTCGCCTCAATAAGATTTTCTCTACTGAGTTCTCTTCGAGTTAACATACTATTTTCAAAAAAAAAAGAAGAAGAAGAAAAAGACGCAAAAGAGATGCCCTCTAGATTGAAAACCCGAAAGGGCGGTCTAGGCAAAAACCAGGGTGCGTCACTAAGAAAAAAAAATCAAAGGACAAAGGGAGACTATTCTTCATCGAACATCATTCGATCCTTTTCAAATCAAACCAACAAGAAGATCCTTCTTCAATCATCTTCAAATCAAGAGAGCAGCCTCACAAGCCTATTCACAAAGTCACCTACCACATTCAAACAACTTGGGGCTTGAGACAAGAAAGGGCCTTGGACATAGAGCCATTACGACAGTCGACAAATTTGTAGTCGTTCACCTCCTAGAGACACGACTCAAGGGAGAATTAAGAATGAAGATTCGCAACAGGCCTAGATGTGTTCCCACAAGGTTACTCATCGAAATGCTACAACAATGAAGAAACAGTACGATATTCTTGCACGATTCAACCTCACTGACTAGCGACATATTCTGCATAAACCTGATTTGGTCCCAGCTTGTCAAACACCAGTTCACTCATACAGTTCACCCCTCTCAAATATAAATCCCTTCAAATATCCCTACTTATACGTAAACTCACCACCAAAATGACCAACCGGCCATTTACACGAACAGACGTGGACAACACCACATAAGTCCAATTAAACAACTAAAATCTGAAAAAATCTATTTGGAATCTTTATGTGCTAGCAGGTGCAGAAAGGTAAGAATCTTTCGGGTCCATCCGAGTCCAGTAGACATATATCCTTGCATTACAGGAGCCGACAAAACCTTCACCTCAACCGACAACTTCAAAGTCTGTGACCACAGCAAACTTCAAGTTCGTGACCTCGGCAACATCAACAAAGTCTATGACGGCAGCAAAAATTCAAGTCCGTGACCTCGGCAACATCAACAAAGTCTGTGACGGCAGCAACTTCAAGTCCGTAACCTCGACAACATCAACAAAGTCTGTGACGGCAGCAAACTGTTGGTGTAATGCCCTATGCTTTAGTTATGTTTAACTTAAACCGTTGTGTATCATTTTTATCATTTGTTATAGAGAAAGTTTATTTGGTTCATTATATGTTTACATGTTTATTATATTGAACTGTGTCCCTAGTTTTTGTGAACAACTAGTATAAGTTGGTAATAGATAATCATGGAGATGATTATATGCATGGAGATGATTATATGCATGGAGATGCACATTACACTTATGGATACTTGCTAGAGAACGAGTACTGGACTTGACCTACTTATGAGATTCATGACATGGTCTGTTGTCATGATTAAATCTCATGATAGTTGTGTCATTGAATCCTTTGCACCTGAGATTATCATCGTCTTCCACATGATAAAGATCGTGTTTGATGTAGTCTAACACTATCTTTAATAGGATATCAATAAGGGCTATGTTGGAACGATTGGATTCATGTAGGGAAGAATGATAAGTCAAGATGGGATTTGTCCCTCTTATGGAGAGAGATGTTTGCTTGGGCCCCTCGATGAATAGTGTTGATGAAATGTATGACCATACTCAAGTGATTTGATAGATATTAAATGCATTTGGATTATCAACATATTCGAAATCGAGAAAGCATTGAACGGTATGAGTTGACATGGACCATGACTCATGTTCAATTGGACATCGTGGACAAAGGGATTGTGACATTTGATCTATCGAGGAATCAAGCTTTGATGTTATATTAATTGGGTGGATATAATGGTTTTCTAGAAACCACTTATGTCTTGTGAGGTCATGTTTTGACTCACTACCAACATAATATAATTCCTTTTGGGTCACACACAAAGAACGAATTTGATTCTGGCTGAAAATTGGAATTCTGGCTTGGTATACCGCGCGACATACTTAGCCATATTGAAAATTCGTATTCTGGCTAAGTACACCGCGCGACATAACTTGCCCGGCGATGGTCATTACTCGTGCTCCTAGGCACGAGTTGTTCCCAATTCCAACACGAGTACTTTTAGTGGCATGACTCGTATCACGAGTGTTTCCATAAGCACGACTCGTGCCCTCAGGCACGAGTCGTGGCCAACGCGAAAAAGTGTCCGTACTGCGTTTCCAAGGCTGGGAAGGTTTTTGTTATTGACAAGGACTTAACCCTAAGTGTTAGGGATTTATACCATTGTATAAATACAAGTCCTTGGGCAGCCAAAAACTCTCTCTCACCTCCATACATCATTGTTCTAGATTTATGAAATCCTAGGCCTTGATCAATTCCACAGTTTTTGCCATTGATTATTGAAAACGTTTCAATAATCGGGAAGGATCATCTAGCAATCCAACAAGAAGAGTTCTTGGTTCGTTCGCGTGTGGATCACCATTAGAGGGAGGTTGCGTTATCTCCTAAAGCTTGAAGACCTCCATTATTGATTCATCACCAAGGTAGAACAAGGAAGAAGAAGATCCAACTTTCATCAACGGTTCAAACATTCGAAGGTTATTCGTCGATTCAAATAAGATTTGAATCTATGATTCGTCCATGAAATATCAACATAATCGCATTAAGGTATGTAAATTCTATTTCATGGTTTTAACTCTTCATGTTAGACGGATTAAAGGGCTAGGGTTTTGATTGTTATTTCTAATTCTTCCGCTGCGTTTGTAACCCCAAAACCCAACACAAACTCCAAGTCCGTGACCTCGGCAACAATAACAAAGTCTATGACGGCAGCAAACTTCAAGTCTATGACCTCGGCAACATCAATAAAGTCTGTGACGGCAGCAACTTCAAGTCCGTGACCTCGGCAACCACAACAAAGTCTGTGACGGCAGCAACGACAACCAAGTCCGTGACCTCGGTAGCAATGGCAACGTCAGTAACCTTGGGCGGCGCACTCCAAACAACTTCTTCATCAAACTGGGTATCATCAGAATTGGGTCAAGTCATTGATTCCTAACTATGATCTAACCTCTTTCTTTCAAATTTGATTTTCAAAATACCTAAAAGAGCCTTTTTTAGTGTTTTGGAGTCGAACTACGTTTTGATCTGATTCTCCGATAGAGATACGTAGGCAGCCGTGCAGCACGACCATCCCAATATTCAGAATGATGTCTTTTCTATCGATGACATGACTTCTTCCATAAGTCTTGTCTCCGAGGGGCTCTGTAGACACCCCATTCTGAACCAATAATTACATGATTACACTACTCTTCGTCTCTCTTTTGTATTTTGATGAAAGCATATCAGTTTCGTCATGTTTCGTTAAGTTTCTAATTAACCTCGTTAGTTTTGGACCTAACTGACTAACGGAATAACTAAAGAGGACAAAATGGTCATTTGACTCTCGCGCGAGACAACCCCTCTGCAGGATGTGCAGAATCACTTTCCTTCTCCGCTTCAACCTCTACTCTTGATAAATCTTATCCAATTCCGGCATCCAATGATATTTGAGTTATAGAAGCTTCCTTGGGAGGAATCTCATTCCACCTTTACCTCTTAAACCCCTATAAATACTTGATGGCTTTCAGTATTTCAGAGGTCCCCGATCCCCGATCGAAAACACACAACACACACAATTTGTTGGTTTCTTTCCACGAAAGACTCCTGCAAATCACTCTAAATAAACTCCCAAATTCGTCCATCAACCCTGTTGATCGACGAATATCAAGGTTCAAGCCTAAAATCAAGGCGAAGCTCTGCCCAAATCATTTCTCGACCAAGAAAGCTTAGAACCACGTTCTAAATCAAACACTCCCTAAACACAAGGTAAACTCCTCTTTCTTCTTCTCAATCTCTCTATTGGATTTTAGAGTGGTGTAATCCTATCAAAAGGGTTAGCCTAGAGTCCCTTCAATTAATGGAGGTGATCTCGAAGCATACAACCCGACATTCCTAATTAAGAAATTAATTAGGGCTTTCTTATTTAAATATGATAAGTGACTATTATATAGTCATTTATCCTATATTTCCATAAACATTTCCTTAGTTTAGTTATCATTTAGATTGCATTTTAGTCTATTTTTAGCTTCTTTTATATATACCTTTGATTTTACGCTTTTGGTATATATTATTCATTTTAGACAGGTTTTAGAGTCTATTTTATGATCAATGGATGCTTGGGACATCTTAGTGCAAAGACATGGAAGAACAACAAGCAAATCAAGCACACAAGCCAAATTTCAGCCAGAGCGGCCGTGCAGCCAGACATGGAGCGGCCGTGCACTTGGCCATGACCAGGCCATTTTTGGCCCCAAATCTCAGAGTGGCCGAGTCTTGCAAATGGAGTGGCCATGCAACCTCTCAGAGCGTCCATGCATCAAACACGGAGCGGCCGCCCAAGTTCAAATCCAAAATTGGCGCCAAGCGGGAGCGGCCGTGCAACTTCCTTAGCTCGGCCGTGCAAATGGCACCTGCAGATTCTAAAGGCACCTTTCAATGGCACCACTTTGAAGAGCCTCCTCCTCATTATAAATAGATCACTTGTAATCAGTCTAAAGATATCAGGAATTATCAGAGAGTAGTATACCAAAAGTTAAGATTACATTATATACAATTCTTTACAATTCAAAGTCCATATTGTTCTTGAAGTTTTCTTTGGGAAGAAGCAATAAAATTTCGAAGTATTATTCCAGCCATTCATCTCTCAATAATCATAAGTTTCTTCTTACTCTATCTCTTATTATTTTATGTTTGTTTACTTTCACATGGCTAGTGAGTAATCCCCCTTGTTCTTGGGATTGGAAACTCAAAGCACATATTGCTCATCATCTTAAATATAAAAGTCTTGTCTTATATCTTCATCTAAATAATTTCTTTATATCAATCTCAAAATGACTTACATTTTGGAGACGTCCAACTTGTATGATTCAGTCGATCGAGAGAAGTACTTAGCGGAGAATCTCGATTGACGGAACCATATAAAGGAACTAGGTTTCATTGATCACGAGGGTAGTTCAATGGCCTAGGGATGTTCCTTTAATGGAAAGTACGTTGACTTTTGATCTTAATGGATTCTTACTAATTATGGTCAGCTAGAGATAAGCCGAAATGCCCATTTGTGACAGGGAGGGAATACCAAAAACGGAAATCTCAAAAAGTTAGGACATAATTAGTGAAGGATACAACGCTACTGTCTTGATCGTGAGAAGTAGTGTAAGCCTAACGTACCATCCTTGATTTTCATGAAAACCTATATTTTCTAAGACATGACTATATGATGAACAAATTGTGTGAATGTTTTTCAATCCCGAGAATGCTTCGTTTATAAGAGTTTTATTTAAAGTATTTTCTGCGTATGCTTCATTCTTTTCCTAAATCAATCTTTATTTCCCCCAATCTCTTTTACAATTATAGTAAAAACAATTTCATTCAAAAGTAAACCCTGCCCCTGTGGGATCGACTCGTACTTGCACCCGCTATATTTCAATAGCCCGTGCGCTTGCGGATTTTAAAATAAACCGTTAGGTTTCGACCGAACAAAATATTGTTTGATTGATAATACTCAATTGACAAGACCGATCTCCGGATTGGGTGGAATGGGTGCTCCTCGACCTTCCCATTTCATAACTTAACCCCAGAACCCTCAAATCTCTTAAAATTATTAAAAAGGTTTTTCTTATTGTTTTCTATCAATAAATGATAAATGGCGACTATGTTATTCATAAAATATCAACACTACAGTTCTCCACTGTGATAACCTTAGGGGATTGAACCCTGATTGTTTATCCTTACTATGGCCCTCCGCATCAGAATGGGACCTTTTCCTCCCCGAAACCTCCCTGTCAGCTCCGGAAGCTTGACCCAGGGGTACAGTGCAGTCTCCTTCATACAGCAACCTCTTACCACAGAAGCACGCCGAGGAAGTTTCCCAGTACGGAGAACACCACGCCCTGTGGCCAAAGAAGCTCCAGTAGTCCGATTGACCACTGGCAGCACCACATTGGGGTCAATAACACCCAACACCCCGAAGGTTTTCCTGCCTTGACACATTTTGCAGTTCCATTTGACGCGCCTTCGCGGTTTTGAGCTCGGCGGCAGATTTCATTGGGGCCATGGTAGGATTTTCTGGATCTGAGCAAAAGAAAAAAAAGAAAGGGGTCAGAGAAAATATTAAAAATGGAAAAACAACAAGTATATCTGGGCAGAAAAGAAAGAAAGCAAAAAGAGACCGATCCATTATGGCTCTTTGCATACGCACCCATTCTGCAGGTGCCACACTTAGATTCAAAATCAAAAAATTCGTGCATTCTCCAGTCGGGTCGCGAAGGGTAGGCTCCATCTCTACCCCGAGGATCCAAATTCAGACCCTTTCTAGGGGGAGCTACACCGACATAGATTAATATGGCCTCATCTTCCACTATGGCCGCAACGTCGAAGACCACGATCACTCTATCATGCGAATATTTGCCTAAGTATGTGGCCATCGCGGTCTTAAATTTCAAGGCTACGGAGGGATCATGATAGCTACTCGCTGAAACCCTAAGAGGCATGACACCCTCGGGCTGAGGAAAGTTCCAGCCAAATCTATTAGCAATCACGAAGATTTCCTTTGATTCCATTGATAAAAAATTTTGAATCAGAGATTTAGATTTTTGTTTATTTATTGTTCGGGGGGGAGAGAAGGCTTTGAGAGAATTAGCTATAGTCTTTAGGCCAGGATTGCCTTTAGTAATTTGATTTGTATAGAAGGTGTATAGCCCGAAAAGGATAAGCTCATATCCTAACACTCTGCTCACAACAATAAAAGATACGAGGAGCAGATAGTATTTAGAGTGAGGTGCATAGGAAAGTATTTATTGAAGGTCAGGAATTCTACTATGAAGGGGTCCAAGGGTAACCTAAGCCCATTCTCAAATTGGGACCCAAAGAAGATGCACTCCTTGTTATTGTCCCAGACATCAAAAACAGTCTCGGGACGTACGTGCTCTTCCTGAACAACCACTTCCTGCAGCCCGCAGATAGAATAAATGTTAAGATCTATATTAAAGGTAGTGACCATGGCATCATGTGAAGCCCTGCGGGCTGAGGTTTTATTTTTCGTGGGGCGAAGAGAGGCCGCGGTCCCAGAAGTAGAAGAGCCACGATGGCTTTGCTCGTGAGCATAAATGGTCCCTCTATGACCCTCCGGGAAAGCATTCACAATCTCAACTGCCTTATGGGCAGTATCGACGGCCATTCGGTCTAAGGCCTGCCTAACTTTCTAAGGAGTCTCGGAGTCACTTATCTTCTCATCCCAGGATCCGTAACCCTCCAACAAAGAGTCTGAAGAAAAGGCTTCCTTCCCCAACTCCATCTCATCGCGGTAAACAGTCTCATCACCGCTGCTACCCAAGTCTATCACAGCTCTGGGTTGGGTACCAAGATGAGCTGTAGGTTTAACCATGGCCAAGGGGGCCACAAGTTCAACATGACCCAGAAGGGCCACGGGCTCATCAAAGGCATCATGGGCCTCAATAAACTCATTATTATCCATGAGTTCAACTTTCTCCTAGTTAGTTCCACGGCTCAACAGGTTAATGCAAGCTCTCCTAACCAGTTCATTAGCACTCTAGGTCTAGTCGCGATCATGGGGAAACCTACAAAGCATACCCATTACAAAGTTTCTCATCCGATGCACATCCCAAATGGTCTGCATATCTTCATTAACATACTCTCCTGTTGGCCTCCCATAACTGGGGTGAGACCTAATTTCCCCTATCATACTTCACATAAAAGTACCTAAAGGATTATAGGGTTTGCTTAATCCACATCCCCCTGTCAATCATCTGGTAGATTCCACCGGAGGTCCTATCCACGACAAAGGTGTCAGGGATAATCCCATTACCAAGTTCTAGAGGACGCTTGAGGTTACATGCCATGGATAAATAGTGAAAAGAAGAGGAAGAAACAAAGAAACCAACAATAAAAGAGTAACTACATGAGAAGGATTACAACGGAGGGAGTTAACAAAACTGGAAATATTTCTCTCTCTAAGGTTCAGACTGAAGGCAAGGGCTGATAAAAGATTATGAATTTCCTATTTATAGTCCCAGGATGGTTCGGGTTAACCCATATTAATGAGTCACTGATAAGTGACTATTATATAGTCATTTATCCTAAGTTTTTATATCTATGTCCTTAGTTTAATTATCATTTAGATCTCATTTTATTCTATTTTAGTTCCTTTTTCATATATATTAGATTTTACGCTTTTTGGTATACTCTATGCACTTTAGACATGTTTTTGGAGTCTACTATGGTCAAAAGGAAGCTTGGACATCTTATTGCAAAGGCATGGAGGAGCAACAAACAAACCAAACTCCAGCCAGAGCGGCCGTGCAGCCATCAGCGGAGCGGCCGTGCACTTGGCCATGACAGGCCATTTTTGGCCTCAAAATGAAGAGTGGCCGTGTCTTAGAAATTGCTTGGTCGTGCAACATTCAGAGCGGCCGTGCAGCAAGAAGTGGAGCGGCCGTGCAAGTTTCCCAAATTCAAATCCAAAATTGGCACCAAGGAGGCACGGCCATGCAAAACTCTTGACACGGCCGTGCAAATCGTGACTGCAGAATTAAAAGGCACCTTTAGAAGGCACCTTCTTGAAGAGCTTCCTCCCCATTATAAATATACCCCTTGTAATCAGTCTTAGATACCAAATTATCATCGAATTTTCATCAGAAATTGTTAGAGATTAGCATAGCAAAAGTTACAAGTACTTTATACATTGATTTCCAAAGATCTTTGAAGATTGAAGTCCATTTCTGTTCTTGAAGTTCCTTTGGAAAAGAAGCAATAAAAGTTGAAGTATTATTCCAGCCATTCGTCTCTCATTTATCATAAGTCTTTCTTAAACTATCTTTTATATTATTGCTTATTTACTTTTACATGGCTAGCGAGTAATCCCCCTTGTTCTTGGGGTTGAAAATTCAAAGCATAAATCGTTCATCATCTTAAAATATGAAAGTCTTGTCTTCTATCTTCATCTAAAACAATTTTTTATATCGATCTCTAAATGACTTACATTTTGGAGACGTCCAACTTGTATGATTCAGTCGATCGAGAGAAGGAACTAGCGGAGAATCTCGATTGACGGAACCATATAAAGAAACTGGGTTCCATTTATCACGAAAGTAGTTCAATGGCTGAGGGATGTTCCTTTAATGGAAAGTATGTTGACTCTCGTTCTTAATGGATTCTTACTAATTATGATCAGCTAGAGATAAGCCGAAATGCCCGTTTGTGACAGGGGGGGAGTATCATAAACGGAAATCTCAAATAGATAGGACATAATTAGTAAAGGATACAACGCTACTGTCTTGACCGTGAGAAGTAGTGTAAGCCTAACATACCATCCTTGATTTTCATGAAAACCTATATTTCCTATGACAATGACTATTTGATGAACAAATTATGTATATGATTTCCAATCCCGAGAATGCTTCGTTTATAATATTTAAAGTATCTTTCTGTGTATGCTTTATTCTCTTTCCAAAACAAATCTTTATCTCCCCCAATCTCTTTTAAATTTTAATAAAGACAAAAATAATCCCAAGGTAAATCCTGTCTCTTTGGGATCGACCCGTACTTGCACCCGCTATATTTCAATAGCCCGTGCGCTTGCGAATTTTAAATAAACCGTTATGTTTCGACCGAACAAGTTTTTGACGCCGTTGCCGGGGACAATGGTTTACTTTTTGTTTTTGTCTTTACTACATAATTTTTTTGTTTTATTTTTAGATTTTTGTTTTTACTTTCGATAATTTGTTACGTTTAATCTCATTTTGAGTGTTTTTCTTATAGTGCATGAAATGGTGTCGGACGTTCTTTGACAATTTTGATCCAGAACCCGAACGAAGCTTTCAAGAAAGATTAAGAAAACTCAAGGAGACACTAAACAAACATATGGCGGAAGGAGAGCCACAAACACTGGCTAGGACCCTACGAGACTTTGTGAATCCAAGTACCCCGGGAATTAGATCCCCTATAGTTGTGCCAAATGTCGAAGCGGCACACTTTGAGATAAAGCCGCAACTTTTGCATATGGTTATGAATAACCAATATAGCGGCACTGCTTTTGAAGATCCTCATCTCCACATCCAAACATTCTTGGAATACTGTGATTCCACACGTATTCAGAATGTCACCCCGAAAGCAATTCGGATGCGCCTTTTTCCTTTCTCTCTTAAGGATAAGTCGAAGTAATGGTTAAATTCGGTCCCCTAAAATTCATTAACAACATGAGACCAAATTCAAGAAGCATTCCTTGGGCGTTTTTTCCCATCAAGCAAAACAGCCCAAATCCGCACAAAGATCACTAACTTCTGTCAAACAGATAGTGAAACTTTGTATGATGCATGGGAGCGGTTCAAGGAACTTCTCAGAATGTGTCCCAACTACGGGCTCGAAAAGTGGTTGATTGTTCACACCTTCTACAACGGTCTCATATTCAAGACAAGAGAGACCATTGATGTCACTGCAGGAGGAGCATTGATGAACAAAGGAGTCGATGAGGCATATGACCTTATCGAAAATATTGCATTGAACCATTACCAATGGTCAAATGAGAGGGAGCAACAACAAGGTACGCCTGGTAAATATAATGTTGATGCCGTTACTCTTCTCTCTTCTAAGGTTGACATGCTTTTGAAAAAAATTGAAAATCTTAATGTCAATCCCGTGGCAAATATAAATGTTTTATGTGAACTATATGGGTCTAACTCACATAGTACGGATAATTGCGAGTTGCTTGACATTAGTTCTAATGATCAAGTGAACTTTGTGAATTTTTTGGGCAGAAGGGGGGGATGTATTCTAATACATACAATCCTGAATGAAGGAATCACCCCAACTTCTCCTATAAGAATAACAACGTTTTAAACCCGCAACCATCTACACAACCTCCGGGATTTGGACCTAAGAATTTCAATAACAATGCAAGTACTTTCCCCCCTAAATCGAAATTGGATCTTTTAATGGATTTTGTGGTTGAAAATAAAAATTCTCAAGAAAAGATCAATAATAAATTTAGAAAATGTTTTAAACTTTTAAATGCTAGGTTTAATAACTTAGCAGCGCATAATAAGATGCTAGAGAATCAACAAGCTCAACAGGCTATCCCAACGAGTAGGCCACAAAGGAGTCTTCCCGGTCAACCTCAAAGGCCAAATGAGCATGTGAACATGATAAAGACTAGGGATGAGCGTGAAATGCTAAATGAATGCCCTAGAAATATTGATTATAGTCCAATCCCACCGATGATTGAGACTAATTCGGGGACGAAACCCCCTAGGAAAGAAGACAAGGATTATGGTGAACTTCTTGAGAACATAGATGCCATTAATATCAACATTCCATATTTCAAAAAACTTGAAGATATGCCTTTATCTGTTAAACCTTTAAAGAAATTAATTTTAGAAAAAGAAAGGCTAGAAGAATATGAAAATGTTATGTTGGCGGAGGAAGTAAGCGCTGTCCTGCAAAATAAAAATCCTTCAAAATTAAAGGATCCGAGTACATTTACTATTCCTTGTTTTGTTGGCAGAATCAATATCGATAACGCTGTGCTTGACTTAGGAGATAGCGTAAGTTTGATGCTATTATCGGTAAGTGAGAAACTTGGTATAGGGGAACTCAAACCCACTACCATATTTCTCTAATTGGCAGACCGTTCCATTCAATACCCCGTTGGTATTATGGAAAACATGCCATGTCGAGTAGGGAATTTGATCATCCCTGTTGACTTTGTGATCCTTGATATGGCGGAAGATCACCAAATTTCCTTCATTTTAGGAAGACCATTTCTTGCCACTGCTGGGGCAATTATAGATGTGAAAAATGGCACCTTTTCCCTAAATGTGGGAAAAGAAAAAGTCAAATTTAATATGAAAAGATCAGATCTCGAGAATCCCTACTTAGAGACCTACATCCCAAGTGAAGAATATGAGATGGGTGAGGAATCGCAATCAAAGGAAGAAATAGAAAATGATCCCATAAATGATGAACCTTTGATTTGTAATAATAATATTGATGCAATAGATATTTCTACTTGTCCCGAAACTAACAATGCAGTGAAAAAATCTAAGAGAACAAAGAAGAAGGTCACTTCGAATTTTCGAAGGTGCAAAGACTATAGGTCACTTGTTCTACCAAAGAAGTCGGGATGGAAAAAATGTCTACCGCAGAAAATATTGATTATTCGGGAAGGAATGCACTGGCAAATTGTCAATGACAAAAGGCCATCAATGTGATGACCCCAACCCTAGGCACTAATTTTAAATATTAAATTATATGCTTTTAATATTTATGTTAGCTTTATGTGTTCAATTATGTCTTTAAATTCTTAATTTAAGATAAATTGGGTGAGAAGTAAATTTAGAATCTTTTATGAATTTATTAGACATTAAATAAGAACCTTGGAGAAATAATAAAAAAATAGAAAATAGATAAATATATGAGGAGGTTAAAATGGGTAGAATAATTAATTAAGGGGAAGGGTAAATTAAATTGGGGTGAAAGCCTTTTGTAGATATTTTCTTGGGGGGCCAAAGAAGTCTTACTCCCCCTAGGCTTGACATGTGTCCAACTCCCTCACCTCCTCTTACTTCCTCCTCCCTTCTCCATTATTCCCATACTTCCTCCTAGTAAGACCTTGAGAGAACTCCATGGAAGCTCTCAACTCATCTTCTTGAAGCCAAGCCATTTCTCCACCAAATTCAAGTCTAGGAGCATCATTGAAGTTGGATCATCTAGGAGAATCCATCAAGTTAGAAAGATCACCCTTCCATTATAAAACCCTAAGGTGAGTTGTTATGATTCCCTTCTTCTACTTGTTCATAAGTTCTTTAAATATTGTTCTTGCCCTTATGATGTTGATTTCATGCTTGGGAAACCTTAATGGAAGTTGGATGATTGGAAAATGAAATTAGTTGAAGCTAGGGTTCAATGAAGAAAATCAAAAAGGTTTGAAATGGGTGGAATTTGTAGTGATAAATGATCTAGGGTTTCTTGGTTTTGAGTTTACATGTTTTGTATGAGACTTGGTAAGGTTAAGGTATCCTTTGGTGTTCTTGAAATAAGCAATGGTAGAAGGAAAGGAGAACTAGGTTTAAAAATGATTAAAATCTGAATTTGGAAATTTGGAAGGAGGCTTGGGCGGTCGCCCATGGGGGGCTGAGCGGCCGCCCATCATGGCAGTAGCTCACAATTGCTTTGAAAATCCACTTGGGCGGTCGCCCAAGTGGTGAGGGCGGTCGCCCATAGTGGCAGAAACTTACATCCTCTTTGGAAATCCACTTGGGCGGTCGCCCAAGTGGTATGGGCGGTCGCCCATGACCCCTGAACCAACTCTTTAGTTTGAACTAGAATCGTTTAGCAAGTTTGTTTGGCCACTTATAAATCGTGACTCCCACTTGGTAATTGAACTTGAACCTTCATAGAGGCCTTGTATCCTCGTATATGGAAATTGTAGGGTGGGTTAATGATACCTTGTTTCCTTACTTGATATTATATACATTATTGATGTTGTTTAGTGTATTCATAAATTGTTACACTTTGATATTGATTGGGCATGAGTATATATTACCGTGTGGCTATTGTTATCCCTTTTGTGGATTTTATTTCAAGTAACTATTATGTGCTTGATGATCTGTTAATCAGCTGATATTGGGGGTATAACGTAATACGATCAATTATGGAAGTGTGACCTAATGTGATCGGATTATGTTATACCTGTGACCGTCCCCTCCTGTGGCCACAGGTTGGGGTTATAGCATCTGTATTGAGCCAAAAGCCTTACAGAGTTGCTACTATCTTATTTGGTTCCCTGAAAAATGGGTCTTATAAGATGTGAGTATTGCTTAAGCAGCTCACTTAAGATTGGAGTATTATTATACCCAATGTTGTACGACTATTGTTCAGACGGGAAAAGGTAAACCAAAGGTAACGTAAGGTGTTTACAGTTTTTCCAACGTGTTATGTGTTGCATTTATTTGGCATATTGTTGCATCCATAATAGCTTGCTGAGATTTATTCTCACCCCTCTCCCTTTAATGTTTTAGATCCCGAGACAGGCGGACCGGCCAAGTAAGGACGGAGAGGAGTTTGGAAGTAATCTTTTGGGTATTGTCGGGGTATGTATAGGATGGCGTATAAAATATATTTTGGTAATTCCTTCTTGGAGTTTGTAATTATAAACTTTAATTTCTACATCATAACCTTAATCTTTTGTAACTAAACAGTGTTCGCTTTCAAAGTTAGTCAACTCCTCCTCCAACGTGGAGTGGAGTAGAGTTCTTTTGAAATTGTTATGTTATTAATGTTCATATTTGAAAGTCAAAGTAAAGTTTTAAAAGTTTAGTGTTTTTGGGATAGTTTGAGGACGCTCCAACTCGGGACACGTGTAGGTTCCGGGTCGGGGTCCTCACAATCAAAATATCACACATCTCCTACTATCGAAAAGGGGTCGAGCTAAAGGCCTAAAACAAGCATCATCGGGATGGTAAACGATGGATTATTTGTTTTTGCTTTATTTTATTTTATAATATTTTATTTTATTTTTATAATTATTATTATCTTGTGCTAACTTTGTTTTATAGGTATACAAAAATAAGAGAAAAATAAAAAAATAAAATGGTGAATAGTGGTTAGCACGGCCGTGCTATATGACATGGAGCGACCGTGTAGTTCATATCGAGTCAGGATGAGTTAACTCAGTGAGAGGGAGCGGCCGTGCAACTCCCTTGACACGGCCGTGCATATCGTCTGAGAATATGCGTCGTTCCAGTCAAAAGACACGTCTCTCTCCCTCTCCTCCCTCATTCACTTCATCTTCTTCATTTCTCTCTCTATATATCCACCCCACCCACCTTAAATACCTCCTTCTCCACCATTTAAACTCACAAATTCAACCTCAATCCTCCACAAATCCATCGGCCAAACACCTCTCCATCATCAAAATCATTTCAAAACCCTCCTAAAATCCCCAATTCCGAAAATCCAAAAAAAAAACCTTCACCCATTTCAAAAGTTGAAGAGATTACTCCGAATTAAGGAACAAGAAGGAAGCTTTTGGGTATCTTGTGGCTGTGCAAAAAGGATTTCAAGCCTTTCAACATCAATCTCTCCGGGTAATCTACTTTCTTTTTACTCTAGCTGGGTTTTGAGCATTTTATCTACAAATTTATCATGGAAGGAAGAAAGGGAAAGGAAAAAACTTCCGATAGGGTTTCAAAGAGGTCCCGAAAGGAACCATCTTCTACTCCTAATCTAACCTAACACTCAATAATTTGGGTATTGAGTTTAGAGAGCCTTCCGAAGTGGCTAGGTTTACCGCCCTTCATCAAAAAAAGGATAAGGCGTACCCAATTTCCAGATATTCCAGCCCTCAAAGCCTTAGATGTCTATTCAAATGTGACAAAGTTTCATACCGGGTTTGGTTGTGCCGGTTTTCTCGAATTGCATGAGAAAACTTATGAAAGGATTACGTTGGAATTTTTGTGTACCATGAGGAAGGAGTTTTCGACAGAAATTTGTGGCGATACGGGAGAGCCATATCAGTTAATCCACTTACATTTTTGGCTTGGTGGTGAGGAGTTTCACCTCACTTCTTTCGACATCAACAAAATTTTGGGATGGCCAGCTTACACAAATTATGAAACTGATCTTCCCATCGAGTTTAGGGAGAATGTGTTTTGGGAACAAATTACCGGAATCCCGTCCTTCAAGTCAAGAACCGCAAAAGCCTCATCTATCATCCATCCCGTTCTTCGGCTTATGCATAGGTTCTATGCATGTACTATTTTCGCAAGAGAAGACAAGGGTACGGTAAACAAGAAGGAGCTATTTTTGTTATGATCTTTGGTAAGGGCTCATAGGAAGGTTAATTTGAGCCATTTCTTGATTGAGTTGTTTAGTGATATTGTCTCCCCAACTTTCAATGGGGAGATTCATATTGGTGGTATTAAAACCTTGTTTGCTAAGCATTTTTGGCTTATGATGCCCGATGATGAGATTGCGGTTTCGGGTTCAACGAAGTTGGATATTCCAACCCTATAAACAATGCAAATGATCTCAAATAGAGTCCGTGGGGAGTACAATTGGTTAGTAGGGTCCGGGAAAACGCCCTACATTGTTTTGCCTAGCATCATCCTCCCCGTTGCCCGAACTTATCAAGTTCAAACATGGACCTTTTCCAATTCTATGAACCAAGGGGAAGGCCAATCAAGCCAAGCAAACCAAGAAGAAGAAGAAGAAGAAAGAGAGCAACACCACCCTGACCCAACCCAATTGCCACCAGATTTTAATGACAGGTTTGATCGAATCGAGCTTCAAAATAACCAAATAATCACTTGGTTCGACACTTTCAACCAAGAATTCCCGGAATGACATCCAAGATCGTGTGAATACAATTCAAAGACAAGTAAACACGATCTACAATTATGGGGTCAACAATTGGGACGACTTTCCGCAACCTCCATCATATCCGTAAGTCTTTATTTTTAAGTTTTTCTCTTTACCCTCCCGGTTTTAACGTTGTTCCTTGAAACATTGAGGACAATGTTCATTTCAAGTGTGGGGGGTATATCTATCTTTCTTTATTTCACTTGCTTTCTAGTTTAAAATTTTCATGCTTTCTAGTTTAATTTTTCTTTTTTTTAACTTAGTTGCATTTTCTTTTCTTTTTATGCATGTCTAGTATATAAAAAATAAAAAACATCCCTATGATGATCCATATTATTAATCTTATGCTTGATATTTGCCTCATAATAAAGCCTTTAATTTTTCTCTCATATTTTCTATAAACTTAGAAATTAATAAGAAGAAAAATATAGGGATCAATATTTTTAGGAAATAAATTAAAGCCTCATAAGTTAATATAGCAATATATAGGGTTTTGTCAAGAAAAAGCATTTGATTAGATTGAATCTTTATTGATTATCTTTATACACTTGGTTGTTCTTATGAAAAATTTTGAAAATATTTCTTTAAATTGTACATTTCGAATCTTATTAATGCTTATTCCCTTATTAGAAGCATTTACTTTGTTTTGCACCACTTGAATCACACCTCTTCATTAAAATTCCATCTTTCCATTTTCACTAATCGAATCAAGGTTAGGAATTTTATCTTATTGCTAAAAGAGTGACTTAGTCACCAAATCTTAAAAGCAAAAAGAAATCTATTATTTCCTAAGTAACTCGGGGCACGGCGTTCGCTGCGACGATGCTTCCTTGCCAAATGGAAATAATATCCGAAGTATTCTTGATCTAAGTATTAGGAACATGGGGTTCCCAGCCACAATGTCTCCTACTTGAATAGATAAAAAATAACTAAGGCCTTTTGCAAAAATTTAACACGTGCAAAAATAAGATAAAATTATTGAAGCCTTGATAAGATTTTTCCACTATCATCATCTATTTTTCACCCTTGTGATTCAAAAATGCAATCCAATTCTATGAAAGCTTCTAGTTTGTGAATGAATGTTTATACTTCTATTTGTACATTTTAAAGCAATAAATTCATTTTCTCAAAAATTACTCTAAAGAGTGAAAGCTTCTCTTTTTTCCAAGTAATTGATCTAAGATTTATCCTTCTAGCATGCTTTACTTGATTAAATTTTATATATGCTATATTAGGTTATTGTCTTAAAAAAAATTATTTTTTTAAAATATTCCCAAAATGCTTCTTTCTAATAATTTTTAAAGGTATGTAAAATATGACTAGAAAGATAAAGACAATATTCAAAAAGGCAATTAGGGCTTGCTACTATGAATTTCTGAGGGATCAATCTTATTTTCTTTTTCTTTCTTTTCTCCCTCTCCATGTTTTCATCCTAAACTTGCTTGGGGACAAGCAAGAGCTTAGTGTGGGGGAGTTTGATAAGTGACTATTATATAGTCATTTATCCTAAGTTTTTATATCTATTTCCTTAGTTTAATTATCATTTAGATCTCATTTTAGTCTATTTTAGTTCCTTTTTCATATATATTAGATTTTACGCTTTTTGATATACTCTATGCACTTTAGACAGGTTTTTGGAGTCTACTATGGTCAAAAGGATGCTTGGACATCTTATTGCAAAGGCATGGAGGAGCTACAAACAAACTAAACACACAAGTCAAAATCCAGCCAGAGCGCCCGTGCAGCCATCAGCGGAGCGCCCGTGCACTTGGCCATGACAGGCCATTTTTGGCCCCAAAATGAAGAGTGGTCGTGTCTTGAAAATTGCTTGGTCGTGCAACATTCAGAGCGGCCGTGCAGCAAGAAGTGGAGCGGCCATGCAAATTGCCCAAATTCAAATCCAAAACTGGCGCCAAGGAGGCACGGCCGTGCAAATCCCTTGACACGGCCGTGCAAATCGTGACTGCAAAATTAAAAGGCACCTTTAGAAGGCACCTTCTTGAAGAGCTTCCTCCCTATTATAAATAGACCCCTTGTAATCAGTCTTAGATACCGAATTATCATCGAATTTTCATCAGAAATTGTTAGAGATTAGCATAGCAAAAGTTACAAGTACTTTCTACATTGATTTCCAAAGATCTTTGAAGATTGAAGTCCATTTCTATTCTTTAAGTTCCTTTGGAAAAGAAGCAATAAAAGTTGAAGTATTATTCCAGCCATTCATCTCTCATTTATCATAAGTCTTTCTTACTCTATCTTTTATATTATTGCTTATTTACTTTTACATGGCTAGCGAGTAATTCCCCTTGTTCTTGGGGTTGGAAACTCAAAGTATAAATCGTTCATTATCTTAAAATATGAAAGTCTTGTCTTCTATCTTCATCTAAAACAATTTCTTTATATCAATCTCTAAATGACTTACATTTTGGAGACGTCCAACTTGTATGATTCATTCGATCGAGAGAAGGACCTAGCGGAGAATCTCGACTGACGGAACCATATAAAGAAGCTGGGTTCCATTGATCACGAAAGTAGTTCAACGGCCTAGGGATGCTCCTTTAATGGAAAGTATGTTGACTCTCGTTCTTAATGGATTCTTACTAATTATGGTCAGCTAGAGATAAGCCGGAATGACCGTTTGTGACAGGGCGGGAGTACCATAAACGAAAATCTCAAATATTTAGGACATAATTAGTGAAGGATACAACGCTACTGTCTTGACCGTGAGAAGTAGTGTAAGCCTAACATACCATCCTTGATTTTCATGAAAATCTATATTTCCTAAGACAATGACTATTTGATGAACAAATTATGTATATGATTTCCAATTCCGAGAATGCTTCGTTTATAATATTTAAAGTATCTTTCTGTGTATGCTTTATTCTCTTTCCAAAACAAATCTTTATCTCTCCCAATCTCTTTTATAATTTTAATAAAGACAAAAATAATCCCAAGGTAAACCCTGTCTCTGTAGGATCGACCCGTACTTGTACCCGCTATATTTCTATAGCCCGTGCGCTTGTGGATTTTAAATAAACCGTTAGGTTTCGACCGAACAGTCACCCAACCAAATTCCCTCGTTTACTGAACAGGAGGAGTTTTAAATTTTGAATTTATGGCAGTTGACATTTATGGCACTTTCTGAAATTCGTGAAACGTCCTGTTTGTACATGATACGCACTGACGATTCGACAGCTCTGGGGCCCACTCAATCCTTATCAGGGAAGCTTCCCTAAGCTTTCACCAACTTTCACCAACACAACACACGTGCAATGCCACGTTCCCCAAGACAGGGAGTCTATGCCAAATAGTGATAAATCTTAAAAACACTTTTGTCCTCGACATTAATACAGTTCGTAGACCGAGCTCCACATATAGCTTCTTGCCTTGACCATGAATGATCTAACGCTCGAATCAAGGGGCCACTGATGAGTCCGGATCCTCTAGAATGGGCCCAAGATCGCTCTGGTCCAAACCGAACTAAATGACGTGGCACTTCCAAACTGAGTTACCTCAGTCTATGTTATAACGCGGTCTCATCCAGACTCCTGATTCCTAAACTTGTGGATCACTATTTCGTACAAGCTCTGACACCAGTTGGCAGACCTGTCCCTATCGCATTAAATGGAGGCTTAGGCAACCATCACGCGAGTCATGGCGCTGAACCAAGTGTCACTCGCCACTCTGTCCTTCGTTCTTTCAACGACATTCTCTACAGTAGCAGTGCCCTTTATTATACTTACCAATCAGGGCTCGTCACATGTCTTAGGTCAAGACAAACGTACTCAACGGTTGATCTCTTACCCATCATATCTCTCTCTACACTATAAATACTATCCCTTATCCTCTTGGGAAGGTAAGTCACATTATCTAAACCCTAGCACACACACACTAAGACGTTTCAAGTCTTACTCCCAGTTCATATTCCTTAGAGATCTTAGTTTTACACCCAAGGGCCTGAGCCGAAATCAATTTCGACTTTGTCTCTAACGGTTTCTCATTGTTTGTGTTATGATCTAGGATCAAGATTACTCAAACCCAATTATTTCTTAGTAAAACCCCAAATTATGTGGTGTCATCGTAAAAATTACACTAACATCTAATACCCAAATGTGGCCAACTCGGCCATGGCACGAGGCAAATGAGGCCAAGCCTAGAGCCCCCCACACCCACCCACCCACACCACCCAAAAAACAAAAAGAAAAAGCCTACGTTCTACATTTTAGGGCCTCCAAATTTATTTTCATAGGTATAAAATTGGTTCAATTTTGACCCTATCCGATGACACACTATCACAATTTAATATTTAGCCCACATAAATTCAACAAAAGATCACAATCAACATACTCGATTCGTTTTTTTTCTCACTCTTTTGACTAATTAACATGTATTATTCATTCTTTTATATTTTGGTTAAAAATTGCATACCGTAAATAAGGCCCTTCCCAAATAGTTTGCATAGTACCCCGAATTTCGCAGGATCAACTCTGAGTGATTTTGCCACCGCCTGCCAGGCCCGTATCAATAAATATAGGGCCATATGCTAAATATGAAAATTGAGGCCCTTAATATTCTAAAATTTTATACAATGGAATGATTGCAATAATGTTGAAATAATAAACAAACAATTCATTAAAATTAAAAAATATTAAAAGAAAAACAAACTTTTTAATTAAGATTAAAAAAATAGAATGAAAGTTAACTAAAAAAGAATGGAAGAAAAGTCCAAAAAATAAAAAGAGAAAAAAGCCCAAGAATAATAAGAGTGAAAGGAGAGTCGCAAGCAAGTAGAAGAAAAGTCCAAAAAAATGAAAAAAAGAATAGAAAAAAATGGTAAAGAAGTGTTCGTCGTAAGATTCAAACTTGACCAAGAGAGTATACTAACAACACCTTATCTGCCAGACCACTACCATTTCTTTGAAATATTTTGGAGTCTAATATATATGTATAATGGGCTCTTAAATTTTTTGGGCCCTGTGCTATTGAGCCTCTTGCACCTGGTCAAAATCGGGCCTGCCGCCTGCTGCTGTTGCGCGGCTACGAACAGTGCTCGGTTGGTCACATCGCCTCTTCTCCCTCTTTGTGCGACTAAGATCGTTTTTGGTCTAATATCGGTCCAACAAGTTCAAAATTATCTTGTATGTCGAGTATCAAAATGGGGTGTCGTAACGGCATGGCAGGGCTGGGCAGAGCTCGCCCCAAGCATTGCCGAGTTCATAAAACGTTAGCTCCACTCCTGTGTGTGTTTTAGGTAGGGGAAAGATTAGGCATGGGAAAGAACAAGAAAATATAGACAAAATTTGAGACTTTTGACTACTTGAGCAAATTATGCCACAACTAAAAACAGTCACAAAATTATAACTATCCCAAATTATGGGGTTATTGAGTAAACTTAAAATGACTCGAACAAAGGTCAAAAAAAAAAAAAAAAAAAAAAAATTAATTCGTATTCGATTCGAAATTGATATTCGAATTATTCGTATTCGTATTCGATTCGTATTCGAATATAAAAATTAATTCGTATTCGATTCGAAATTGATATTCAAATTATTCGATTCGATTCGGTATTCGATTAATATATATATATATATATATATATATATATATATATATATATATATATATATATATTATTCGAATAATATATATTATTTGAATAATATTTGCGAATACTCGAATTGAATATTGCGATATATTATTCGAATTCGAATAGTTATCGAATCAATATAAAAATTCAAATTCGAATTTTTCAAAATTTTCGAATTTTTCAAATAAAAATATCGAATACTGGAATTAAATTTCAAATCAAATAAAAATAGTTCGATTCGTTTACAACCTTGCTTGCTGGAGTGGGAATAGCAGTATTCTTTATTTAGAAGAAAAAATCCACTGAAAAAAAAAAATAACAGTGGAACAAATGGCCTATACCCATTCACGTTGCTGCTTCACTCCCGCCCCCGCCATTTCCACTAATTTTCCGGCAACGGTAACCACTTTTCACCGACGTCCTGACGCCAGAAACCGGTATCTCTCCTCCGCCAAACCATCTATCTCCCTTAAAATCTCATACAATTCGTCTTACCAAACAAAACCCATCAAATTCAAGACTAGGGCTTCCGACCCCGATGTCAAATCTGAAACCTCGTCATCATATGAACTCGATTGCGTAGGCACCGGAACTGATGTTGAGTGCATAGTTTCTGAAGAATCGAATAATGAATTGGGGGAATTGAAGACACTGTCCTTTATTGAATCGGTATTGGAGTGGGGGTTGTTGATCTCGCCGTTTTTCTTTTGGGGTACGGCAATGGTGGCAATGAAGGAAGTTTTGCCAAAGACTGGGCCTTTTTTCGTGGCGGCGTTTCGGTTGGTTCCATCTGGGTTGTTGTTGATTGGGTTTGCTGCTTACCGGGGTCGGAGTTTACCATCCGGGTTCAATGCTTGGCTTGCTATATCTCTATTCGGTCTTGTTGATGCTTCTTGTTTTCAGGTTTCTTATATTTTTCTTTGTTGTTAAATTTGGGATTCTGGGTTTTAGGGGTTTTGCTCTGTTCATATGAATTACAGTCACACTTTTCTTTGTGTGGACTAGTTTGTGTGTTGTGTGTATTTCTGTGTTTGATGTGTTTAGTGTTAGGCATGTTTGTGTTAGCTGATTCTTGTTGCTATTTTTGGATTCACCTGTATTTTGCATTGTACATATGAATTCTTTATACTGTTTATACACATTTTGTTGCTTGCTTATGTGCTTTCAATTGTGAATTTACGTGCTTATGTTTTTTTGACTTGCCCGCTTTTTTGTTTTGCCTGCGTTTTCTGTATGAATTCATGGTCTATGTTGACTTTTGTGTGCAGGGTTTTCTTGCTGAAGGATTGGAAAAGACATCGGCTGGCTTAGGAAGTGTATGTAACTTACTCATTCCCTTGCTCTCTTATGTTCTTATGAAGCTATGTGAACTTCTCTCTCTCTCTTTCTTGGAATGAGTTGAATATTGAAATGTTTAAATAAAAAGGTCACCCATAATATTGCTTGAGTTGGTTTGATACACACAACATAGGTTAATAATTGCACCTGTTACATAGTATCGGTATAAACAACCATACTAGAGTAGTGGAATATTGCAACAAATATGGACAACAATCATCAATAAAGATACTCTCTCCGTCCCGAAATGATCTTCCCACTTTTTTGGTTGTTGATGCGAAGGTACTTTTAGCAATAGTTTTAGATTAATTTTATTATCCTAAAGATCATTTAAAATTGTTATTGATGGTATTTATAATAATGTATCACTAACAAGTTTCAAATTTTCATTATGATAATTAAATTAACCTAAATTTATTGCTCAAAGTACCTTTGTATCAACAACTAAAAAAGTGGGAAGATCAATTTTGGACGGAGGGAGTATGACAGAGTGTGGCATGTCTAATGAGCTTACAATGGACCAACTGGTCAAAAAGGATTCATGCGACCAATCCAAGTATTTGGGACAAGGTTGAATTGAGTTCAGTATTCCTAGTTCACTTGAATTAATAAAGTGTAATGCTTTTGTTTTCTTCTCTTCCACAGAATAGGAAAATGGGTCCCTTTTTGGATTTAATGTAATACTATGAAATACTCCCTGGAAGGGTTAATACTGTTGTTTACAGCCAATGAATCTGAACACCAAATATGATCGTTTTGTTTTAAGGCACTTAAGCACAGTCTGTATAATGGACCACTGGGTCCAATTTCTTTTGTTTAAGGCTTTTAAGCACAGGTGTCTATGCATTTTCTTTTCTAGTTTATCTATGCATCAGTTGACGTTATAATATTAAAGGATACTTTATGCAGCCTTAAATGTTTGCGAGAGCAAATACCTTTTAGCCATAGGCATGTCACTTTGGTACCCTTTCTTTTTTACCCTATCAGCTCTAGATCTGTCTAAGCTAGAGGGGTTATCAACAGTGGCGAAGCCAGGAAATTTTTCAAGGAGGTCGAGATTGCTTAAGGAAAAAAATATTAAACTTATCATACAGAAATATGGTACAAAGGGGGTCAACATGAAGATCATAGTGCAACTTTTACCACAAGTAAAGGGGGTCGAATGGACAAAAATAGTATTTTTTTTGTGTATATTGTGCCAGTGCATCTTTGTTTAGAGAAGCAATCTTCTTTAGAGAGTTATTCGAAATCTCAGTAAAAGAAAACGCAGATTTATAAAGCTTTTGGGTGCTGAACAAGAACCAACCCTGTGGGAGACAGAATAATTATTTACCCCTTTTGGACTAGAATGATAAGAGTTGCCATGTTAGCCGAAGACCAATTGTTATTGGGCACTAGATGGTTCAGTGTCCTTAATGCATGAAGCTACATTCTATCAAACAAGGGATATTTAAACTCTTGCTATGTCTATCTAAGATTTGAATTGCTGTTACAGGTGATTATTGATTCACAGCCCTTGACAGTTGCTGTACTTGCTTCTTTGTTATTTGGTGAATCAATTGGCTTGGTTGGAGCTGCAGGGCTTGTTCTTGGTGTCGTAGGCCTTTTACTTCTAGAGGTATGATGCCGGACTTACTTGACTTTCTATTCTAGCTTTTCTTTCTTGTATGGAAATTATAAGTATCAATTTAATGCCGTTCAAAACCCTGAGATGTAGCAATGAGTTTCTATGGATAGATGCACAATTTAGTTTATTACTCTTCTAAAAACTAGGACAAATTTATGGTAATTAGAGACTTCTGCTGTGTCTTATTCAGGTTCAACTAGATGACTCATCTCATAGCAGCAAGCCCCACTTCCTACTTCTACATCATCTTTAATTCATTTAAAAATTAAAATAATAGAACTCATTCATTTATATATAATCAAATCTCGGGGTTGGCAGTACAGTAGAAAGCTTGGCCTAATGTCAGGCATTGTGTTGTAAAATGGCAATACGTGTATGAATGTTTCTAAATGCTATAATAATATTCATTTTGCAGCTACCTGCTCTCTCCTTAGATGAGGGTAGTTTTTCACTGTGGGGTAGTGGGGAATGGTGGATGCTTTTGTCAGCTCAAAGCATGGCGGTTGGTACTGTCATGGTCCGCTGGGTTTCCCAGTACTCCGATCCTATCATGGCTACTGGATGGGTACGTTCTATCAGCTTTCCAGATGTATTTACTTGTATTGTAGGTTCAATCCGTTCCTGTGCCCTCTTAGAGCACAAAAGGACAATAAACAAGTATTGAAACATTATTATTTGACACTTTGCTAATATAATTGGCTGAAGACATGCTATAGAAAAAACCAGTACTGCTTCGCATTAGAGCCTCTGCCACACTGTAATATATACTCCCTCCATCCCAAAATGAATGACCATTTTGAATTTAAGGATCATTATGAAAATGTTGTTTTTTAATTGAAAAAAATCATAAACATTCTTGCTATTCACTTTCAAAATTTTAGTTTTGCAAAAATATAATGAACTATGAAAAAAAATTGAAAAACAATCATCTAGGGACAGTTTTTTGATGGAAAATGTTCAAAAGGTCATTCCTTTTGGGACAAAATTAGTCATTCAATTTGGGACAGAGGGCGTAGAATAATGAAAATGAACATGAAGCAAGACTAATTGTCAATGACATGTTCTTGCAGCACATGGTTATTGGTGGTCTTCCTCTCGTGGCAATCTCTTTTCTTAATCATGATCCAGCCATTAGTGGTGGATTGAGTGAACTCACCACAAATGACCTTTTGGCCCTTCTGTATACCTCCGTGTTCGGCAGTGCCATCAGCTATGGTGTATACTTCTACAATGCTACCAAAGGTCATCATCTATTTCAATGTTATCTTCTTTATTTTGTCATAAGGGTATAACGAGCCCATTTATTAGTTTTGGCCCTTAGGGGGCTTGGAATGTATCTGAGACCACGTGCTCGTGTCTTCTGCTGGTCCACCCCTGAGAGTTTCCTTTGCTTCATTTCCCTTTTAGAAATAATAACTAGTATGTTCTTTATTCTTTTTTTTTCAATATTAATGCAGCTGTTTGGATGCATTTCAGGTAGCTTGACAAAGCTCAGCTCTCTAACCTTTCTAACCCCAATGTTCGCTTCAGTTTTTGGGTAAGTCATCTATCTAGAAATAATAACAAGTTTTAGCTTTTCATTAGGATAATTGTATTAACCTAAAATTATTGTTCAAAGTTCATTCAAAGTAACAACAAAAGAAAGTAGGAAGATCATTCCAGGACGGAGGGAGTAAAAGATACAGAAATGCAGTATTGTGATTATTATCTTATTATGCTTCCTGCACCTCTCTAAATAGAATATCTTTCCAACCTATCAAGAATCAAAGATTGTAAGTTGAATATCAGCTCCTAGTCTCTTATTATATGCTTGCTTTTACATGTATCTGATCTGTAACCTGAACTGTAGATACCTTTATCTTGGTGAAACCTTCTCTCCTATTCAACTAGTCGGAGCATTAGTAACTGTTGCTGCAATATACATGGTCAACTACAAAAGTGAAGCAAAGTAAAATGTTTGTTTGACTTTTATCCCTGTAAAGATAAGACAGAGGATCTCAGAGGGCTAGCTCGACATCTGCCTCCTCTAAAATATGCATCCTATGCATATATTCTTGATGATCACTTTTAAGGCAAGGAGAAAGCTTACACAAGAGTTTATTGCGAGTTCATTGTTGAACTCAGAAGGGGTTTTCCCACGGATAATTCGTTTCCAGGTATCATCTGTACTCTTAGATTACGGGGAGCATGTTGTCTGCACATAGCGGTTAATTTCATGTATATGAAGAGCATTTTACAGAGCACATCGTTGGATTATGTAGATGTACATATAAACATGGTGTTAAGATATACGAATCAGTTTGTACTACTGTGAAGTTGAGCTGTTTGACATTTTTTAACTCAAAATGTCCACCGTGTTCCCACCCAAACAGAAAATGCTTATGATTCCCGTTAAAATTCAATATGTGGGATGAACATATTAACTTGTGGATGAGATTTGTTAAAAATTACTGATGAAAGTTATATTTTAGATTAGATTTGTTAAAAATATTGATGGAAAGGTAGCATCATTAAAGGCCACACATATGTTCCAAAACACTACAAAATCAACCATAAGAACTGTAAATACTTCAAAGATGAAATATGCAATGTGTTCTTCTCGATTAAGAACAAATATCAAATAACTGCTACAAACTAAAGACACGGTTGCAAGTTTGCAACCCATAATACAAATCCTTCATTCCTAAAGACACTTGAAAAACCAGCTGATACAGAAATCAAGATGAAGCAGATGCAGCATTGGGCGTTGAGAGCGCACTTCTGCCGGAACCAAATCGTCCTCGCCCAATTCCGTTCCTCTGATTATCCATTTCCCTCTTCTTTTCATGACCCGTCTCAGACACTGCACTTTTCTGAAGCTCTAAGGGGTTGAAATCTTTCTCTCTGGTTTTTGACTTTGAAGAAGAGGTCCAACAGTCGGAGGAATCAGCAGAAGTTGGCTCCCAAGAAGAAGACAGCCAGTTGACTTGTTGACCACCCGCAAAGCTATTGCTCCCCGATGATTCTTGCTCTTCCATATCTTCCCCTCCAGTGGGTGTGGGACCACGCCTAAATGTCACATACTTGTGAAGGGTGGGATCCACCAGATCCCCCATGACCTCCATCTCAGGTTCCTCCAAGGCACCAAGTAAGTTCTTCTCAGCATTATTCTTAATAAAGTTTTTTCTTCTTTCTTCCGAAACGGTAGATGATAAATTAGAACTGGTTGTGGAATTCAGATCAGCTACTGCTTCGAGAATCGAACAAGCTTTGGTGAGACAAGGTAAAGAAAATGCTGGTTGTGGGGTACCCTTTTGGTGGAAGTTTTGAATATCTTCAAGTAACAAAGAAGTGTATGATGGATTAGGGTTCAATAAAGTTTCGGGGTTAATGTCAAAATCTCGTGATCGCCTCGACGACTGGGTTCTTGTCACCGTTTGAAGCTTGAGGTTTTCGGCTGCAGCAGGGACAAGTGTCACTGTAGCATTGACCGTTGTCGAATGCAAGTCTCCTCTACCCTCATCTACTATATGCTGCTCCTTTGTTTTGTTATCTCTGTTGGTGCTAGTTTTGTTGTTCATCTGCAAAGTCTAAGAAAGTCAACCATATATTTTCACATAACACAAGCTTAATTTAGGATACATAATTTGCATAAGGGTGTTTCACTTTTATTATCGAACTTTATTTGTTTCATTTCTACCGTCGCACCAGAAACAATGGTGTCATTTTGCACCCAAATTTGTTTCATTTCTACTGTCGTACCAGAAACAATGGTTATTTGTAGTAGGATAATAAAATTAAAAATAAAGTTTCATGGTAAAAGTGAAAAACGTCCCAAATTACTGCCATGTACAAAAATGGAGTTTTATCTTTGCATAAAGCAAAGTTTAAAGGATTACCTTGTTGTTGGGCTGATTGGTTTGATCATTTCCAGGGACATTATTGTCAATTTCACCCAAAGGGTTTCTTCTGTAAGGAGATTGTTCAGCCTTTCTCGAATTACTCCGGCTAAGCGACAATGGCTGCTGCTGCTTTGGCTCTAGGTTCTGATTTTCATTCATAGCCTTAACATTAGCCCTAGCTGGAGACCTAGACCGTGGAGATGCTGCAGTCCTTGGGGCTTCACCGACAATTTTCTTCACCTGAATCCTCCTAACAACACTATTACCACCACCCATTGCCGCCTCCCCACCACCACTGCTGCCACCATTGTTACTTTTATCCATTGCCATTGAAGACACGGTAGCAGGAACTGATACCATCTTCCCAGGCCTATTAGCATTCCCTGAAGAAGAATTGCCGACATGACCACCGTTTGAGTTTGTGATAGGCGATTCCGATCGCCTCCCCGGAGATCTACTCACTCTCCTGCCGCCATTTCCGCTCCCCCTTTCTCTACTACCGGACCTCGCCTGAGAATTTCCCTGTTCATCTCTTTCTCTACTTGGAGTTCGTCTCCGCCTAGATGAGGAAGGAGATGAAACCCTAGGCTCCCGCTGCCGGTTCCTGTGGCGGTGAATCCTCTCCGCCTCCCCCACAACCTCATCACCACCATCGCCGCCACCATCATCATTTGCTGCAATTTCTTGATCAAAGTCATAACTTCTCTTTGACCCAGAATACTTCCTCCCACTCCTGGCAAAATTAGGGTTTTCACTGGACCCCGCCTTTCCGGTGGAGGAGCTCCGGCTGAGCCGACCACATTGTATCAAAATCGCATCCAGTTCTTCCTTAGTACAACTGGAGGTTCGCACAGGCGTGGCTGCCATGACAACACCGTTAATCCCATTTCCCCCAAATCCAGGAGCATTATTGACATTGCCTGGTTGGGAGATCTCAAAAACCTGTTCTTTGTCTGAACTGGATTTCTCTTCTTCTTTCCGCCTTTCGATTTCATGGCTCCTTCTATGCTTAATCACCAAGATTTCCTTTTTCGAGATTTCTTGGTGCTCTGTTGCACTAGCAGGAATTTTCTTGTCTGGGTCGGGACTGTTGGCCTTGGTTTGAGCAGGTGGGTCAGGGAGTACAGCGGGGGATGATGCATTTGTAGTCTTCTTGCTCAAACAAGTTCCCATCTTTTGTGTGTGTGTGTGAGAGAGAGAGAGAGAGATGTGAATGTGAAGAGAGAAGTGAGAAACAGAAGTGGATGTGAGATTGATGAGTAAGAAGTGTTCTTGGTCAATCAAGAACCCATCTTTTTGTGAAGAGAGATAGAGAGAGAGAGAGAGGGAGGAAATTTCAAGAATGGAGATTCAATGGAGGGGAGAGAGATTTCCGGAGTGGAGATCCAATGGGGAGAGAGATTTCAAGAAAGAAGATTCAATGGGGTAGAGAGAGATTTCAAGAGTGGAGACAATGGGAGAGAGAGAAAGAGAGAGATTTGAAGAAAGAATGGCATTCGACGGAGGGGGGAGGGAGAGGGAGAAAGATAAGAAAGAGATGGGAGTAGAGGGTGAAAGGGAGGGGTTCAAGAAACGAGAAACCCATTTTATTTTTAAACTGAAACCAACTTTTTGAGTTTAGTGTGTGTTTGTGTGTGAAAGAGAGAGAGAGAGAGAGAGAGAGAGAGAGAGAGAGAGAGAGAGAGAGAGAGAATTCAAATTTTTGACGGAGTAGGCGGGGCAAAATGGAATAATAGAGCCGTTAAAAGGATCTTTTTGAAAAAAAAAAAGGAATTAAATGTCAGAATAACAACTACTACTATTGTCCAACAATCACTAACTACAATGCTATCTTTGGGCAGAAAAATGAAATAAATAAATAAAACAAGAAATTATTTAAAATAATTCTTCTAACGGTCGTCTAATGGGTGCATGTTTTTTTTTTGGGATTAGATCTAAATGTTCATGTTTGTGGATCTACTTTCGAATTTAGGATTTGAGTGTGAGAATCTTTGGTTGAACAATGTTGACCAACATTGACCAAGTAATGATCAAGTGACTAGATATTTTCTCCGTCTCAACTAAATTTATCCTTTTCTAGTACTAAATAATGCAACTATTTTGAGTATAAAAAGTGAGATAACATAAAATGTGTTGTCAATATTAGTAGTAAATAGAGAGTTGCTGTGTGTGAGTATGTAAGTAAATCTCTTTAAATTAATAAATATTAAAAGTATTTATTTAAAGAAAGTACTCCCTTCGTCCCTGAAAGATTGTTCCATTTGTCATTTTGACTTGTCCCAAAAAGTATGTCTCATTTCTAAACTTAGGCATGAATGTTAGTGCAAATCTACTAAGGTACAAGAAGGTGAAGTTCTTTCTTAATAATTACAAAATGTACAACAGGAAAATCTTTTAGGGACAGAGGGAGAGGGAGTATAATTTTAATTGGGACTATCAAAATGTAGTTGGCTGCAACAATTTTACTTCCTAAAATAAATATGCATATCTCTTTTAAAAACCTTAATAAAGTTGTTTGCCATAATTAGTTGATTACGATTGGTTGTATGATTTATTCTTGAATAACTAAAACATTTATTGTTGCAATTTACTACACAAATGCACATGAATTTCAAATCGATATAGTAACAAATTTATTGTATGATGTTGCAGCAATCGATTTGGATTATATGGGTGAATAACTTTATAATATTCCATATCTAGAAGAAACAAGTCTTTCACTTAATATAGAAGATTTCGAGCTATTCATCTTATAGCCAATTGATTTTTTAAGATAAAACCTCAGATTATATCTTAGTTTCAGAGCATACTCTCAAAACATGCGAGTCCAACGATCTACGATGTTTTAGTTCTCTGTCACCCCGAATACTTTATCAGGTTACACATATAATTCATTTAATCTCTGATGTTCATTATCCAAAAAGATATACTTCCTCCATCCTATTACAATGTGCACAATTTGACTTTTTTGCTCAACTGAATCAATATTTTATCATAATTTTATAAATATCTAGATATCTGTGAATGTAGTTATAATAATTGTTATTGTTTTTTATTAGAAATACTATTAATAATAATTTTTAGAACTGAGAATATATATATATATATAGGGTCACGCTCCAATGAGAACCGTTTAAAATGAGAACCGTGAGAACCACTTGTATACACTTGTATACAGTAGATATTTAGCTACTGTATACATATACAATAAACTGTATACATATACAGTAGATACTTAGCTACTGTATACAAGTGTATACGTGTGGTTATAAACTTGTATATAGTAGATACTTAACTACTGTATACATATACAATAGACTGTATATGTATACAGTAGCTAAGTATCTACTGTAAACAAGTGTACACAAGTGATTTTTACGGTTCTCATTTGAGCACCTACCTATATATATATATACTCCCTCCGTCCCAGCCCAGTGTAAACTTTTGGTCAACTTTGACCAACTTTGACCAATAATTTAAGGCCATAATAATGATCCTAATAAAAATTTAAAAAATTGTTATTGTATCACGCTTAATAATATTAACAATAACATTTTTTGAATTTTTATTAGGATCATTATTATGGCCTTAAACTATTATTGGTCAAAGTTCAAAAGTTTACACTGGCTGACACATATATATATATATATATATATATATATGGGTTTTGTTAGGATACCCACCATAGGAGTATCCTAACAAACGACCCATTATTTTTGAACAAAAATGTCCCTCATTCCTCAAAGCAAGCATATGTATGATGGGGGTAAAATTGTAATCATCAAAGAGAGAGATAATAACTCTCTCTCTCTCTCTCTCTCTCTCTCTCTCTCTCTCTCTCTCCTATCATACAAATGCTTGCTTTGAGGAATGAGGGACATTTCTGTCCTAAAAATAATGAGTCACTTGTTAGTATACTCTTATGGTGGGTATCCTTAGAAAATCATATACTCCCTCCGTCCCACGTAAATGCGGACTTATTTCCATTTTGGTCCGTCCCACGTAAATGTGGACTGTCAAAAATGGAAACAAGGAGTATTCACTATTCCACCCACTCATTCTTTCTCCTACTTCACTTTTACACTCACAACATTTTCTCTCCTAACTATTTCTCCCACTCATTCTCTCTCCTATTTAATTTTTCTTACTCACAACATTTAACTTTTTTTCTTTCTTACATCACTTTTCCTTAATTCCCACACCCAAAAAGTTAATCCACATTTACGTGGAACGGAGGGAGTATATATTATATACTCTCTCCGTCCCACTTCACTTGACACTAATTTCCATTTTGGTCCATCCCACTTCACTTGACACTACCCAAAATGGCAAACTTTTTATAATTTTATATTCACTCTACACCACCACTCATTCTTTCTCTTCATTTTCTTAGTTATTGTGCCATTCATTTTGGTGCCAAGTGAATCGGGACGGAGGGAGTATATATATATATACAGTATATATATTTTTAGACACTTGGTATCATTATTATAAGGCAACTAGTACATATGCCCGTGTCCGAGGACACGGGTCTTTTTTTTTAATTAACATAAACATTATTGTTACAAATTATAGTGATGTATGAACATAAACATTATGCCCGTGTCCGAGGACACGTATATTTTTTTTTTAATTTAAAAAGAAAAATTGAAAAAAAAAAATTTTAAAAATTTCTTTTTACGTGAACAAACATGATTATTAATGGATAATGAATAAACTTATCCCCAATGAATACCGGTCCTAATTGCAACTTAATCTTTAGAAGAACATCATGCTTCAGTCAATTATCCCCAATAATCACTAAAACAAATACTTAATACACATGAAAGTAACCTCACATCCCTAATTTCACAACAAACAATCCAAGTCAAAAAACTCCAATCACCCAAAACATTTACATACTGGTTATATCAGAGCACACAATAAACACAAAATCATTAGAAAATATTTTTTAAAAGAGGGGTAATTCATTAAAAAAACAAAAATAATTATAGAAGATGAGAAAATTAGCTAAAGGAGGAAGACAAACCTGAAGAGTACGGGTAGCAAACTCAACACCAATGGTGGATTTAGACTCCAAACAGAACTCATTCCTGGTAAACCTGGACAAAATGTTGGATTTTCCAACACCCGAATCCCCAATTAATACGATCTTGAACAAAAAATGATAGTCCCATTTTCCCTTTACATTTCATTTTCAAAATTAAGTCTTCAAAATCACCAAATTTCCGAAACTCAATATTAAAACCTTAAAATGTTTGAAAAGTCGAAATGAAACTATAATTTTGGTACGGTGGGAGTACAAAAATAAACCAAATAAACTAAAAAAACCAAGATCATGAAGAAACAGGGAAAAAGAGAGAGAGAGAGAGAGAGAGAGAGAGAGAGAGAGAGAGAGAGAGAGAGAGAGAGAGACCAATTTTAATGGAGGTAACACGAAGGCCGCAGGCTTGAAGAATAAGCCCAACACTGCTAGCAGTCACACCTTTGTCGAGTCCACTCACCACCCCACCTGTTACCAAAACGTACTTCATCCTTCTTTCTTTTCAACAAAAACCCACCAAAAAATTCCAACTTTTCGACGAAAATCATGATGATCAAAAAATTCCCCCCTTTCCTGCTCAAGAAACCCATTTCAGAACAAATTATTTACACAGATTTATCAGCAAAAATGGCATTTTTATACACAGAAAAACAAACCCAAATGGGGAAAATCCTTACCCAGTTAAATGTAACTCATCCCGACCAATAATCTGGCGGCGACGAATAGGAGGAGGCCGGCGGTGTGGGAGATGGGCCGGCGGCGTGTGTGATGTCGGAGATGGCGCCGGGGCGGTGCAGTGTCTCGAGTCCTGTCTCTTTCCCCCCGTCCTCTCTCTCTCTCCTCCCTTTTGAAATTCAAACTGAATGGGTATGTGTGTGTTTAAAAAAAATTTTTTTTTTTAAAGGGAGGGCAAAATGGGAAAGGGACAAAAATGTGGGGGCAAAATGGTAAAATGGCGACTTGAAACTGTAGAGAGTACTGTTCAAAAGGCCACTCTAATTTATACTATAGATTGTCATCGTATTACAAATTTCTATGATATCTATTAGAGATCTATTGCCCTATCCATTAGGAACCCCTATAGAAATTCACCATTATTATTAGAGTCTATTAAAGAAATGATACTACTTTGGTCTATTACAAACAAACTAGAATACTACCTAGTCTATTACAAATACAAATAGATCAATGATACAACTAATTGGCCCATATGAGCCAAGTTGAACCTGGGATCTCCAATATATATATATATATATATATATATATATATATATATATATATATATATATATATATTGCATACATTAGCTGCTAGTTCTAACGTTATAAGCAATGCCCACAAAATTGTTACAGCTAGGATCAAAGGCAAGCCAACAACTAAACGATTTTCTACAATAATCCCAAAATAATAACAAAACTGAAGAAACAAGGCTTGATCATCGATGCTTCTTATTTACACGATAACAAGGCCAACTGCAAACGAGATGGTGCAAATCAAAAGACCCATTAGTCCCACAGTCGCGTATTTCCTGTACAATACCAAACGCTAAACCAAATCAGCCCAAAACGTGTATACGTACAGAAACCAAAAGCCTTTAATATACCCTACAAAATGGTGCTATAAGAACTCCCAATATGTGTGGGATCCAAGGAAGAGCAGACTCAAATGAGCTTAATTAATGTATACCGTCTTTCCTTTCAATTCATATATTGTAGTTTCGCTGAGAATAAATAGCATACCCGAGGATAAGACGATTGTCAGGATTGCCAGTGGCGTAGCCAGTGAAGTAGAAATAACGTGCAACAATATAGAGTAGACCAAATGATCCGGCTATGATCGGATGCCTAATTCCTCCCAAGATTGCCAAGGTTAAGAAGAAAGGCACACACTCCAGCGAGTTCTGGTGCCCCATCTGCAGCAAAAACCATCTCCAATGAAATCAAAATTAAATAAATAAATAAATAAAACAAATACTGAATTTAATTCACAATAAACCTGAATACAGTTAAAGAGCTTGGCATCCTTGTTGTCAGCTTCTGTAGCCAGGGGCGGAGCCAGGAATTGCCCCAGGGGGGGCAAGATTTCACGGCGAAAATTTTTTTTCGGGTCGGACAAGTAAAAAATGGGTCGGGTCCATGAAATACAATGTATTTTAGTTAAAAATGTAAAGAATTAAGAAATGGGAAAAGCCTAACTAATTAATTAAGATTGAAAAAATGTGAGGAAATTAGGAGAAAGAGAACAACAAAACTGTTAAGAAAAAGAAATGGATAGAGAGAAAGAGAGAATAGCAAAGATGGAGGACAAATAAAATTAATTGAAAATGTAGGTAGCAGGGCTCGAACACGGATTTGAAAGGAAACACCAAAGACTTTAACTTCACCCCTTCTACCAATGAACCACACCACTCACTGGTGTTAATCTTGAAGTTAATTATATATATACATATATAAAAAAAAATATGGGGGGGGCAAAAAAAAATTTTTTTCACTGCATTTCCGCCGCTGGGGGGGGCGAGTGCCCCCCCATGCCCCCCTGGCTCCGCCCCTGTCTGTAGCATATAGTGTTGGATAGAACACCTTGTACCTGCATATTTTTCATTCCAAATCAGTTTTATTAGCGAGAAATACCAAAAAACACAATGGACGCAGTATACTCCCTCCGTCCAATTAAATAGTTCACAGTTACTGTTTACGCGTGGATTAAGGAAAAAAATAATGATATAAATGTCGTGAATGTAAAAGTAAAAAAGGAGAGAGAATGAGTGGAGAGAATAGTAAATTATAATGGTGTTGTGAGTATTAAAATAATGTAGGAGAGAGAATGAGTGGGGTAGAGTTAATTTTTTAATAATAAAAACTTTCCATTTTGGATAAAGAAACAAAGTGTGAAGTATGTAATTGGACGCCCAAAATAGAAAGTGTGAAGTATGTAAGTGGACGGAGGGAGTATATAAATACTCCCTCCGTCCCAATAGTAGCTTCCCATTTTGCCATTTTGAGTGTCCCGTTAATAGCTTCCACTTTCCTTTTTTGGCAAAGAAATCTTTACTATTTACTCCACTCATTCTCTCTCCTCATTATTTTAATACTCACAACACTATTATAATTTACTATTCCCTCCACTCATTCTCTCACCTATTTTCAAATTACACTCACAACATCTTTACTTCCCTCCCATTTCCTTAATTTGCGTAATTTTTAAAAAAGGGGAAGCAATTGTTGGGACGGAGGGAGTATATACACACACTCCTATGTGATATATATATACACACTCCTATGTGTGTGTGTATATATATATATATACACACACTCATATGTACGAGTATGTATATATATACTCCCTCCGTCCCGTCCGACTTAGGACGTTTTGCCATTTTGGGCGTCCCACCCGACTTAGGACGACCCAAAATGGAAAGTTTATATTACTTTTATATTAAATGGGACCCACTTGTCATACTCACAACAATAATCCCATCACTATTTATCCCACTCATTCTCTCTCCTATTTAATTTTTCACACTCACAACACATCCTCCACTCATTCTCTCTCCTAATATTATAATGAGGCTTTGACCAATTAATCCCTCATCCAAATAAAAACTATCTTTAAGGACTGACATTTTCAAAACTACCAATAAGTCCTAGGTAAATTGACTGGACCAAATTACCCCCAACCATAACACACGCATATTGCCTGTAGCTTCCTTTCCTGCGCGCTATCTCTCCTTCTTTCCTCACTTTCTCTCTCCTCTTTCTCTCTTCCTTTTTTTTACCTTGAAATTTTAAAAATGTAATATCTCAAAATCTAAAAATCGTAAAAATGATCCGAAACTACAGTTTTAATCGCACCGCCAAGACAAATCAAACAAGTTTACTCATCATATATTTCAAATTTTATAAATAAAATAAAATTATTTTTCACTTGTAAAAACTGAGAAAATCATTTATCATTTATTCACACATGAGTATAAAATTGTATATGATTTTCACATTTATAACTGAGAAGTCTATTTCACAGTTTTGATGTAAAATAACTGTACAATGGTTTTCACATTTATAAACTGAGAGTCCTATTTCACAGTTTTGATGTAAAATAACTGTACAATGGTTTTCACATTTATAACTGAGAAGTCTATTTCACAGTTTTGATGTAAAATAATTATACAATGGTTTTCACATTTATAAACTGAGAAGTCTATTTCACAGTTTTATAAGTGTGAAAAACAATTCACAGTTATTCACATCTCAACCAACAACTGTGAAATAGACCTCACTGTTGTGCACAAACAATCATAATAACTGTGAAATAGACCTCACTGCTCTGCACAAACAATCATAATAACTGAGAAATTGACCTCACAGTTTTAGAAGTGTGAGAAACATTTCACACTTATTCACATCACACCCAACAACTGTGAAATAGACCTCACAGTTGTTCTATGAAAGAATGACATAAAAACAATGAAATTGACCTCACAGTTATGCACAATAACTGAGAAAATGACCTCACAATCATAACTGAGAAATTGACTTCACAGTTGTGCACAAACAATCATAACTGAGAAATTGACCTCACAGTTGTGCACAAACAATCATAACTGAGAAGTCTATTTCACAGTTTTGATGTAAAAAATTGTATAATGGTTTTCACATTAATCATAAGTATTAATCAAAATTCCCGAGTAAAATGACAAACTTGTCTGTGTGCATAAATGAATAATCATCTCATCTCCTAATAACATCTCCATCGAATCTATTGATAAACTAAATTTCAGGACCAAAACAAAGCATGAAAATTGATACATAAGCAAAGATACTAGGTAGCATGAAATGTGCATAAACTCCGGCTTACTTGAGATATATGCGGATCTTGTCCTAGCGATAGAAGAATATGCTCGGCGTTTTCCCAAAAGATAACGGAATCTGATTAGTAGAAGCACAAACATGGCCTTTTGCATATGTATTCCAAGCATATGGTACTGTTTCGCACCATATGACTGACCACAGAACGTATCAAGTGCATTTGCTCCACCAAGATGTGTCCAAAAAGTTGTGCTCAAGTGAGAAACTATATACAAGTAGCTAGGATCGGAAAATATAAATAAAAATGAAAGAGTAAGAATCAGATATAAAAAAAAAGTCACAAAAACCTGGTCACAAAATTCTAGTTAATTGTACTCCCTCCGCCAAAACGAATGTCTAAACAAAATTTCAAATCTGCTTTCGATCAAGAGCAAATTTTAAATTTTATTTGGACATTCATTTAGGGACTGAGAAGTAGTTAATTGGCTAAGCAATTTCTGGCCGTGATCATTGAATAATTTAGTCACCAATCAACGTACGCAACCCATGATTAATTTTGTAACCAAGATTTTGTGACTTTTCGCTAGCATTGCACTTAACTTGATCACATTATACATACCAATAAGTGAAGCCGAGAGACAATAGCGAAGGAAGAGGCCATAGAAGCACTAGAAAGAGCTAGTTCGCTACCGACATGGCCAACAAACATGACTGAAATGGTTTGTATGCGAGGCAATGAATATATTGACAATCAACGGCGGACTGCAAGGAAAACTTGTTTCTTGGCTTCCCCAAAACTCATCTCGTGAGGCCAATAATTAGTCCTTTTCTAGATTCAATAAAATTTCTATGAATTATTAGGGCGTCTCTAGACATCTGTTCTCCTCTTCTCTTCCACTATGATCGTCCATTTTTTCCTTTAATCCTGCACCGTTAATGAAGACATGGATTAAACTCGATTCATACATAGCAAGAGAAGACTCGTAGCGAAAGAGCAAAAATTCTACTCCTCTTTTATAAAACACGAAAAAAAAAAAAAAAAACTAGACAACGAAATGCAAATCATGGGGTCCGTAAATATGTACGGTTGGTCTACAAGTGTAGATACTTTCTTGACTAGAACCAATCACTAAGAACGAAACAAGAACCAACTTGGTCAACAATTGTATAATTCGCAAACAAGTTCAATCAAGTAAAACAGATTGTGTTGATATTATAAAAACAGACTAACCCCAAATTACTGACTAGCAATAGTCAAATCACTAAACAGCCTAGGATAGGATCAAAATCTTTTCAAGAGATTGAACAAGAACCGACCGGCGTCCTCATCCTCCTCTCCCGAGAGGCCTCGCCTCCGCCATCTCTCCTTCCGATTCGATACGTCGGCGACTTCTCCTCCTTGTTCAAGAACAATTGTGTTATCGTCTTCTTCTTTGGCGGCAACGAAAGTGATAATTGACCAGAAATTGGATTTCTTATGAAGAGAAAAAGATAAAGTAGTGGTGGAGAAGGAGCAAGAGAGATGGAGTTTAGTAGTGATGGGGATAAGGGAGCATAAATGAGGACCGAAGGGTGGCGAAGGGTTGATTTCTGATTGTATTTTTCCATCGATTGAATTGAATCACTTGGATTTTTGAAGATGAAGATGATTTGGAGATCGATGAAGACGACGATCGCCGGAATTGCGATAAGAGAGAGAAAGGGAGTTGCGCAATAGAGAGAGAAAGAAGGGTATTTTTGGATATTTAAATTGTTATAAACAGCCGAGGGACTCTACGGTCGTTTGATTTCAACTCTTGGACCCCAAGGTAGAATTCGAAATGTCCTGTTTTTATTGGTAAATTCCACCCTATCTCAAGGTCTTATTGATAAAAATCCCTATTATAATAGTATTCCTTAATCTCCATGTCGGGAGTGAATGTCCTAAGTCGGACGGGACGGAGGGAATATAACACATACACTCTTATGTGAATGTGTATATATATATACTCCTATATATATATATATACTCCCTCCGTCCCATGATAATATATAAACTTTCCTTTTTGGGCGTCCCACAATAATATATACTTTCCTAAAATGGAAAGGAATTTTTACTATTCCCTCCACTCATTCTCTGACATTATTTTAATACTCACATCACCATTATAATTTACTATTCTCTCCACTCATTCTCTCTCCTATTTTATTTTCACACTCACAACACTTTCAATATAATATTTCCTCCTTAATTCCCGTGCAAAACCCAAAAGTCTATAAATTCATGGGACGGAGGGAGTATATATATATACTCCTATGTATATATATAGAGTGATATATATATACACACTCCTCTATGTGTGTGTATATATATTATATATACACACACTCATATGTATGAGTGTGTATATACACTACAAGGAAAATCGATTTTAGCTACGGCAAATTCCGTAGCTAAAATGAAGATTCCGTAGCTAAATCGTGTTTAGCTACGGATTTGTTCAGTAGCTATTCCGTGGATGCAGGTTTGTCGCTAAATTGGGCGTCGCTATTTTGTAGCTATTTTAGAGACGGATATATCCGTCTCTAATTTAGAGACAGATATGTCCGTCTCTAAATTAGAGACAGATATGTCCGTCGCTAAATTAGAGACAGATATGTCCGTGTCTAAATTAGCTACAGATATGACCGTCTACGGATTAGCGACAGATTTTCCGTCTCTATTTAAATTCTCGTTTTATTTTCGAACCATTTTAGCGTCGGATATTTCCGTAGCTAAATTGATATTTTTTTAAAAAAAAATTATATATATATTTAAAAATATATATTAATATATTTTAAATATATATATATATATTTAAAATATATTAATATATATTTTTAAATATATATTAAATCAGTCCCTTAATTTTTATTATTATCAAATCAATCCCTTAATTTTTATTAATCTCAAATAAGTCCTTGATATTTCATAATTACACTTTGATCCCTAAACTTCTTTTATACTCAAAAAGTCCTCACAAACTTCCACCATTAAATAAACTAACCCGAGTTAAATATTTAACGAAATGTGAGTTAAATATTTAACAAAATGTTCAATAAACTTAACGAAATGTTCAAAAAACCCCACTTCCAATTTCATACTTCCACCACCACCAACCTCCCTACCACCGTCTCAATCACCGGCGGCTCCATCACTAGATTCGCCACCATCACCAGATTCACCACCAAAAAACCAAACCCAACAATGGAAAACAAATTGAAAAACAGATCAAGCACTGAAACAAATCGCAAAAACAGATCAATCAAAACGAAAATCGAAAAACAGAAACTAAAAAACCAAACCCAATTTCATAGTTCGTTGTTGTGTTAAAGATTGATTTAGTCGCCGGATCTGCCATTCGATCCATCCGCTCCTCGATTGGCTCCACCGAGGTTCGACGAGACTAAAAATGGAGAGAGAGAGAGAGAGTGAGGAGGGCGGAGGGTGACGGCGGCGAGAGGTGACGGTAGAGGCATTTGTGTTTCTTGAAGGGAGAGAAATAGAGAGAGTGACGGACGGCGAAGGGATCGAGGAGCTGTGGTGGCGCGGAGGAGGAGACAGGGGAAGGCTGAAGGGACGGTGACGGAGGCTGTGGGAATGAGAGAGAGAGAGAGAGAAACGGTGGTGCCAAAAAAACCAAAGGCGTAAATGAAAGAAAGCGAAGAGAGAGAGAAAGAGAGAAATAGGGAGAGGGTGGAGACGTGGAGTATTTGGTTTTGTTTAAATGATTTTGGACCGTTTGATTAAATGTTATGAATGGTCGGATCTTGCATTGCCCATAATCCCCGTAAAATTTTAAAATCCAATCAAACAATGCCACATCACACGTACTTATATTTATTTCACACTATATTATACACTAACTAAAATATTTGTGTCTAATATTAAGAATAATAATATTTATTATTAATAATATTTATTAATAAATTATTAATTATATAATTAATTAATTAATTAATATTAATTATTAATAATAACTAGTAATTTTTATTATTTTTTATTATTTTTTATTGAATAGCAAAGAATATTTTTACAAAATATTTTAGATTTTTTTATCCTACTACAGTAATAATATTAATAATAGTATTAATAATATTAGTAATTTTTATTATTTTTTATTGAATAGGAAAAAATATTTTAGATTTTTTTATTACTGAAATTTACAAAAAGTTATCTAAAATATTTACATGCTTTTATTTGATTTACCCAAAATTTTAGTTATATTAGTATGCCTAATATCAAGAATAATAACATTATCATATAATTAGTAATAATACTTAATAATAAGACTAATAATGATGTTATTGTTAATTATTCAATTGTATAATTGAATATATTAATAGTTATTATTATATAATTAATAATAATATTATTATATTATTAATAATAATATTAATAATAACTAGTAATAATACATAACATCAAAAATAATAATGTTATTAATTAATAATAATATTCATTAATTTAATTATTTTAAATTTATTAATAATAATTTAATAATTTAAAATTCTAAGAAATATTAATATACCTAAATAATAATTGATATTAATAAATTATAAAAAAATACTTATTAACAATAACAATAAAGTGTTTTTCATTTTTATGACTTTCCTCAAAATCCAAATGAAAATTGAGTTACAAATATGTGCCATTATTTAGGGATTTAAGGAATGTGTCCCGATCTTATGAAAATGGTATACGGCTACCTCGTTTATTTTTTTTTATTTCTTTTCTACATTCTAAATGACATTTAAAGTGTTTTTCATCTCTATGGCTTTAGGGGTTAGGGTATAGGGTTTAGGGTTTAGAATTTAGGGTTTAGGGGTTAGGGGTCAGGGGTTAGGATTTAGGGGTTAGGGTTTAGGGTTTAGGGGTTAGGGGTTAGGGTATAGGGTTTAGGGTTTAGGGTATAGGGTTTAGGGGTTAGGGTTTAGGGGTTAGGATATAGGGTTTAGGGTTTAGGGTTTAGGGATTAGGGTTTAGGGGTTATGGTATAGGATTTAGGATTTAGAGTTTAGGGTATAGGGTATAGGGTTTAGGGTTTAGGGTATAGGGTATAGGATTTAAGATTTTGGGGTTAGGGTATAGGGTTTAGGGTTTAGGGTTTAGGGTTTAGGGTATAGGGTTTAGGGGTTAGGGGTTAGGGTTTAGGGTTTAGGGTTTAGAGTATAGGGTATAGGATTTAGGGTTTAAACCCCAAACCCTATACCTTGAACCCTAACCCCTAAACCCTATACCCTAAACCCTAAACCCTATACCCTAAACCCTAAACCCTATACCTTATACCCTAACCCCTAAACCCTAAACCCTAACCCCTAAACCCTAAACCCTATACCCTAAACCCTAAACCCTAAACCCTAACCCCTAAACCCTATACCCTAAATCCTAAACCCTATACCCTAACCCCTAAACCCTAAACCCTATACCCTATATCCTAAACCCTAAACCCTAAACCCTATACCCTAACCCCTAAACCCTATATCTTAAACCCTAAACCCTAACCCCTAAACCCTAAACCCTAAACCCTATACCCTAACCCCTAAACCCTAACCCCTATACCCTTATACCCTAGAAAACAATATTTTAGCCTTTGTTAATCAGTGATTTTTTTTTAGAAAAAGTTATAGAAAAAAAGATAGAAAAAAACTAAACAAATGAAAGAACATAGAAGAAAAGTCAAAACAGGGACGGACTACCCTATATTTATTTTTTAATTTTTTAAATAATTTTTATTGACTAGAAAACAATATTTTAGCCTTTGTTAATCAGTAGTTTTTTTTAGAAAAAGTTATAGAAAAAAAGATAGAAAAAAACTAAACAAACGAAAGTATATAGAAGAAAAGTCAAAAGAGGGACGGACTACCCTATATTTATTTTTTAATTTTTAAAATTTTTTTTATTGACTAGAAAATAATATTTTAGCCTTTGTTAATCAGTGGTTTTTTTTTAGAAAAAGTTATATAAAAAAAGATAGAAAAAAACTTAACAAATGAAAGTATATAGAAGAAAAGTCAAAAGAGGGACGGACTACCCTATATTTATTTTTATTTTTTTAAAAAAATTTTATTGACAAGAAAACAATATTTTAGCCTTTGTTAATCAGTGGTTTTTTTTAGAAAAAGTTATAGAAAAAAAGATAGAAAAAAACTAAACAAATGAAAGAACATAGAAGAAAAGTCAAAAGAGGGACGGACTACCCTATATTTATTTTTTATTTTTCAAAAAAAATTTTATTGACAAGAAAACAATATTTTAGCCTTTGTTAATCCGTGTTTTTTTTTAGAAAAAGTTATAGAAAAAAAGATAGAAAAAAAATTAAACAAATGAAAGTATATAGAAGAAAAGTCAAAAGAGGGACGGACTACCCTATATTTATTTTTTATTTTTTTAAAAATTTTTTATTGACTAGAAAACAATATTTTAGCCTTTGTTAATCAGTGGTTTTTTTCAGAAAAAGTTATAGAAAAAAGATAGAAAAAAACTAAACAAATGAAAGAACATAGAAGAAAAGTCAAAAGAGGGACGGACTACCCTATATTTATTTTTTATGTTTTTTTAAAAAATTTTATTGACTAGAAAACAATATTTTAGCCTTTGTTAATCAGTGGTTTTTTTTAGAAAAAGTTATAGAAAAAAAATAGAAAAAAACTAAACAAATGAAAGTATATAGAAGAAAAGTCAAAAGAGGGACGGACTACCCTATATTTATTTTTTATTTTTTTAAAATTTTTTTATTGACTAGAAAACAATATTTTAGCCTTTTTTAATTGGTGGTTTTTTTAAAAAAGTTATAGAAAAAAAGATAGAAAAAAACTAAACAAATGAAAGTATATAGAAGAAAAGTCAAAAGAGGGACGGACTACCCTATATTTATTTTTTATTTTTTTAAAAAATTTTTATTGACTAGAAAACAATATTTTAGCCTTTGTTAATCAGTGGTTTTTTTTAGAAAAAGTTATAGAAAAAAAGATAGAAAAAAACTAAACAAATGAAAGTATATAGAAGAAAAGTCAAAAGAGGGACGGACTACCCTATATTTATATTTTATTTTTTAAAAAAATTATTATTGACTAGAAAACAATATTTTAGCCTTTGTTAATCAGTGTTTTTTTTTAGAAAAAGTTATAGAAAAAAAAGATAGAAAAAAACTAAACATATGAAAGTATATAGAAGAAAAGTCAAAAGAGCGACGGACTACCCTATATTTATTTTTTATTTTTTTTAAAAATTTTTATTGACTAGAAAACAATATTTTAGCCTTTGTTAATCAGTGGTTTTTTTAGAAAAAGTTATAGAAAAAAAGATAGAAAAAAACTAAACAAATGAAAGTATATAGAAGAAAAGTCAAAAGAGGGACGGACTACCCTAAATTTATTTTTTATTTTTTTAAAAATTTTTTATTGACTAGAAAACAATATTTTAGCTTTGTTAATCAGTAGGTTTTTTTAGAAAAAGTTATAGAAAAAAAGATAGAAAAAAACTAAACAAACGAAAGTATATAGAAGAAAAGTCAAAAGAGGGACGGACTACCCTATATTTATTTTTTATTTTTTTAAAAAATTTTTATTGACTAGAAAACAATATTTTAGCCTTTGTTAATCAGTGGTTTTTTTTAGAAAAAGTTATATAAAAAAAGATAGAAAAAAACTAAACAAATGAAAGAACATAGAAGAAAAGTCAAAAGAGGGACGGACTACCCTATATTTATTTTTTATTTTTTAAAAAAATTTTTATTGACTAGAAAACAATATTTTAGCCTTTGTTAATCAGTGGTTTTTTTTAGAAAAAGTTATAGAAAAAAAGATAGAAAAAAACTAAACAAATGAAAGAACATAGAAGAAAAGTCAAAAGAGGGACGGACTACCCTATATTTATTTTTTATTTTTTAAAAAAAATTTTATTGACTAGAAAACAATATTTTAGCCTTTTTTAATTAGTGTTTTTATTTAGAAAAAGTTATATAAAAAAAGATAGAAAAAAACTAAACAAATGAAAGTATATAGAAGAAAAGTCAAAAGAGGGACGAACTACCCTATATTTATTTTTTATTTTTTTTAAATTTTTATTGACTAGAAAACAATATTTTAGCCTTTGTTAATTAGTGGTTTTTTTTAGAAAAAGTTATATAAAAAAAGATAGAAAAAAACTAAACAAATGAAAGTATATAGAAGAAAAGTCAAATTTAGAGACGGATACTAAATCTGTCTCTAAATTTTAGAGACAGATGTTGAATCTGTCACTAAATTAGAGACGGATTCAAAAATCTGTCTCTAAATTAGAGACGGGTTAAAATCTGTCTCTAAAGTTTAGAGACGGATTCTGAATCTGTCTCTAATTTAGAGACGGATTCTGAATTTGTCTCTATTTTAGAGACATATACAAAACCCGTCTCTGAAATTTAGAGACGGAATCTGAATCCGTCTCTAAATTAGAGACGGAATCAGATTTCGTCTCTAAATTAGAGACGAATTCGGATTCCGTCTTTATATTAGAGACGGATTCAGATTCCGTCTCTGAATTAGAGACGGATTCATGTTCCGTCTCTGAATTAGAGACGGAATCTTAATCCGTCTCTAATTTAGTGACGAAATCCGAATCCGTCTCTGATTTTTGGTTCTGTCTCTAATCTGTCGCCAAATTAGCTACAGATTTCGTCCGTCTCTAAATTTCCGTCTCTAAATCCGGTTTTCCTTGTAGTGATATATAACACATACACTCTTATGTGTATGTGTATATATATATACTCCTATGTATGTATAGAGAGTGATATATATATACACACTCCTATGTGTGTGTATATATACACACTCATATGTATGAGTGTGTATATATATAACACATACACTCTTATGTGTATGTGTATATATATATACTCCTATGTATGTATAGAGAGAGAGAGATAGTACTTGGTGCGGGCTTTGCTGACTTGAATTTGCATCCAGATGTTGAGGAAGCAGTATAGAACGATATCAAGAACTACGAATCCATACTCTTTAGGAAGCATCTCTACTCCGGACATCTTTTCAAATTCCGCTCAGTTTTTTCTGAGATTATTTTGAAATGATACGTTTCTTGGGACAGTCCGCAGCTCATCCATGTTGCTGTTTATAAGCAAAATTTTCCGGCTTTTTTCCCTAGGCAGGAATTTGTTTGACACTGCTGGACTTTTGTTCGCTTGTCGAACAATTGTAGATTCTCTAGGCTGACATGCAAGTCCGGTGAGATTCAATGGCCAAACTCCATTTGTTTTACGCCCTCGAGCATCTATATTCAACCTTATAATTAAAATGTTAATTTCTCTTATTTTCACTAACAGACCTGCAAACAAATTTTGTCTTCGGATCACAAAACTTAAATAAAAAAAGTGCTCAATAGTACCATGACAAAATCATATACACAGCTAAGATCTTAAATTGTTATGATTGTATAGAAGCTCTGAATCAATAGAAACGATGTCGTAATTCGTTATTGTTGACAGATTTGCTACATAATACTAAAACATCTCTCAAATTTTATATCAAACATGATAAAAACACAAAAAAAGAAGAGGATTCAACAGACTCGGACTCGGACTGAGGATGATGTTGAGCATGCTTCTTAATTAGGCCCTTAGAAGACTGACCGCAACGGAGATCGTACAACCCAAAAGTCCCAACAATGCGTAAGCACCATATCTCCTGCGCACGGCGAAAATACTCAAAGTTGGCCAAAAAAAGTCAAAGATGCGACATTTATTAACTACGCGACATGATATTAATCATTGTTCTTCAAGACATGAATGAAAATAAGATTGGCATACCCGAGAGTGTGACGTTTCTTGGGATCACCGGTGGAATATCCGGTGAAAAAGAAATAACGACTAACGTTATATATTAAACCAAGCGATGCAGCTACGATCGGATGCTTAATCCCTCCTAAAATCATCAGGATGAAGAAGATATGCATGTTCTCCAGTGTGTTCTGGTGCCCTCTCTGCAACCAAATCAAATTAAAATTAATGAAATAAAAAGAAAAGAAAAAAAAACTAGATTTAAACCATTTCAAATTTCAAATAGAATTAAACCTGGATACAGTTAAAGAGCTTAGCATCCTTGTTTTCAGCTTCTGCAGCATAAAGATTTGGGTAATACACCTTGTACCTATAATTACAGGAGAAAATTTTGACATTTCCCAAAACTAAAGGGGGCGGCTGCCCCCTGTATCGTACACGTAGAGAAAAATAACTAAAAATTTCAAATCAGTTCAACGAAACTGAAATTTGTATGTGTATATCTGTGAGAGAGAAGAGTATATATTAGAGTACTTCTTGCGGGCTAAGTCGACTTGAATTAGCATCCAGGCATTGATGAAACAGTGGAGTACGATACCGAGAATGACGTAACCGTATTCCTTCGAAAGAATCAATTCTACTCCGGCCATCTTTTCCGGTTACTATCCGAGTGTTTGTTTTCTTTGTTTGGTGTTTGAAAATTACTTGGAAGGGAACGAGGATATTATGCTGGGAAGTTCAGCAACCCCTCTTGTAAGCAAGTTTGTTCTGGCTTTTTGCCCAAGGGATGCATATATTTGACTTTGACTTTTTGCTTGAGTGAGTTCAGCAGCCCTCTTGGTGGTTTGGTCCTAATTGATTAGGGTTTTATCAAAATTGTATAAAATTAGGATCGGGACTAAATTATATATATATATATATATATATATATATATATATATATATATATATATATATATATATATATATATAATCGATCCAGTCCAATTTCATTTCAGGATCGTATACATATTTTTATAAATCAGGACCAGACCAAATAATTAATTTTATAAAAATTTGAAAGCAGAATCAATTCAATACTATTGATTCGATCCGATTTTTAATCCCATTTTTAATGGCTAGTTGTTTTCGCGGTTTTTTTTGGCCCTACCTCTTATAAGCAATTTTCTCTTACTGTTCTGGCTTTTTGCCCAAGAAATGTATATATTTGACTGTGACTTTTTCGCTTCTCAGATATTTATATACATCCTTATCAAAATATAGAAAATATCTAATTGTTGATTATTGTTTTTTCCCCAGATATTTGTATACATCCGTCTTAATAAAAAATCAGTTGTTTATTGGTGTAGGAAAAAATGGTTTTAACAAATAAAATATTTGTTTGTTCTGAATTTCTTTCAGTGTTAATATTATAAATTATCAGTTTTAACGTTTAAAAGTGTAATTTTTATTAGTTTTAATACGGAAACGGTAAATTCTATAAAAAATAAATCATCTATATATGTACGAGAATACTAATTTTATGAAAAATCCCATTTCTCGATATCTAATTTGAGATATCTGAACAGGGACTTAGTTCGTTCTCGAGTTCTTGAATCGATTGAAGTGGGAAGAGAAAACTATCCATTCACCTCTTCGTCAAGCTATTAGAATTCTCGTCTAGAATGATCATAGATTTGAGATTATAGAAATCCGTACATTTGTTACGATTAAGTTTTGAATAATTGAGAATCCCATTGTCCCTTTTCCTAAAAACTCCAAACTAAAGAATTTAGGTCTCACTTGATTATTAGTTATTGAGGGGTTAGAAATAACCAACACCTTTATACACTCCAACTCCATGCTTGATAAAAATATCAGTTTATATGTTCAAAGTGTCGGTCTTTCAATCATTTATACGAATAATCATACCGATCATTATAACATTCAAACTGACAGTTTTTTAACAAGTGTTAAAAGTGTCAGTTTGAATATTATAAAGTGTCAGTAATAAACATTGAAATTCACACATTTTAGACATATTAAAAGTGAATTTGAATAATGACAGTTATAAACAATGAAATTCACACATTTTAGAGAACATGTGCCACAATTGAATAGAGAAAGTGTTGTCTGAAAGAAGATGATATGATAGATTAAGAAGTAACACGACATGATGCACAATGTGGCTATTATTGGTCGTATTTTTTCTTTTTGTAAAAGATAAGATCAATTCAGCATTGCGATGACTTTGCTTGGAGAACTAATTCACTCATTGGTGAATTGAGATGCATATCTATAGGGGTCGTTCTTATATTCGTATAAAGAGATCTAATGTTTCAAAAGTCGTAGATCAGGGCCAAAGATGATATACTCCCTTCGTCCACTTACATACTTCACACTTTCTATTTTGGGCGTTCAAATACATACTTCACACTTTGTTTTTTTTACCTAAAATGGAAAGTTTTTATTATTAAAATATTAACCCTACTCCCCTCATTCTCTCTCCTACATTATTTTAATACTCACAACACCATTATAATTTACTATTCCCTCCACTCATTCTCTATCCTATTTTATTTTTACACTCACAACATTTATATCATTATTTTTTTCCTAAATCCACGCGTGAACAGTAACTGTGAACTATGTAAGTGGACGGAGGGAGTATATTAGTAACCAAGGAATTTTTGACGGAACCGTTAGAAACTTTTGTTAAACAATGAATAAAAACTATATTTATGATATGATTATAAAAAAATTTAATTAAGATTTTGTAAAATAAATAAATTTATTTCTTTAGGCTAATTTGAAATATTTTGTAGCTAGTAGGATTTGAAATCTGATTTTTAGTGATAAACTTTAACAATTTACCCACTGAACTACTCATAAAATCTATAAATTGCAAATGTAAAAATTAAGTAATCTTATTTGAAGATGCACTTAGTAAATAATTTTTTTTTAACGAGAAATAGAATTTGACCGGGTGCTAGTACACCCCCACCTCCTACACTAAATCCGCCCCTGACTGCCTCCACCGCCACCACCACCACTCCTCAACTACCCATAATATCAATAATCATAATCGACCTAATGGGCCTTGGCCTAGTGGTATCATGGCGGCTTTTCGAAGGGGAGGTCACCGGTTCGAGTCCCCCCAAGGGGATTTTTTGGGCTTTAATTCCTACCTTGGTTTCAGGGTCCTTAGGAACCCCCCGGGACACATCCGTGCAATTAAGGAAGCAGCATTGCTGGGCTTGTATCCTCAGTGTGGGAAGTTCGAATCTTGGCAGGAGCAGCTGGAGCAACCAATTGGTGTTGTAGGAGTGATGCAAATGCCTCTTTGGCAGGAGCAGCTGGAACAGCCAATTGGTGATGTAAGAGTGATATAAATGCCTTGTAGGAGGGCTCCCTTGGGGCTCTGGAGTATAAGGGGTACTGCCTGCATAGGGCACATCCCGCGATTTACCTCCGCCAATATACTGAGGGGCCCGGTGGTCCAGAATTAATCCGGCGAAGCTGGGAACCTGGATAAAAAAATAAATCATAATCGTCCCTGAGCGCTCACTTCTACATCCAAGACTCCCACCGCCAGCAGTACCACACCATGCTCGGCCACTACCAACACATTACATCCATGCTGCACAATCCACTAGTACAACTTAGCTTAGGCAATAGGGAAAGATCTAGCGCAAAGGTACAATACAAACAATATGGTCTTCCAGGCCAAAAAGGATCACAAAAAAAGAGCACTATAATACCATGAAATCATACATTTAACATGACAATAAAACCAAAAAGGAAAAAGAAAAAAAAACTACAGTAGGGAAAACACAGTATCAAAAGCAGAAGCGAGAAAAGGAAGAGCTGATTATCTATCCATCAGATGATCAGACCAAGGATGATGTTGAGCATGCTTCTTAATCAGGCCTTTAGAAGACTGACTGCAAAGGAGATCGTGCAACCCAAAAGCCCCACCATTGCCAAACCGCCATATTTCCTGCACACGTGGAAAAGAAAATTTATTCAAAGACCGATTTACGAGTAGAATTCTTGTGTACATATCAAATCAATTTCTCCCAAACCTGCAACTTTGCCACACCATGCTCGGCCACTACCAACACACTACATCCATAATCATAATCGTCCCTGAGCGCTCACCTCTACATCCAAGACTCCCACCACCAGCAGTACCACACCATGCTCGGCCACTACCAACACACTACATCCATGCTGCACAATCTGTTAGGAATTTGACCAATATTGCCTAAATCCTATTATGAGTAGGAAAATATTACTTATCCCATATTGGTTAGGAGAAGGAATAGTAATCTCATACCGGTTAGGAAAGGGGAAAAGTGGGTGTGCCTCCCCTATATAAATAGGCTTCACTAGTTAAGAATTGAAGAGAACTTGAGAGAGTTAGCATAGGTTTACAATTTAGAGAGAAATTGTACGCTTGTATGCGATTGGTGAGAATATTCAAGAGTGTTGAGAGAGAGGGTGTCTCCATTCTTGTAATATCAAGAAATATATAGAAGTTATATTTTGGGTGGAATAGGCTTTTAGCCGAACCACGAAATATTGTGTGTTTTGTCTTTATTTCGTATTGTGTGTTGTTTGATTTCTCTTGTTGCGAATTTCTTGTATGTGTGAGCGATCCTAACAAGTGGTATCAGAGCCTGGTTGAAGAGAAGAATTCGCATCAAGAAAAGAGAGCAAAAAAAATTGAAGAAAGAAATTGCAGTTTCTGGTTCGTTTTTTTCAGCGCAGCGGTAGGAAAATTGACGTACAGCGTTCGTTTACCGTTGGATCGGGCTGATTTTTGGTGAGTAGCTTCGGGACTAATATATCTTAAATCTAAACGGTGGAGATTGGATTTGAAGGTCCCAGACATCGGGAATTATATCCGGACAGCAGCAGCAGTTTGAAGAAATTCATATTTTGAGGAATATGGATATTGGGGTATCGAAGTATCAAGTCCCGACCTTCGATGGGAAGATGGATTTCACGGTGTGGCAGATGACAATCCAAGATGTGTTGATTCAACAAGGACTTGATGAAGCTTTGAAAGAGAACAAGCCGGATGAGATGAAAGACGTAGATTGGGCCAAAATTCAGAAGAGGGCTTCGAGTACGATAAGGTTAGCACTTGCTCCTGAAATTAAATATAGTGTTTTGAAAGAGACAACAGCGAGGGGTATTTGGGAGAAACTTGCTAGTATCTATGCGTCTAAGTCACTGACTAATCGGTTATTCTTAAAGATGGATTTATATTGTTTGAAGTTTGATGAAGGGGGTAATTTGCATGACCATATTAATTCTTTCAGTCAACTAGTATGTCGATTGTCTAATGTTGATGAGACAATTAAAGATGAGGAGCAAGCTTTGTTATTGTTGACTTCATTACCCAAGTCCTACAAGCCTTTTGTGCAGACGATGTTGACATGTAGGACTACTTTAACACTTGATGATGTGGTTAAGGCGTTGAGGGATAATGAAAGGATGACGAGGAGTGATAGCTTCTCCAATGGTGACAGAGTACTAGTTGCGGATGGTTCTGAAAGAGGGAGAAATTATAATCGTGGTGGCTCAAAAGGAAGAGGAAGGTCTCAATCTAGGGGAGATAGAGATATGAGTAAGATTGAGTGCTTCTACTGTGGAGAGACTGGTCATATGCAGATGCGTTGCCCACAATTTCGTGATGATTTGAAAAGTTTACGTGGTGTGAAAGGAAAGAAAAAGGTTGACGAGGAGAAGGTCAACACAATTGATAGTAATAATGGAGATTTTCTTTTGACAGAAACTATAGCTGCTGCTGATGTGATTGAGGAGAAGAAGTCTGAATGGGTGCTAGAATCAGCTGCTTCAATTCATATTTGTAAGGATCGAGCTATGTTTGACACTTTGCGATCGGAGGGAAATTTCGGAGAAATCAAAGTTGGTAATGTGCAGAAATTGAAGATTGAAGGTGTTGGGAGTGTACGTTTCAAGCTTTATGATGGGTCTGTGAAAATCGCTTTGAATGTGAAGTATGTTCCTGGTGCGACTGCGAATTTGCTTTCACTAGGAGTTTTGACATCTCGTGGGTATCGATATGTTGGAAGAAGACAGACGTGCAAAGTGTACAAAGGAAAGCGTTTGATTCTTCAAGGGAGAAAAGGTGCGAGGAATATTTGCTATTTGGAGGGGCAATCCTTGCGTGAAAGATCCTTTTGTGATGACAAAAAGGGGAAGAAGAATGGGAAAAGAGTTTGCTTCTCTGGAGTTGATGAAATTTTAGGGAATTTTGGTCAAGGGGAGATTTGTTAGGAATTTGACCAATATTGCCTAAATCCTATTATGAGTAGGAAAATATTACTTATCCCATATTGGTTAGGAGAAGGAATAGTAATCCCATACCGGTTAGGAAAGGGGAAAAGTGGGTGTGCCTTCCCTATATAAATAGGCTTCACTAGTTAAGAATTGGAGAGAACTTGAGAGAGTTAGCATAGGTTTACAATTTAGAGAGAGAAATTGTACGCTTGTATGCGATTGGTGAGGATATTCAAGAGTGTTGAGAGAGAGGGTGTCTCCATTCTTGTAATATCAAGAAATATATAGAAGTTATATTTTGGGTGGAATAGGCTTTTAGCCGAACCACGAAATATTGTGTGTTTTGTCTTTATTTCGTATTGTGTGTTGTTTGATTTCTCTTGTTGCGAATTTCTTGTATGTGTGAGCGATCCTAACACAATCCACTAGTACAACTTAGCTTAGGCAATAGGGAAAGATCTAGCGCAAAGGTACAATACAAACAATATGGTCTTCCAGGCCAAAAAGGATCACAAAAAAAGAGCACTATAATACCATGAAATCATACATTTAACATGAAAAAAGAAAAGAAAAAAACTACGGTAGGGAAAACACAGTATCAAAAGCAGAAGCGAGAAAAGGAAGAGCTGATTATCTATCCATCAGATGATCAGACCAAGGATGATGTTGAGCATGCTTCTTAATCAGGCCTTTAGAAGACTGACTGCAAAGGAGATCGTGCAACCCAAAAGCCCCACCCATACCAAACCGCCATATTTTCTGCACACGTGGAAAAGAAAATTTATTCAAAGACCGATTTACGAGTAGAATTCTTGTGTACATATCAAATCAATGTCTCCCAAACCTGCATGTACACCAATGGATATGATAATAAATCATCTACTCCCTAAAGGCATTCTCCTTATAGCCATCTATGTGTATACATATAAATTTACACCAAAAGTCTCTGGATTCACACTTTTGAAATGAGACTTTTAACTTCATAAACACCTAGAAACAAATTTACTAAGATTCAGACAATACAACTTTGCCTACTTGATCAATAAAGATTCAATTATGTATAGCACAAGGTCAGTTCATTGAATACTGTAAATTTGGTGGTTAAATGTGAAATGTGAATTCTTTTAATTAAGCATGAAATTATTGTTCTTCAAATACCACAATCAAAGTAGTTATGGAAAGATTGACATACCCGGGACTAAGACGTTTCTTGGGATCACCAGTGGAATAGCCGGTGAAATAGAAATAACGACTAACGTTATATATTAAACCAAGAGATGTAGCTACAATTGGATGCTTAATTCCTCCTAAGATCATCAGGATAAAGAAGATAGGTATATTCTCTAGAGAGTTCTGGTGCCCTCTCTGCAACCAAATTACCCACCAACATTAAACCCAATATTCATTTACTTCCAACAAATGAAAACGCTATTTAAAAATCCAAAATAGAATCAAACCTGAACACAGTTAAAGAGCTCGGCATCCTTGTTTTCAGCTTCCGTAGCATAAAGTGCCGGGTAAAACACCTTGTACCTGTATATATTCCATAAACAATCAGCAATAACAAACATAATGAGAGATTACAAAATTAGTACAAGGAATAATGCACACGTGTGAGAGATCTTAAAGTCTGAGGTTCCACCTTAAAACCAATTGGTACTAAGGAGAGTGACTCAGGATCTTTATATATTATAGGCAAGGTTTGTTAATTCCCAACGTGGGATAATATCTCTAACAAGAGAGTGTGCCTGTGTTGGAAGAAGGATTTGCCCTTCCGTCCAATGATGCATCGGGGGACTTTTTTGGTACACTAGATTAAATTTGGCCTTAGAGTTGGTATATATTAAACTCTCTCCATCATTCAAATCGTATTTTTGGGATAGTTATCACGCAAAGAAACATTAGTAAGTTCAAAAGAGATCCGCACTCCCTCTGCTCAATAGATTAATTCACTTCCCGTATTGGAAATGATTCCAAATTTATTGTACCGCTTTGTATACTACAATTTGTACTACTCCGTTCTAGTGATCCGACTTGTATACCACAATTTGTACTACTCCGTTCTAGTGATCCGACGGTCTTCCAAATATACTGATCATGTCGGAAATTTAGACTCATTGGAAAAAGGATCAATACAACATCAAATCGCTATTTAACATACATTTATTATGCCATTGCTGATGAAATGACACTATTAACAAATTTTAAGAATTTATACATATAAGAACTTATAATTGTAAGTATGTGCCAAAATTTACCAAAAAATCATACTCCCTCCGTCCCATACCTACGTGCACACTTTCCATTTTGGGCGTCCCAAACCTACGTGCACATTTCCTAAAATGGAAAGGAATCTTTACTATTCCCTCCACTCATTCTCTCTCCTACATTATTTTAATACTCACAACACCATTATAATTTACTATTCCCTCCACTCATTCTCTCTCCTATTTTATTTTCACACTCACAACACTTTCAATATAATACTCTCTCCTTAATTTACGTGAAAAGTCAAACTAGGCACCAAGGTCCGGGACGGAGGGAGTATTGTTTTTGGAACTATAGAGGTATAAATTTACTTATGTACAAGTAAAAGTTATAGGGCGCTTTTAATTCACAAACCATAAAATTAACTTTTCAATTATTGAAATATCATCAGCCAAAGCAGAAAAAAAAAAAGACGGCCGATTTTGATTTTTGGACGCGTTGGCTTAGAAGGAAAGGAGTAAATTTCAATTCAAATAGTCAATTAGCATAAAAGGAACAGGAAATTTCAAATCAGTTCAATGAAATTGACGTTTGTGTGTGTGTGTGTGTGTGTGTGTGTGTGTGAGAGAGAGAGAGAGAGAGAGAGAGAGTATATACTTCTTGCGAGCTTTGCCGACTTGAATTTGCATCCAGGCATTGAGTAAACAGTTGAGCACAATACCGAGAACAACGTAACCGTACTCCTTTGGAAACGAATCTACTCCGGCCATCTTCTCCGGTTGGTTCCGATCTGAGTGTTTAGGGAACTCGGAAGGAAATGAAGAAACGTCTGCCCCTCTTGTCTGTTGTTTTATAAGCAATTTTCCTTTTCTACTATGTTTATGTTGTGCGATTTTTTTTTCAAATAATACTGTTCATAAATTATACTTCCTCCGTCCCCCAACAAGTGACACAGTTACTGTTCCGTACGGAAATTAAGGAAAAAGTGAAAAGGTTGATGTGTGAATACTTGTTAAAATAATACACAATTATAATATTAACAATTGTATAATTAGTGTGAATACTTACTACTATAATTAATAATACTTGTTAAAATAATAATAATAATAATAATAATAATAATAATAATAATAATAATAATAATAATAATAATAATAATAATAATAATAATAATTGTTGATAATACTCATTAGTGTTGCAAATATTTATTATTATACTCCCTCCGGTTCAAAATACATGTCATTAATAAAACAAGTAAATATCAAGAAGAAGAATATTTATTAATATTATTGAGAGATAATAAATAATAATTGAATAATATATAATAAAGAAAAATTATGATAATAATAAAGAAAAAAAATACTGAAAACAACAAAATAAATTAAACTTCTAAGAAATATTAATATACCTATAACTACATCCCAAATCTCATATACTTATATCCCAAACCCTAAACCCTAAATCATAGATCTACCCCAAACCCTAAAAATATGATTTATTGTTCAATTTTTTTTTAAAAAAAACCGCATGCTATTTTTCAAAACCGCATTAGGATTACTCTTTGAAGTATTACTTAGTATATAGGCTGGAAATCAAGACCTTCCCCACAGGCACTTCTTGAAAGTATGGGATAACTTTGGATTACAATGCCACGTGCTAGTAATTACACTTTTGTATTCTCTTATTTATTTCCTTGCCTCGTAGAACAATAACCACGTACCTATAAAGTATTTAAGAAATAATGATTATTAATTATCAACCTTGATATTGAAATAAATAGATGGATGCCTTCATTGATCCCGGGCCTATCGATGCCTCTGTTCTGACCCAGCATGTGGACCATAGAGCTCGATTTATTTGGGCCGAGCTGGAGGTTGCTAGTCCCCTGTCTTTTCGTCGTGGTGCCTCCTTGCCGGCCGGATTAGCTCCTAGGATATTGTCCAGACTGGCGGAGTGCGGCTTTAGTGGAGTCCACTATATAGAGAGAGTACAGTATGATTATGGGTTGTTGGAGGCTTTGATCGAGAGATGGGGTCCGGAGACCCATACATTCCACCTCCCGGTTGGTGAGATGACGATCACCCTAGAGGATATCGACATGATTTCCAGGTTGCCGATTGATGGGGATGCTGTTACTGATGCTGGGTTCCCAGCACGTGTAGACTGGCGGGCTGTCTGTCAGGTAGGGGCTGTCCCTGATCCCGGAGACATGGATGGGAGTAGTCTGAAGCTCAGGTGGATTACGACCCATTTCCCACACTTCGATGACCTTGCCGATGATACTGCTCTAGAGATTGTGGATAGGTACGTACGGGCATATATCATGCTCGCCTTGGGTTCTACGGTCATGCCTGATCATACGAACAACAAGGTTAAGTTATGTTATCTCCCTCTGCTTGCGGATGTTTCCAGGGTCAGCCAGTACAGTTGGGGGAGTGCGTCGCTCGCTTTCCTATATCGAGATATGTGTAGTGCGACTGACCCTCGGACGAGACAGTGCGAAGGATTTCTCAACGTTCTACAGGTATGTTTATCTCATTTTAATGTTCATTATGTTTTTGTTTTTAAGTTTGATTTCAAATTAGCGGCATTATTTATAGTATTTGATATATATTTAATTGATATAGATTAAGGCTTGGGAGCGGTTGAGATGTGTGCAACCGCATATCCGTAGTCGATTCAGAGATCCGAACTACGTGCTCATGCCCCTCGGATGCAGGTATACATATATCATACGTTATTTTCTTGTCGTTATTATTTTTTTTTAACTTTTTCTTATAATTATTTAGTTTATGAAATTTCAGCTGGACCCAGGCATCACTGAATCTGACGGAGGTTGCTGCACATAACTTGCGAGGGTATCGGGATCAGCTGGCTGCTCTAACCGATGATCAGGTTGTGTGGCAGCCTTATGCAGGGAGATACGCTCCGCCCTACTGCACTCAGGGTGAGGACGTATGGTTGGCGAAGGTCCCTCTCGTATGCTTTGAGAGGATCGAGTGGCATCTGTCGGATCGCGTTATGAGGCAGTTTGGCCTGATACAGGGGGTCCCAGATCCGTGCGACACTAGGCGGGACTTGCACAGTTGTGATTGGCAGGGAAACAATACCGTTAATTGGAGCGTCCGCCATCAACAACACATTGCACTCTGGGATCAGCGGCGACAATATCTGGTTTCCGGGGTCAACAGCATTCACGATATTCGTTACATCGATCCATATATGATGTGGTATCGGAGCATAACATGTATGTTTGTGCAGAACCTCACTCATATAGAGGAGGCTGGATACCAATCGGCTGTCCCTGCCTTAGAGCTTTTGGTAAGTTTTTACATTTTTCAAGTTATTATTTATAGTTTTTTTTTAAAGAAAACATCAATTATTAACTTATGTCTCTCTTACTTATATATATTTTTGATATAAAAATAGGTGCAGACCCTTCAGCGCTTGCATGTCGACAATGAGATGGAGGAGCATCCCAGACAAGCTTCAATGCGGGCGACTATTACACACGGGTGCACGAGAGTTAGGGAGCTCCAACGCCTTCGGTCTGCTGCACCTCCCCCGCCGATAGATCGCGCACAAGGGGTAGAACAACCTCGACAGCGTCGGGTTAGACGTTGTGGACAGGCACAGCCACCACCCCAAATGGACTTGCACGATGAGCCAGAGGCCGACCCCGACCCCGAGTCCCAAGCGCAGACCCAGACCCAAGATGATGGATAATATGAATGGCAGTCACAGTCACAGTCACAGTGGGGGGATGGGGGTGGCTGGGGGAGTGGGGGTGGCTGGGGGAGTGTGGGTGGATGGGGGAGTGGGAGTGCCCAGGCAGACCCTTCCCCTGGATCATCCACTATGGGCTTCAGACTATATACGAGTGGAAGTGGCTTTAGGGCTCCTTCTACATCACAAGCAGGGCTCCGCCCCTTCTCCGATCCGACTGAGACTACCCCTGCTCAACGGGAGGAAGCGATGATTAGAAGAGGGTCTCGGCAGCGGAATCCGACGAGTAAGTACACCCCGTCTTTCTACGATAGGAGATAGCGAGTTCACTTTTTTTTATTAGGATGTAATGAAACTTTGTAGTATTAGTTTAGTTTTTATTTTGATGTTTTTATTTGTAATAACTGAAACTATGATTTTTTTTAGTTTTTTTTTGGATATTTGCATTTTAGTTTTTTTTACACTTTCTACACATTTATGTAGATGTATAGGTGTGTTTTATGGTATTTTGTTTGGATATGGGATTTTGGATATGGAATTTGGTTTAGTTTGGTTATTTGTAGCAGGTTGTTTGTTGTTTGCAGCATGTTGTTTGATTTGGTTTTGGTTTTGGTTTTGGTTTTGGGTTTGGTTGTTTGCAGGTGGCTGCTGAAGATTGCTGCTGCTAGGGAATGAAGTTCAAGTAGCTGGAAAATTGGAATGAATCACGTGCTGATTGATATTTTATGCTGGCTGGAAACTGAACTTCAGTAGCTGGAAATTGGAATCTCTGACTTAAACTCGCTACACCGTGTAGCGAGTTTCATTAAAGTTGAATTAAACTCGCTACACCGTGTAGCGAGTTTCATTAAAGTTTAAATCGCTACACGGTGTAGAGATTTTAAGTCAGAGTTTGTCCACTCCAATAATTTCCTTCGATTCAACATTTCTTATTTCCATTTTTTTTTTCGTTCGCGAAGGTATTTTGAGTAATAAATATAGGTTAATTTAGTTATCATAATGAATATCTAAAAATTGTTACTTGTAGTACATATAATGGTGTATCAATAACAACTTTTAAATTTTAATTTGGATAATTAAATTAACTTCAAATTATTGCTCAAAATACCTTCGTACTAACATCAAAAAATAAAATAAAAATTTACATGTGTTAAAAATAATGATGACAAGAAAAATTGCAACGAAACCAAACACAAAATGTACCAAATAATTTTTAAAAGCTAAAATAACATCAAAATAAATATAATCAAGTTAGTGACCACATCCCGGTTACGTAGGAAATCTTACATTAATTAATTTAAACAATTAGGAAATTCAAGTAAACAAAATGGGCTTAGAATTCAGCCAGATTAACTTCATCATTCTTAGGAAATACCTGCAAAACAAATAAGTTTAACATTATTTACTATATGATTCCAACAATTCAGCAAAAATAAGAAAATATATACCTTGAAGACATTAGGGAGTGTGATGTTAAGATAACGTGCTGATCGTGATGGGTTGGGGGCCCAAACAACAACCTAAATATTTCAAAATAAACAATTAGATGGAATTATTAATGACGATTCCAAAGTGTACTGACTTCCACTATTTAATATATCATACCTTCGGAAGTATGAGAACAGAACCGACATATATATCTTTTCCAAATTCACACTCAGTCACTTTATGATGAATGGAAGCATCTATGGTATCCATAGGATCCTAATAATTTTATCCCAGTTAGTAACTCAAAACACATTTCACCCATGATAGAAAGCATACTAAGCTCATATCCTAACCTTTAAAGTCACCTAGAGATCACCAAGACCATTTGGTGTGCAGGACTTGATAACAGCAACAACCTAATAGAACATACATAAATGTAAAATATCAATCAAAGTGTACACACATTTAACTATAATTAATCTTGATATTATACCTGATCCACCCTGTCAATAGTATGGCATTTCTTCTTGATAGAGCTCAACGAATAATATGTACCGGCTTCAGTGAGAAATTCCATTGCATAGAGCTAAGGACCGTCTTGGAAAGCTTCATCCTTCACCGGATCTTCAATCGCTCTCCGTATATACTCTTGGGTTGCGATCGGTGTTTGTTGCGAAGACAAGTTCTGACGGTTGAGATTTCTCTGGTGCATGGCGGACTCTACGACACCGGCGGGACCAGGAATAACACGCGATGAAGAGGAGGATTCACCACGAAAAAAAAACTGCTGCTCTCTGGGATCCATTTTTTGTGTTTAATAGAATTTGGATTGAGAAGATTGAGGGTTGCGAGGAAGATACGAGAGAGAGAATGAATGAACGAGGGAGAGGAGGAGAGGAAGATAAATTAATCTGTGAAAACTTAGTTGGGCAATTTATTAAAGATAAACTCGCTACACGGTGTAGCGAGTTTGACTTTGACAAGTTAAACTCGCTACACGGTGTAGCGAGTTTTGCTTAATTAATTGCCCTAATTAATGACCAAACTGGCAAACTTAATTACATAGAACTCTTTACACGGTGTAGCGAGTTTGACCCGACCAATGTCAAACTCGCTACACGGTGTAGCGAGTTTCAAAAAGTGGGACAGTTTGCGCAAAAGTTTGAACAGTAAGTCATTTTGGAAAATAAATTTTATGAACAGTATTATTTGAGAAAAAATTCATATTTTGACTTTTTACCCAAGAGATTTAAATAGTTGACTTTGACTTTTTGCTTTCGTTATCGTCTTTTTTCACTATTTAGTTACAACAGACTCACATTGTCACCGCAGCATCGTTCACAGCAAAAAATAGATGGCCGTCTGAATCGGACCCGGCGAGTCTACCACCCGTAAAACTTTTACGGGCTGAGGACACTAGAGTTTGTAAGCGAGATATCAAACCAATATATATCCAATCGAGATGCAAATTTTATAGAAACGCTTACACATTATCCCTCCCCATCGCTCTTATATCAAAAAAAATATAAAACTAAAATTACTCTTATGTGTAGGTATAAGAGTATTTTTTTTCACAATTTTTATCTTTTCTTAAAAATAATAAAAAAGACTTATATTTTATTAAACAATTTTCTTCTAGAGACTTTGACCAAAATACCCCTCACACAAATAAATACAACCTTTAAGGACCAATATTTTGAAAACCCCCCAAAAAACCTCTGAACCGATTTGCCCTTGACGTCACCAGGTTTATCCCATATTTTAACGAAATTTCATTTCTCTTCCACTTTCTCAATTTCTTCTCACCGTCCTCGATTTCGTCTCACCGTCCTCGATTTCCTCTCACCGTCCACGATTTTTCTTCAATTTCGTCTCTCCTTCGACGATTTCTCTTCAATTTCGTCTTCACAACCGTGTAATCTTCAACATTTCTTCACAATCATCCGCAAAATCAAAGGTAATCTTCGACGCCAATTCATATTCTCCCCTATTTTGAAGTTTTTTTCACTGTTGTTGTCGATTTTGTTTAATTAACCGATAAACTTCAAGTATTTCGAAGTTTATTTCACTTGTTGTTTCCGACTTATTTCTTGATTTGTTCCAAAAATTGCGAATTAGGTTTTATGTTTTTTGTAATTTTTTGTTGGATTTTGTTTAAATAACTGATAAACTTCAAGGATTTCGAGGTCTATTTCACTGTTTTGATGTAAATAACTGTGAGATAGATTTTATGGTTGTTTGTGTATAAATGTGATGTGAATTTCACAGTTATTATGCATAACTGTGAGATAGATTTCTCAGTTTTATGTCATTCCTTTAGAACAACTGTAGAATAAATTTCACAATTGTTGGTTTTGATGTAAATAACTGTGTAATGATTTTCACAGTTATTGTGCATAACTGTGTAATGATTTTCACATTTCTAAGTTGAGAATTATGTTTTACATTTATATATAAATGTGAAATGGTTTAGACATGTATATGAGCTTAATAACTGTGTATGTTTCTCATTTATTCATAGTGATTTTTGACATTTATAAACTGAGAATTGTGATGTTAATTTCACAGTTATTTTGCTAGTTAGTATGTATGGTTTATCAGTTATTTATCATGTATTTATGGTTGTTTGTGCATAACTATGATGTAAATTTCACAGTGCATAACTGTGATGTGAATTTCACAGTTATAGATTTATCAGTTTTTATCTCATTCCTTTAGAACAACCATAGAAAAAATTTCACAATTGTTGGTTTTGATGTAAATAACTGTGTAATGATTTTCACAGTTATTGTGCATAACTGTGTAATGATTTTCACATTTCTAAGCTGAGAATTATGTTTTATATTTATATATAAATGTGAAATGGTTAAGACATGTATATGAGCTTAATAACTGTGTATGTTTCTCATTTATTCATAGTGATTTTTGACATTTATAAACTGAAAATTGTGATGTTAATTTCACAGTTATTTTTCTAGTTAGTATGTATGGTTTATCAGTTATTTATGATTGTTTGTGCATAAATGTGATATGAATTTCACAGTTATTGTGCATAACTGTGTGATAGATTTCTCAATTTTTATGTCATTCTTTTATAATAACTGTAGGATAAATTTCACAGTTGTTGGTTTTTTACATTGGCCAGTAACTGAGAATTCTATTTCACAGTTATTTTTGTATAAATGTGTAGTGGTTGTAACTCTCACTCCATGTTATAAACATTCAGTTGTTTTTTGTGTGATTATAGATGACTAAGAAAATAATGGCAGTAAAGGGTTCCATAAGTAAAGATCATGGAAAATCAGTGGAGAGGGCCAAAACCTTCTCATTCCGTTCAAACATAGAAGCAACTCTAAAACTGCTGATCAAGCTGCAATTAAAAGAATATCATCTTGAAAATTGAAACATTCTCCATTTTTTCACATGTTTAATGCTCTGAACAACAACACAGACATCACAGTTAGGAAGTCTGATATGACAAGCCTAGATATTATTAGGTGTTTTGACCCTCGAATAGATAACTTCAAGATTGGGCATACTCATGTTGATCTGACTGCCAATGATGTTTCTGTGATATTTGGAGTCAAATCTGGGGAAAAGAGAATGAATATAAAGATGAAAGGATGTGCAGCGGAAACATTTGACTTGTTTCACAGACAGTTCAAGGATGCTAATAACATCACATTCAACACAGTGAACAATATATTGGTGGAAGTGTGTAAAAACGATAAAGAAGAGGACATTGATGATGTTGTGTGGTTGTTAACAATGTTTACAATGGCAACATTGTTCTTTGCCAGCAGGGGTACTTATATTTCTGATCCATTTTTTTACCACTACAAGAAAAATGACTTTTGACAACGTTTTTATTATGACTGCTTTTTACAACGTTTTTAGCTTAAACGTTGTCAAAGTCTCATTATAACAACGTTTATCAAAAAAATGTTGCAGTAATGGACTTTTTACAACGTTTTAAAAGAAACGTTGCGTAGTATACTACAACGTTTTTTTTATAAACGTTGTGAATGGACTTTTTACAACGTTTGTTTAAGAAACGTTGCGAACTATACGACAACGTTTTTCTTATAAACGTTGTTAATGAACGTTTTACAACGTTTGTTTAAGAAACGTTGCAACCTACAACGTTTTTCTTATAAACGTTGTGAAGTTTGCTTTCAAATAAAAATTTTTTTTTGGTACTGCCGTTGCCAAGAGTTGAACCTGGATCTCTCAGGCGTTAAATGAGTAACCTAACCAACCAGACTACATCCAATTATTAGTGTTGAAGTTAATAAAAACAAATATAAACACTACAAAAAAGGAGAAGAAAAAAAAAATAAAAACACTGAACTGGCGGGCATTTTCCCGCACTCTTTCCCCTAAAAATCCCCCCAAATCGTCAATTCCCCCTCCCACAAATCGCTTTCTTTGTTTCTCCCCAAATCTCTCTTTCTCTCTCTCTCTCTAACAAGGCGACATCTCTCTTTCTCTCTCTAACAAGGCTATTCCGCCTCCACTATCGCTCTCCTGACGCCGGTCTCCTAAGCCCATCCCTCTAATCCGCCTCCCTGTCCCTCCTCCTTTCCTAATCTACCTTCCGGCGACGATTCCACTACAAGATTCTCAATCGCCGTCGATCAGCTCAATCTCAATCTCTTGTGCACCAACGGTTCCAGACCAGTGAAGAGTATGTCGAAATCTAGGGTTTATACCGATGTCAACGTTATTAGGCCCAGGGAGTATTGGGACTACGAATCGCTCGCTGTTCAGTGGGGGTAAATTTACTAAACCCTAAACTAGATTCGATTCTTTGCTCTTCAATTTTTGAAATATTTTGTTTGTTGTTGTTTCTTAATTGACTCGATTGGTTTTGTTTTTGAATTTGTGTTGGGAAATGGGTGTTGATTTGGCTTATTATGGCCTAGTTTGATGAGAATTGATAATTTCTCTGGTTGGAATAATTTCACGCCTCTTTAGAATGTCCAAAGTTAGTTAGCTTTGCAAAATCTGGAAATAAGGACGTTTTGATTTAGCAAATGTGGTAAATTTTGGTGAAAATTTTGGAAGGTTAGTAATCAATTTGCCAAAGATGAAATAAAAAAAGTGCAGCTATCTTATTGTTCTTGAATAACGTAGCTGCATATTAAGTAGTTATCTTTCACCCAGATGGCAGAACCCTTTTTTGTGGATTGTAAGTAGTTATCTTTGTGTTTTGAAATCTACTAGGGATGTATGCTATATTAATTATTATGCATGGACTTTTTAAATGCATTTATTACCTCGTAAGGAACTGAACACTTGCTATGGTATGCCTCTCTCGAGTACTTCTGTCAGGTTGTTCAATAGAAGCATCATACTTTCAAATTAAATAAAAATTATATATAGAACATTTAACGAGATAAGTGTAACTAACATGTGTGTTACTGGTAACTCTTAGCTTGTTTTGCCACGTACACTTATTCATAGTAGTGAAAATGCTGAAATTTCTGTGACTTTGTTGTTGGCTTTTTACTGGAAACAGCTGTGTGCTCACAAGGGATTTCGCTGTGCTCCTTTCAAAGAGTCAACTGTGAGAAATAGAAGAAGCTGTAAGTGAATTGTCTAAACTATATTATATAGCCTTCTTTTGACATTAACCAACCTACACGAGTGGGGCATTCTCTCAGTTTATAACGTTACTCTGTCAATATGAACTCTTTATTGAAACATGTATCTCTCATAGATGCTTAATTACTAATTACACACTATGGCGTTTCACATAGCATTTGATTCTGATGGAATAATCATGGTTGTTCCCTTTGTTGCTCATTATCTATTATGAATGATTCTGTTCTGCAGTTCTATATTACAGTTTTGAAATTTGTGAAGAGCTTCAGAATCAACTAACTTTGGATCAACTGCATAATAAGTCAGTTAGTTCTTGAATTTTATTGTCATGAGTATCATACATTCAGTCTTGAAGCAAGGCGCCTCAATCAAAGATTACCCGGAGTATGAAGCACTAAGTGAGGCCCGTAAACGCATTGTTGACTGTAAGTATAAAAAGTGACCTTGTACTAATCTGTTGTGGAGTTTTATTCTTGTTTGTGGGTACTGTAAATTCATTAAATTTATAAACTGGTACATGTGAAAATTTATGGGAAGAAAATATGCTGGTAGAGTTTGGCATATCTTCATCCTCAACAGTATGTTATGCATACTACTCCCTCCGTCCCTAAATGAATGTCCCATTTTCACTTTGAGAGACATGTGCAAAAAGATTAAACTAAAGCACTTTTAGTAGCACAAGTACATATTTATGCTATGTTTTGTTTTCTTCATAGTATTATTTCTGGTGTGTGTGTTCTTATTTGATTAAAAAACCTGGTTCTTTTCATCTCATAAAAAAGCAATTTCTTTGAATGTGTACTTTTTACAATCCGACATATTAATTTTGATTGAAAGCACAAAAATAAGAGCCCCAGAGTACTTGTGGCGATAACGTGCTAAAAGAAGCATCTGTAAGCCTTAGAGATGAGATATCCCCAATTGTAATTGGTGATATATTCCATTTTAGCACAAACGTTTATGCTCTTGGGTATTAATTTACAATTAAAGCTAAGTGTGTTCTTGCTGAGTTTCAAGTCTTGTTAGAATTTGTTTAGTACTACCTCTGTCCCTCTTGAAGAGGCGAGTATTCCCTTTTGGGCTATCCCACTTAGAGAGTAACTTCCCTATTTGGGCCTCCTTTTTATTTTAGCATTATCATTTTCCCGTCGTCTCTTAGTTATAACAGAATGTGGGACATTTGCATTCATTTTCACTTTATTATGCACACTTTATACTTTGACCAGTGGAAGTATGGCTGGTACTAGTTGTATTTTCTATGAACCTGCAAGGGTGAGGGGCTAAGAGATTAGCTTTTTATGTCTCATCTATTAATCATCTTCTTTTTTCGTTTCTGTTTTCATGATGTTTTTATATATAAGTTATATGGTCTTTCTGTTATAGGACGTCCGTACTTCTCATTACCTAAAGTTATGGATTATCTTTTTACTCTTGCCAAGATGTTGTTTGGAATTGATGTTGAGCTTGCTGATGGTTTAGCACCGGTAATATATTTTGAATGCTTTTCTGCTTATTGCACTTCTTTCGAGTTTGTAATTTACTGGCAAATGCTAAATCCAAGTCTGATATGTTGTTATACTCTAGGTTTGGAACAGTGATGTTAGATTTTATCACATCTAAGGATTCTTGAGGAAGTCCTTTTGCATACTTCTATTTTGATCCATATTCTTGAATGCTTACTTACCTTTACCCTGGCAATATGCTTCTCAGATGTTCGTAGATCTAAGATGTTCTCCATCTTGTGCCCGTGCTGGTGTTCATGGTACTGTATCTATATGTCCTCCAGACTGTTTCCAGTACAAAGGAACATTGGATGTTTTCTATAAAATTATTCGTCAGGTTGGTGCAATATTTTTGACTTGTTTGTAGGCATTTTAATTTGGTCCTATTTCAAGGTGGAATATGTCCTCATTTGACTTTTGGCATGAATGCTTGGGTGCATACCTATTAGCCCTTTTCTTATAAATTCGGTAGGCCACATTTGACTTGGAATAGAGTTTATGTTGGCTGTCCAATTTCATTTATCTGTCCTTTTTTTATTAATAAGAACTATTTTCCAGCATTATTGTTGCAGCCTTACTCATGCCACTTTTTCCTTATTTGCAGATTTTGGGTACTCCAAGCATGGAAGAAATTAAAGGCATGAACCCTTGAAAAAGTTCAGATTTTCACAGGTCATCCATGGCGCAAGGTATCTGCCCTTTGGACGCGGAAATAATTTATAAAGTTAATTAAGATGTTTGTCCGTGTATAGTTGCGTTTGTATTAGGTTTGATTTGATTAGCACTTTAGGGGACATATTTGTGATGTTGGTTTACTGTTACAATTATATTTCTTTATGAATTGTACTTGGAATTAATTTGTAAAGTAAATAAGAAATAAATTTTATTTATATTTGATGTGACTAGTGCTTTTACGAGTTGTTTCAGCACGTTGGTTGCGTAGGTTGAATGTGAATTAGGGAAAGAGCAGAAAAACAAAATTTATTAAAAAAAAAAAAAAATTTCACAACATTTTTAAACGTTGTAGAAAACCTTAAAACAACGTTTATAAAACGTTGTCTTAGACTCTATTACAACGTTTATAAAATGTTGTCTTAGAACCTATTACAACGTTTATAAAACGTTGTCTTAGACTGGGGCCTAAGACAACGGTGGATGACACAACGTTTTCAAAAACGTTGTCAAATGTCTTTAACAACGTTTAAAAAACGTTGTGAAAGCCCATTTTTGATGTGGACAAGATAGAAAATATGAAGGACTTTAACTGGGCTCAGGAAATCCTTGATAATTTGATGAATTCAATTCGAAAACACCACCAACAGCCACATCAAGTTTTCGGTTGTGTTTCTTTGCTATCGGTAAGTCAATACATCTTGTTCTTCTCTTTCTCAGTTATTTATCTATTCTTATAAAATTGCAACATAATAATTTTTATGATTGATGCAGTATTGGTTCAGTGAACACACAAACACATTGGAACCAAAAAGACAAATTATTCCTAGATTCATGAAGTGGGATTTTCCAAAAAGGGTTGAAATGTTCAAGGAGCTACGGATCAACATATTGAAAAAGAGGAATGTGAGTTATACTATTTTCTTTAATTTACTTAAGCCAATTTCTCAGTTTATTTAATAATTTCTCAGTTTTTTTGGTTTTGACATATGTAATATGTTTGCATTGAGAAGTCTATTTCATTATTATATGAACATGGAACTTGGACACATGTCTTTACACTGGCATTTTATGGTCTTTTCACCTCTCACACAAAAGTACATACAAAATCTCACTTTGTTCACTTACCAGTGATGACATAGATCGGTGATGGTCCTACATGTCTAGGTGTGAACTTGTGAGATTTTGATTTAATTGTGTGTGAAAGATGTTTTGATTCATACAGTTGACATTGTAACTCTCACTTTAAATATAAGTCTCTAATGTTGATAACTAAGATGTGAGAATTGCATTTCTCAGTAATTTAAACCAGATCCTTGGTTAACTTCTTAATTGTTTCAACTTAACAATTGAGAAATATATTACTCAAGTGTTAAAGTTATTCAGTTGAGAAATACATTTTACAGTTGTTAATGTTATAGGCTGACAAACTAATATTTCTGCTCTGAGTTATTCACCTTTCTTGATAGGTTAAAGCTGAAGCTTTAGTTTTGACCACTAAGGAAGAAATAATGTTTGGTTTAAGAAGAAACATTGACGATCTCCCAGATGATATGGAACTTTTGGGGAATGGAGATGAAGAAGAAAATGAAAACAATACAAAAGAAGAGGAAATGAAGGAGATGGGTTCTGCAAATAGTAAAAAAACCTTATCTATTAATTTGGCTCAACATCAAAATAGCCCAGCTAATAGGTCTGTGCCAGATACTCCAGTTCACAGTTCTATACCAAAAACTCCAATATTGTTAATGGAAGAAGAGTTTGATGATATGGTGACATCTGCGTTGGAAAGCATGAATAAATCAATAGGAATTGAAGGATTTAAATTCGAAAAAGAAGAGTTGCAAAGGGAGAAGGAAAAGTTGAAAGGGCAAAGAGAGGAAACTGTGAAGGAGAAGAATAGATTGGAAGATGAAAAAGAAGAGATTTTAAAAGAAAAGGAGAGGTTGGAAAATGAAAAGGAACAACTTGTAAAAGAAAACAAGGAGCACAATAAACTTATTGATGAGCTTAGAGGGAAAAACAACCCGTTGGCTCAACAATTTGAAGAGTTGCATAACTCAACATTGGAATGTCAACAAAAGACATCAAGTTCATTGAATGAGAAAGTGGAAGAATTGGGAAAACAGCTCAATGTTGCTACTGCAAGGATCAAAGAGTTGGAAGAAGAAAAGAATAATAGAGAGATAGCTCACCAAAAAGAGCTTAAGGAATTACATGACATGCATAAAACCCAAGTAGCAAAATTGGAAGAAGAAGCTACTAATTTCATTCTAGATAGTGAAGACCAAATGGGAAAATTGAATGAAAAGGATGAAATGACCAAAGAACTTTTGGAAAGAATTGGCATGTTGCAAGCTGAACTTAATGAAGCACATTTTGAAAAGGAGACTAAGGAGGCTAAGGATGGGGCTGAAAAGAGAAAGACTTTTGGAGTAACTGGATCAATGGTTAGGAGGCTTAAGGGAAAAACAAGGAAGCCAAAGGTCGATGATGACTTTGTTTCTTTTCCAAAAAGGCAGAAGAAGAATGATAAGAACAATAAAGATCAAGCCGCAACAACTTTTCATCTTTCCCATACTTGATTTTCTTGGAGTTTATTTCTTTGAAAAACTTGGCGTAGCTAGGACATTTTTAATCACATTTAAAAGTGGGAGGTTGATGCTAACTTTTGAAAACATTTCAATCAACTCCTTCATTTGGTGATTCAGCTTGTTCCTTAAAAACCTACCAGAAAATGGTATAGGAGGTACATATGGCTTGGGTTGGGAGTATCAGCAATCACATTCTCCCCCAGATCATTAGTACTCTTATCATTAAGCACCACATTGTCAACCACAACACTTTCTACAACAGGATCCACCTCATGATCCAAAACAGGAGATATAGGGATAGAAGATCAAAGAGAAAGTACCTTATTATCTACCTGTTTACCACCTCTAAGTGTAAAGATGGCCTTGGCTTGATGACCTTGACTCGAAAAGGTGTCGGGCTTGTGTGCTTGTAGAGCAGTTGCCAATTTCCCAATTTGAATCTCTAACTTCTGAAGGGCAGCTTCATGGTTCTTGGAAGCTTGTTGACTTTTCGCCCTCAACTGATGGTTTTCATCCTGCATTTGCTCCATGACCACTTCCTAGGGTTCTTTCTTCCTATCAAACTGTCCCTGTGGTGGCAGAGTGTGGAGAGGCTTATTTGGCTATTGATTGCCTCCCTATCCAAGATTTGGATGCCTTGGAGCCCCCGGATTATGTGTGTTCCCATATTGGTAATTGTTCTGGGGAACCTCTGACTATATCCTTGCCCATATGCTTGCATTGTCTGTGCCTGCTCAGTTTCATAATTGTATGTACTTGTGGTGGGACAATTTTCATAAGAGTGAGAGTTAGAACCACAAGTAACACAACTATCATATACCAATTTATCAACAACAGAGACATTAGAAGAACTAGAAGAAGAAGAGGTCATCAATGCTAATTTATCAATTTTTTTATTTAACATGGCAAATTGATTAGCTATCTCTTTATTCATGCCTACCTCATTCACACTCCCAATATTACCCCTGCCCCCTTTTTATTGAGAGTTCTCACTTAACATCTCAAACAATTCTTGGCATTGCTGAACAGTTTTAGACCTTAAATATTCCCCTGCTGCATTATCTACCATCCTCTGAAATTCTGGGGACAAAGCATTATAAAAAGTCTGATGCAACATGGATTGGGGAAAATTATGATGGGGACACTGAATTTGTAACATTTTGAACCTGTCCTAGGCCTCATGAAAAGGCTCATTAAATTCCTGCTTGAAACCCATGATCTTTACCCTATATGCAGCCAATGCAGAATGTGGGTAATATTTACCCAAGAATGCATCATGTAATTGTTCCCAAGTAGTAATACCCCTCAGTGGGAGTAACATAGCTAAGATTTGGCATTATCTTTCAAAGAATGAGGGAAACACTTCATTCTCAAGTGTTCATGTGTTACTCCTTCTCTCACTGGGAACCTGACACTGTCACCAAGTAGTCCCTTAGAAAATTCAATGCATCCTCACTAGCCATTCCATGAAAATTAGGTAAAAGATGAAAGAATTGCCCTTTAATCACATAATTTAAAGCTTCTGGGGGCAACACTATGCATAACACCGAGGTGTCCACTTTCGGTTTGACAAACTCATTCATGAGTCTATCTTGTTGGTCTGCGATTTCAGGTACTTGCTCTTCTCTCTCGGTGAAAGAAGTGTCTGACTCACTAAGCTCAGGATCCTCTACCACGATGGTAGAAGGATCAGTGTCATACTGTGATTCACTAATAGGGAGAATGCCCCTCTCGACCTTGTCGATATCTTCGTTCAACGGGACCAACTCGGGATCCTGCGAACGCCGACCTTGCATACACCGACCAAATAAATTTGTTGGAATCACCCAAGTCCCCGGAAACGGAGCCAAAAACTTGATGAATATTTTTCTCAGTTAAAATTCCTCGCAAGCGTACAAGCTACCATTGTAGTAGTATGCACAAGCAAGAGTCGAATCCACAGAGACTGAGTGAGAACGAGCTTATTTAGCCAATGCTTAGGTTATAATTTGAATTCACTTAACAACTACGGACAAAATTGAAATAGAGCAAGTAACAAAAGGAAATCAGTAATTGAAGGGATTTACCAGATTAAAATGAATTTACGAATTGGGATTTTACAGTTTCGCAGTAATATGCTATTAATAAAAGATAGTATTTAATCAATTTTAAGAGTTCATTCACTAGTCTAAGAGTTGGGACGGTTTGGTGTGCGATTTGCAACCCTTCTAATCTCAATTACTAAGTTTTCAGTTACGTCACTTAATAATTTAAGATTGCATTAAAATCCAAGGAATACACGAACCTAGATCTTCTCGATACAGTTACGTAACCGATTAAATCTAATCCACAAAGTTTGATCCGGTAATTATTACTCACGTTAATGACCTAATAAAAACCCTAAATATTATGAAGAACAACTTTGAAGAACAAGAAATTATTTTAAATTGAAATTAGGTTTTTAGCATAAAACTTTGACACTATTTATACCCAATCCATGAACAAAGAAATTAGCCAAGCATATTCATGATATCAATCACAAATATTAAATTAAAATAATAAAATCTAGAATCTTGATAATAAAAAGCTTCAAGTCTTGCTAGGGCTTGAAATTTCCAAAAGAAAAGTAAAAAAAAGAGTGAACCCTAATAATGTTCTAAAATGAAGTATTTATACTCTACCCCAATAACATAATACTAAAAGGAAAAGAAAAGAAAATTAAAAAAAAAACTTTCTAAAATAACTGCAAAAGCGGCCGGTGACATCTTCCCTTGGATTCGATTCGTAGCACGAGTCGTACTCTTTGGCAAAGTCGTTCTGATTAGAATTACGCACATGGCACAAATTGTTCATATAAGCACAAGTCGTTCAAACAAGCACAAGTCGTGCTTACAACAAGCACAAGTCGTGTTTTTTTTTATTTTCCCTCTTTTGCACTCTGGTTCTTGGACTTTTCTCTTTTGCACTTTGATACCTCCTTTTTTAATTTTTTGCATTTTAACCCCTGAACTTTCAAAATACTAACAAAACACATTAAATTCTCAAGGTTTGAACATAAAATAAGCTAGAAAACATATCTTTTGGATGGGTAAAACAATATCCTTCACTTTTCCTAAAAACTCCAAACTAAAGAATTTAGGTCTCACTTGATTATTAGTTATTGAGGGGTTAGAAATAACCAACACCTTTATACACTCCAACTCCATGCTTGATAAAAATATCAGTTTATTATATGTTAAAAGTGTCACTCATTCAGTCATTTATACGAATCATACCGACCATTATAACATTCAAATTGAAGGTTGAACGGAATATTTTGTGATGGGCCAAGCCCAAACCTTTCCCTTACAGAGTGGGCTCAACAAGCCCACTAAAGGACCAAGCCCGAAGGATCAACGCAAGAGTTGGGTCGTAGCCCGTCGAGCAAAGGACGGCCGTCGTCGCCATTGAGCGACCAAGCCCATCCCAAGACGGGACATCTCACCTAGGCACTCGATCGTCGACTCATCTATCAAGCGACGACCCATCTGGACATACAGCTCCAGGTCGTCATCTTATATGGCTTGCTCAACAAGCCATCCTCTGATAAAGTCAAACCTGCCACTGGCCCACTCTGCACATGTCCCCACATAACTAGCAGTGGCGCCGCATTGTGCAGGTGAAACATTCCATTATAGGCAATCCACTATCAGTGACAGTTGCAGCTGTGTCCTTGCTCATACGAAGCAATCACAGGATGCCACGTGGACACATGAGGACAAAACCAATCCAACGGTTGACAACAATCAAATCCAACGGTCCAGATGGAAACCCTAGATCCCCTCATCCACTATAAATACATGAACAGTGTCTTGGGCTAAGGTAATGACTCTTCAATATTCACACATATACACACCCACATGTTTACTCCATATCTTTACCACCTTCTCCAACCCATACTGATTCTCACGCTGGAGGGCCTTGCCGGACAAGCCCTTGCGCAGTTTACGGTTCATTTCTTGTGGTGTGCAGTTATCCATAGTCAGCCTACATTACTGTTGGACTTCGATAGCTGAGCCTTAACGATTTCCTGCGTCATCAGAGTGGTTCCATTGCCGGGAATCGTTCGTCGGAGACTTCAGCCAAGCATAGAAACCCGTCGGAAAAAACCTAGAGATGGTGTCAGACGGACATACAGAAAGCATGTCAACGGAAAATGATGGCCGGCCACCTTCGCCTGAGCAAGGCCACCAAGAAAACCCCAGGCCTCCATCACCTCAACCTAGGAACCCTAATTTGAGGGTTACCAGGTCACATGGTGTTGTGGATGACACTGGACTCCCAGATGCAAGAAGAAGAGAGAAAAGGCCTGCTCAAGATCACCGGCAACGACGACCCCCAACCAGAAGGAGGACTGAAGGAGCTACTGTACGAAACGTGGGAGGCCTGTCCAATCCACTTCTCAACAGAACTGCTTTTCTCGTCGAAAAGGAAAACACCCTTCACGAACTCCTGCAGATCCAAAACAAATTGATTCGAATGGCTGAGGACCGACCTGCTCAGGTGTCCCATAATACGGTCACATCTGAAAGACGAAGGAACGAGAGAGGGGCTGACGGTCGTCGTGAAGAAGTTTCTGCCGGGAACGATCGTCAAGTGCCGCCGCAAGACCTCAGAGAGCACCTAAACCGTCGTCGCAGTGAAGGACACTCATCTCAGCGATGACGAGAAGAGGCGGACATAGAGCTTCAGAGGTCTCCTCCTGTAAATGAAAATCTTGAGCAAAACCCGAGCCAAGTTAATCGAGGTCGTTAAAGGACACCCTCAATGCATAATGAACGAGCTCCGAGCTACATGGAAAAGAGTTGTACTCCCTCTCATTCTCGCAGACGGGAACAATCCATGTCTTATAGACCATCCCCTCCCAGAGGTAACAGAAGAGAGAGAATGGTTTCCCGACGACCTGCGGTCACTGAAAGGCAATGATCGAACACTGTCTCCCGGGGACCTCATCGAGATAGGGGTCCTTCTGCCGACCGAGCAGGAGATATTGACATGCGTGAGGTGCTCAGACTCAAGCGTAAGGTTGAGGAGTTGACGGCAAGAAAAAACAACGCTGATAGTGATGACTCGGAGGATGATGTTGGCACATTGAAACCTTTGGCACCATGGATGCTTGAATTGGGACCACCAGAGCCAGGTTTCAAACTACCTGACTTGAAGCAATACGACGACTCAACATGTGCTTTAGACCATATGCAGCACCTTGAGGCTCAGATGATACCGGTGTCAAGGTATTCAAGGCAAGACGATGTAATGTGTAAAGCTCTCACTAGCACTTTGACTGAAGCAGCTCTGATATGGTTTAGAAGCCTTCCAAAGGGAAGCATCGATTCATGGAAATACATGCGTAAGAAGTTTTTGGGCAGGTTTGCGATTGCTGGAGATCGTCTCAAGACAGCGAACGACCTAAGCAATATCACCCAAGGAGCATATGAAAGCTCGATGAATTATTTCAAATGATTCAAGAAATTGGTCGACCAGATCGACGAGGATTTAATAGACCGTGAAATTATCAACTATTTTAGGCATGGGATCGTCTCTTCGACCTTGGACTATGAGCTTCAAGTCCACCCGGCCAAGTCAAGAAAGGACCTCTACGCCAAGGCCTATGCAGTGGCCGAAGCTGAAGAGAGGAAATTGCAACGCGATGGAAAGGCTGTCGTCAACGACGAGGCAGCAAAATCTAAGAAAGACAAGGCTGAAGACAAGGGAAAAAACAAGTCAGAGAAAGCTGAGAAGGTACCTGAGTCGTACACTCCGTTAACAGTATCCCGTGCAGAAATTATGAGCAACGTTTGTAAGTACCCCAATCCAATTCGCGACCCTTTATAAGTGCCTTTTAATGTAATAAAATTGTACTAGGGGCATTTTGGTAAATTTCCAGTCCATTCCGAGACTTCCGGGAACTTTTTACAAGTTTCTTGCGAAGGAAGTACCTTTAAGTCATTTTTCCATGCAAAAGGACCTATCAAGAATTACTTATTTTGGACCTATTGGGAATTAACTCGGAATGTTCCAGAACAGGTTGTTGGCGCCAGAAACGGTTAAGTGGCCAGTCTAGTCATGCAACACAACGAGCCATGGAAAACAAAAGCATTACGCCGTGCGACAAAAGTTGCCATTTATCAGCAGCTATAAATTGGACCCTCCCCCTCTCATTTCTGGATGCTTTTTGAGACTCCCTACTGTCACTCTGTCAAAATATGCCCAGAAACCTCTCTCTCTCCTAAAACACACACAACTCTCTCTCTCATACCCAACTCTCTCCTTCTCTCCCCCAATTCAATCCAACTCGCACACCATCACTTAGATCCTCAATCCACCATCCCTTCTAAGTTCAATTCGATTCTGAAGCTGATTTAGAAGGATTCTATACCTAACTTGGTATAGAATTTGTAGATCTTCAAGGGTACTAATTCCCCCCTTCCTTCTCTCTCATATACTTTGCTCTTTTCATAATTCATGCAATCTATCTTCATTTGATTTGATAATTAGACTCTATCTGTCTTAATAATTGAATTCCAATCGCAATCTCTCTGTTTAATTCATTTTGTTTAGTATAATTTCATGTTCATGGATTGATCTTGGTGTGATTGTTGCTTGTTCATCAAGGGAGTATGGATCCTCCCATATCCATACCCCCTTGATCGATTGAATGTTAATTCGTGTAGTTTCTGAGTTACATTGATGTTGTAGTTTGATCTAGATGGATCTCTGTTAATTATAATTTTAGTCTGTAAGGTTTCTGCAGATTGGCAACCTGTGTCACGCGACACAACCTGCCAGGCTGAGTCCTGTGTCACGCGACACAACTAGCCAGGCAGATCCTGTGTCACGTGACACATCTTGTCATTCTACAGAGGCTCCTTTTCAGTTGTATTTTGTTCTTAGATCTGTAATCTGGGATGTGGCCTCCCTTACCAAATGGTTCACGAGTTGTATATATCTCAGTTTATCAATAAAATTCATTTATCACATCTCTTGTCTTACATGTTTGCACACACTTATGAATATATATTGGATGTTTGCTTGTTGAAAGACTCGTATTACGAGGCGTGTTGGGTGAACTCTCGGTTCTTCCCAACACGTAACCTGACCCCCAAACCCTTTTCTCTATTTTCAAAGGGTTTTTTAAAGTGTACCTCTTAAACATGGCGTGGCGACTCCCAAAACTTTTTTCTAATTTCGGCGAGCGTACATTCAGTGGCGAATCCGCTGGGGACACTTTTGAAACCTATTTTCAAAATAAGAGGTCAAGCTTTCATTCTATTTAAACATCCAACGTATTCATTTTTGTGTGCATCGTTAATAACTTTATGTGGTATATGCATTTTATAGGTTTTTGAGATTTTGTGTCTTTATTTGCTTCATGTTGCTGTGTTTGGGGCTTTGAGTTTATTCATTACCATGAGGAGGATGGTGCTTGATTCCTTCTTGAGGTTCCAGTTCTGTGGCCAGCCAAGTCGTGCAACAGTCTTAGCCAAATCTGTCCTGTGTCACGCGACTGAACTGGCCACTGTGCAGTTATTCAGGTTTTGGTTAAGGGCAGTCCCTTGATCAAGTTTGAAGTTGATTAATGTACCTCGTTAATTTCTGTGAGGTATGTGTGTGTGTTATTTTCCATTTGTTATCCCTTTTCAAATAAAAAGAAAATAAAAATGGATTCAAAACTATTTTTTAGCAAATAAAGGAATATAGTTGCCCTCACACTACCTCACTAGATCTAGAGCCCATTTGGTGCGATTGACGGCATCGCAGACGGTGATGTATTTCGCCTACGCTTGAGCGCCTAAAATCAATACTATCCCCCTAGCGCATCATAGGTGGAGCCACACTTTTAAAGCTCACCCAATGGTTGGTTTTTGGGCACAACATTTTTAAATTATGCTAAAATGAGTTGTTTTCGAAATTTATAATAGGACATACATACCTATCCCAAAACCTAGCACGTGTGGGCATGTTGCCAACGCAACATGGTTTCGCGTAAGGACATGTCGCTCTCATGGCATGTTCTAATGAGAGATCATGTCGCTTTGTCAACGTGCACCGACGAGAGGTCATGCCGGATTTTTCCTTGAATTTCTTCAGGAATACCCGTCATGCTGCCCAAATTTCTCCAGAAATTGGGATTGCTCGTCCGTCCCATAAATGCTTCGGTTTTATTTAGATATTATTTCCTATTATTAAATTTTAACCAATACATTTGGTATATTTTTGGATGGTGTGTCCCTAGGTTCTCCCGAGGTTTAGATTGCGTGAATAAAGGTTTATCCTTTTCCAACCGTTCCTAGGACTTAAAAGACATTGATTTCTACTTGAACATTAATAAGATGTTGCATGAGTCCATCTCCTTTCCCATTTCTTCCCTCTCCCATACCTTCTCAAGGTTCTTTCCCCTACCACCTTATCGACCCCTATCACTTCCGCAGTTACGGCAAGTTGGGTGCGTGCTCCGATTCCTGGCGCTCATTTGGTTCGTGTCTCTGAGGCAGTTGCAGTTTCTGCAGAGTTTTCATCTGTTTGGTATCCGAGATGTCTGGCGCAGAGAATGTGTCATCAGCCCAGTCCGGAAGTTCATCTGCGGTGGATCAGCCCAGCTTGAATGATTTGTCTGTTGCCGAGTTGCGAGCTTCTCTTGAGGCTACACTGGCTCGAGAACAAGATGCCCGGGCTAGAAAAGAGGAAGCACATGTCAAGTTTGTGGAAACGATGCGTGTCCGAGGGATTGCTGTCACTCGTCGTGAAAATGAGTCTTATGAGATCACCGATGCTAGTGGTACCGATCTAGGAGCCGGGAATGTTTCTCTTTCTCTCCAGCCCGCCTGTAATGCGACATTTCTTCCCCTCACTTTTGTTTCTTCTCCCCTCTGCACGCAAATGCATGGGATGAATGTGGATTCCCAAGGCAAAATTCCTTCCCAAATGTCTCAGACCATCCAGACTCAGGTTCAAGGTACTCAGTTCAACCAGACTCAGAGTCAGGGACTACAGTTGAACTCTCAAGTTGGTTTTGGTGGACCACGGCCAAACTTCTATGACTTGATGTCTTCCCCTATGCCTAATGCTTCTATGCCTCCGGGTCAGTTCGGACTATGGTTTTCGAGCAACTATCAGCCTCAACCTCAACACGGTCTTCAAGGCTTTTGGCTTCCAGGCCCCCAGTATCAGGGTCAGTATCACTTTGCCGGTAATCAACTCTTTCGAGAAGGTTTTCTACAGCCTCAGCTCATTCAGTCCCTGTTTCAGGGTGGTTTCTCTCAACCTATGATAGGTGTCTCTCTTGGTTTTGGATCAGTTCAATATCCGGGGTCAGCTCCGTTTTAAGGTCCTTCAGCTCAGAATGCTCAGTCCGGTGCAAATCAGTTTGATTATATGTCTACTCTGATACCAAGTTTAGTTAGCTTGCTTGATAGTAGCTGGAATGTTCCAAGTACTTTTGGTCTGCCAGCACCTGCTTTGCCAACAGCACGTGATTGTGAGAATCCTTTCATCCAGTTGACCAACCCTGTGCTTTCCTCGACTGCTTCTCCCACCATGCCTCCAACTTCTAATGTCAATCCAGAAGTTACCATTTTGTGGGAACAAATGAAAATGATGCAGCAACAAACTGATAAGCTAACTGCAAGATCAAGCGGGCTTAAGGTTGTCGATTTAGAACAGGTGAAAGCTCTTCCCCAGAGGTTCAAAATGCCCAAGATGGAGTTCGATGGGACTGCACATCCAAAGACTCAGAATAGTGGGAAGTTTCAGCCTCGCCAGCCAAGGAAGTATGATGACTTGGGAATGACTACTGAAGAGGCGTTCTATGGTTTGATTAAGATTGGGCTGATTAAGCTGCTTGATAATTACAGCCCTACTAAGCCCAATCCAATCCTAGACACGAGCAAGTACTGCCGATACCATCAGTATCCCGGTCATACCACCAATGACTGCACCCCTCTGAAGTTGCTTATTCAAAGGCTTATTGATGAAGGGAAGATTGAGAAGGCTTCTCGCTCCAATATTGTACGCGACCTTCCAGATTTGATAGAGTTGTGAATGCCATCGAGTTTGGGAAAATCAGAATTCAAGGAACCCTCCCATCCAATGTCGATGCAGTCAATCAGTCATTGTAGGGTCTAGATGGTCTGTCATGTCTTTAATGAGTGTCCTATGTTGGACACGAGTCTGTTAAGTCCAAGTGGGACCAGTCTTTTTATTTCAGTAATAAAAATCTTTATTTCTCTTCTTGCTAGACTCGAGACATCACTTGCACACCCACATTGCACTTAATTGAAATGGTTTTATTCTACATGATCACTTGTGCTGCTCAGCCACTATTCCATTGAAATGATTAATATTTAAACTAGTCGGAGTGAGAAAATCAACTGATATCCTTATCAAATTGGGGCTCACCAATTCCCCATCTCGCATCTCATATGCTCACATCTCTTTCATCATCCTCAATGTTCCGTTGCTCAATGAATTTGCATGAATATTTCTCAATTAAGCTTAAGCAAGCAATGAAGACCTAATCTCGTATAGGTCATCCGGTAGGGATTGCGGTTGAAACCTTTCAGCCTAGGGAGACCATTACCTCACCCTCACTAAACAATATCCTTTCATTTCAAGATCGGCATGTTTTGAAACCCTCTTTAGCCATCATCTTTGCTCCTTGCTGAGAGAAGTCCAAGCAATGCCAAGAAGTCAGCTTCGAGAATCGGCGGTGCACAAAATACTCAAGTCATGAAGGAAGGACAGATATAATCCTCAACTCCTCAAGAGGCCTTCCAAATTCTCAAAAGAAGGATTTTAAATCCTCACAATTCAGCAAAAGTCCTCGACTCCTCAAGAAGCTCTCCAATATTCAAAAGGAACCCGAATTCTCGCAAGTTCACGGAAGTTCTCAATAGCTTGGATTTCCTCTCACCAGCATCCTTCCACAAAACCAATCCCAAGCCATCCTCTCATTTTTAGAGGATATTCCCATTACCATTATCCTTACCTTTGGCCAAAGTCAAAATTTGACCTCTCTTTCTTAGAGGCAATCAATCTCCTCACCTTAGAAATCCCAAACACATCTTCAAAAGCCAACCTCTCATCTTTAGAGGTTCAGTCAGCAAAAGGCCCAGCCGACCTCTCATCTTAAGAGGTCATGATGTTCCAAATCACCCGATGGACGATCGAAGCCTTGAAACCCAGCTTTAGTTCCTACTGGATAGCAGGTTCATTCTAATCTCATCAAGATCTAAATCAGATTAATACTTCATTGCTTGCTTAAATTCAGAACCTAATCCATCTTGGTTCAAGACCATCAATCAGAAATTATGCAAATCCAATTCATTTGACATTTCATGTGAGCATATTTCATTTCTTCTCCACAAACACTTCCCGTGGATGCCTCACCGGGGCTTCGCAACCGTGTCTTTCATTGACACTCCAAGGAGACATGCTCTTCAACTCTCTAATTCTCGAGAAAAATCCTCAAAGGTTCTCAAAATCTCGAATCTCCACATTCCTTCTCCTTCAATCGGGATGAGCCCAAACTAAGGTGACCTGAGCTCCTCGCCATGAGGGGAACGTAGGCAACCAGAAATGGTCGGGTCACAAACACATTCAAATCTCAGAAAATCCAGTCTCATCAAGGGCCGTCCCCATACACAAATCTTCTTTCCATCTTTCCAAATTTGATTCTTGATATCAGTTGGTTTTCTCCTCATGATTAATCAAAATATTTGTTCATATCAAGCTTAGTGGTTGAATAACCCGAACATCAATAAAGGGTTTTAAGCAGCCTTGTGATCATCATGAATAAGACAAGTTTTCAAATGTCTCGACAAGTCTTCTTTTTCTACATCATAGGAAAATAGAGCCAAACACTGTCTTTCTGTCAGCAGGGGCCTCCATACACTTTTCCACACCTTGTGACGCTTATACTCTCTCAAAAGAGTCAAACCCAAAATGAGTGTGTTACACAAAATCGGGATCCATTCCCACTTTTCGAAAGATGTGCCCCTGCACGTACATTTCTGAGTCTTGTCCAATGAATGATTGACTAAGGTCTGGATAGATGGTTGCCTCCTTGGCCACATGATAATTTTGTCTGCAACAGGGCTGCATTGAATTTCTTCAAGCTGGGGCTTTGCTAAACTGTTCTCTCAGGCTATCCCGTATCGGTATTTTCGCCAGGGTATTCTCTGCATCCACTTTGCTACATGATGGATTCACTCCTTATTAGATTCCCTCCGGGTTTGCTTTGCATTATCAACTGGGGATTTGCCAAGTCACCTCCTCAAGATCGGGGCATTCTCTGCACTTCTTCTGATGTTTGCCATCTCGGGTGCGCGACACACTTCGTTCTTATCAGCAACAATCGACTTGCTGCAATTTGCACTCTCAGGACACACCCCGACTTGCCTAGGCTCCACCATTTATCATCCATCACTCATACACTCCTCAAATGCGTGGGAGAGGGTTCACAACCCATATGTCATCATACATACACACATCCATCCCATACACAATCCATCATTTGCTACATATATATCAGCTTGTCAAGCCATGCAAAGTCCTCACTTCATTCTCATCCTCCAGCCGAGATGGACTCGTGCATCAAGATTAATAATGCATAAATTTAGCAATAATTTAGTGCCTATTAATGCAAAGTGCCTAGAGTGTTGCGTTTTACCCCCCCACATGGTACAATAATCAAGTGATCATAATCTGATCATGGGGATTGCTCCTCAAATCAAAATATAGACAAAGATTTCAAATCCTACAGGTGGCATGTCCTGCCTTTATCATCTTCATCAGTCTCATCTTCTTCAGACTTATCACCATCGTCTAAAAAAAAACCTCAGCTGCCTCGGTCTCCAAGCAATGCTCGTCAAAAAGAGCCTCAGCTGCCTTAATCTCCAAGCAATGGTGCTCATCAGTCTCAGCAACAACAAAGTTCATCTGGTTTGACAATCATCAAAATCCCGTGTTGGATGGAGTTTCATCATCAAAAATCCCGTGCTGGACGGAGCATCATCATCAAAAGCCCGTTTCTCATCGGCAGATCATCATCAAAATCATCGGGTCCATCCCTTAAGTCAAAGAATCCTCGGGTCCGTCCCTCTCTTCATCAAAATCATCGGGTCCGTCCCTCAAGTCAAAATTCTCAGGTCCATCCCTCTCATCATCAGAAGTCCGTTTGCACCGGTGAAATTACCCGGGATCCGGCTCGCGCGCGGAGCCCCGGCATCTCGCATTTGTCGCTTTTCGAGAAGGTCGCCCGGATCCGAGAGGCAGCGCGTTCGCGCCCCGGCATCTGGCTTTATTCCGCTTTAGCGTTGGTTGGAGGTGTCTCGCCGTGTTTTGATTTGTAGAGTCGCCACGCCGTTTTTATTTAGCCCAAAACATTGAAAAAGGGCATCAGTTTAAAGATAATTTTAAACTGTTTTTGTGTGATGAGATTTTGAGTTCGGAGGTCAAATGACTCCTCGGGAAGAGAATATTAGAATATTAGAGCTCACCCGAGTCGCCTCGTAAAACGAGTCTTTCGGATACCCCTAATATCCTTTAAATGTTGTGTGTGTGTGTGTGCTTTTAAAAATGCATGCTGTATTGGATGTCTACATTGTATGCTATGTATGGAAAGGTATTGAAATAGTGTAGGAAGGAAGCCTTACCAATGTTGGTTCGTGTCTGTCTTCCGCTGAGGAATAGTGTTTGAGGTCGGAGTAGCGTTCCGGTACGGATCGGGATTGCTTCGGGAGGGGCCGGTTGTCCGCGGACGAGTTTCGGCGTGAGTTGATGTTGCAAGCCGCGTGCGGGCAGAGGTTCGGCGTGCGTGGGGATCGTCGGGATCACTCGGCGCAGGTTCGGCGTGCGTTGGGAGGTGGCGGTGAGTCACTCGGCGTAGTTTCGGCGTGGTTTGGGATTGCCGGTTTGACTCGGAAAGAGCCGGACACCGTGAAAAGACTGTGCAAGGCCTCAGAGTACCAGGAGGGGCCTCAGAGTACCTCGAGAGTGCCTCGGGACAGCGCGGGAGCATCGCGGGAGCGCTCAGGGAGGCTTTGGAGCACCTCGAGGGGGCTCGGAAGGCCTCGGAAGGATCCGAAAGGGGTCGGGAATGCCTCGGAAGGACTTAGAGGGGAAGCCAGAAGGCCTAGGGAGGAAGAGAGAAGTGGGAGATGTGTGAAAATGAGGAGGGGAGCCCTCTATTTATAGTGCCGTATTTGGTGCAAAGAGGTCCGTACGGACCTCCCCGGTAATCCAGGACTTTTGGTCTCTCCTCGATTTGAGGGAATCTCGTGATGATGGAGGAATATTTGCAATTATGATGTTCCTCAGGCAATAAGGTCCGTATGGACCGAGTTGACATGCGAAAGTTGGTCCGTACGGACCAACTCTGCAGGGGGTAATCATTTTCCCGGATTTGAGGGAATATTGTGGACTTTAAGAAGATTCAAGAATTATTAAAGCAAAGAGGTTCGTACGGATCATTATTGCTTTTCCAATTTCTGAAAATTCCCAAAAGGTCCTTTTGTCCCTTTTTATCCTGCAAAAGGCTCCTCCCTTGGTTTGGCCGGGGGTTTTGAGGGGGTTTTGAGTGCTGTGGGTCGTCGAGACTGCGTTGATGAGTTCGCGGTGCTTCCCGTGTGTTTGAAAGGGTGTGATCCAGATTGGGGTACTTACAGGCCCCTCGACGACGCTCACTTATGAAAGAAGTGGGGTCGCCGATAAGATAAGGGTCCTAACTGGATCGCGTCTTTGGGAGATAAAGTGACCGGGAGGTCGGTGTGAGGACGTGGTGGTGTCCTATCGTGTGACCGTTTAGGCCGCTGGCCGGACCCCGTGATAGGATTCCTACGTATCCCCGGCGGGAATCAAGCCCGATCGTAGTTCGGGTGTAGGTGAGTGTTTTGTGAATGCGGGCGTGGTGGTGCCCGAAGTGTCGTGTGACCGCCGAGGTCGTGGTAAGGACGTGGTGGTGTCCCGGGTGACCGCATGGGTCGATGGCTGGACCCCGTGATAGGATTCCTACGTATCCTCGGCGGGAATCAAGCCTAGTCGTAGTTCGAGGTCGTGAAATTGTGAGTGCGGGCGTGGTGGTGCGCCCGAAGTGTTGTGTGACCGCCGAGGTCGGGCCAGAGGACGTGGTGGTGTCCTAAGATGTGGTGACCGCCGAGGTCAATTGTGAGGACGTGGTGGTGTCTGGGATGGAAATTTTACGATTTTCCTAATCCCGGGTGGTTTAAGGCCTTCCGGCCGGAGATAGTTGTGAGGACTTGAATCGTCTCTCGAATGGTTATGCCATGCGTGAGGACTTTGAATCGTCTTCGGCGGCGGTTGGTGCCACGCCGGGAGGACTTTGAATCGTCTTCTGGCGGCGGCAAAAGCAGGACTTTGAATCGTCTTACGGCGGCGGTTGGTGCCACGCGGGAGGACTTTGAATCGTCTTCGGGCGGCGCTTGGTGCCACGCGGAGGACTTTGAATCGTCTTCCGGCGGTTGGTGCCACGCGGGAGGACTTTGAATCGTCTTCGGGCGGCGGTTGGTGCCACGCGGGAGGACTTTGAATCGTCTTCGGCGGCGGTTGGTGCCACGCGGGAGGACTTTGAATCGTCTTACGGCGGCGGCTGGGTGCCACGCGGAGGACTTCAATCGTCTTCTAAGGGCGGCGCCTGATGCCAACGCGGGAGGACTCTGGAATCGTTCTTCTTCATATGCCGCCACTGAGGATTTTGATGTAATGCGCAGGAGGACTTTGAATCGTCTTCTAGCCGTTAGCTGATGTAATGCGCGAGGACTTCTCAATCGTCTTCTAGCCGCAGCTGATGTAATGCGCGAGGACTTTGATGTGCCGAGGCGGAGGACTTGGCGCTTCAGCCGAGAGACGCCGATGCCTTGTTTTTGCATGTCGAGTGTGGTTGGACTTACGATGACCGCCTGCTTGCGCCGCCGTTGAAGTGGGCAGGATGACGACCGGTGATTGCTTCACCATTTGGCATTTTGGAGGCGTCTTTCTGCCTGGGACTCAGCATGCCTTTGGAGTGTTTTTCGCATTGTCAGAGTTGTAGCTGGGCCGGACTTACGATGATGTGGCAAGGATGATGGCCGGTAAGCCGGGGATACAGGGCCCTTGGTATGACTTCCTTTCACTTTGCTGGGGGAGTGAGTTCTGGCTTACGTACGGCCGTCTCATGCTGTCAGCTTGAAGCGGGGGAGGTTCGGCCTTACATTCTTGGCCGTGCTTGCGTCGCCAAGTGGGCAAGAAGATGACCTCGACTGATTGCTTCAGTTTGGCATCTTCCTGGAGGCGCTTTATGCGAGGGCCAGATGAGTTGTCGTTGAGCATTCAGGCGTCTTCGAGGTAAGCCGGTCTCGTGCGCTTGTCTCTTCTCAATTGCCGTCGGGCGTTGGGCAAGGACTCGGCTCTCGATACGGCTCTGGCGTGTCAGGCATTGAATTCATTGGAGCGGGCGAGGATCGGTCTTACGCCGATCACGGGATTGATTTGCCGTGCTGGAAGTGTCGAAGACCGTGCATGACGTTGAGTGGCCCGGTTGGTTGAAGCCGTCGCTGGCGAGACCGCACTCTTCACACGGCTCTGCACTGGTTGCCGAAGTTATAAGTCGCTGGAAAGCATTTTGGGACCGCAAAGAGGTCCGCCACGGACTCGATATTCGCCGGATGCAAAGAGGTCCGTGACGGACCCACCTTGCTTGAATTACAGCTCCCAGGTTTTGACGGGTTGTAAATGCCGAGGCTCCCCCTCACTTCTCCCATTTCCTCATTTTCCACATTCGTGGAACCAGGCGAGAGAGAGAGAAAAATCCTCCATTGTTAACCAAAATCTTTTTTGCTGAATTTTTTCGGGAAGCTGCAATGGCCGACCGGATCTCGTTGGAGTCCGGGGAGTTCAACGGCTGCGCCAAGAAGTGGTCGAGCAACGGGATGGAGCTTCAAAGGAATTGATTTCTGCGCTCGTTCCATCTTTCGAAGAACCCAGATGTCTTGTATCCGAATCCCGAGGTGCACAATCGTCGCTCTAGCGAACGTCTGAGGAGTAAGAAATCTGCTCCGTTTTTGATTCCCCGTCGAAGCCGACTCTTTGAATGCTAGAACTAGGTTTTAGTTTTTCGTATTTTTGAATTTTTTTGTTATTATTTATTTTTTATGCCCTTTTGTGAAATTCTTGATGAATTGTTGAAAATGGACATGTAAAAATTGGAAAATGGGTATGTGTATTTTGTGCGTAAAATGTGTAGATTAGCTCTTATTTGTGAAAATAAAGTGCGCTCTCTAATGAAATGCATGCTTTTAGTGTTTTGTACCGTATGCTATTTATATGTATGTACATTATGAGAAAAATTATCGTGTGAGTGATAATTTTTGTGAAAAAATGTGACATGTGGCCGTGATTTTTGTGAAGCGGTGTAAATAAGTGAAAAAATGTGTAGCATATGTGCAGGACGGTTATTTTTTGCAGGATGTGCCATATGTGCAACATGTGTCGTGCCGTGTGTGCCTTATATGTGCCTTTTATTGGGACGGACTTTTTTGAAAAATGTCGTGAAAATAGGTGCCGTGTGTGCCATGTTTTGTGACGTGTACGGATTATACGCATGTTAAGGGGAAAAAATATGTGCAATACATGTGCCGGGTTTTTTAGACGGGTTATATGTGAAAAATATGTGCAATGTGTGCCGTGTTTTTGGTGACGGGGAAATAAGATGTGCCTTTGTTTTATATTAAGTAATCGTGATTGACGCACTCGGCACAGTGTTTACCTCGGGCAGATGCGGGGCTTATGGCCGGGAAGGCCAAGAGGATGAAGACTCGGGGGTCGCCGAGGCCGGCTCGTTCACAGCCGCGGTGGCAAGCTGATGCCCGATATTTCTCCGTGGATCTGTGAGCCGAGTCCCTGAGGCCGGTCTACGCTCTCGGCCCGGGGGTGCTCTGGGCCGAGAACCCGGGCCGGAGTTTCGATACGAGGAAGAACAATGTGCGAGCGCCTTTCCTTCGCCTTTCGAGTACCGGTGGGATACCACCCACACCTTCCATCCGAGCCGGGAGAGGCGACGAGACGCCGACCGACTGAGCCGCGCGACACGGCTTTCCTTCAAAGCGAGGGCCGGTACGGTGGAGAGATATGATCTCCCATGGGAGGCCGACCGAGCCGCTGGGCTTGGGCCAGCCTCGGCCCTCGCAGGGCTCCGGGGCATGTCAGGAGTAGCGACGTGAGCCGAGGATCACGGCCCAAAGACATTGTAGCCTACATCCGGGTACCTGGCCAGTTACGGCGTGACGTAACAAGGCGCGCTCCTTTGTGGTATGCACTGTCTCGAGACTTTGTTCTCGAACCACGCGACCGCGGCTCCCTTTGCTTCCGTCGGGAGAGCTTCGATTGACTCCGGATAGTCCGTGATATTGCTTCGGGGCGAGGCAGGTGCTTCTGGGCCGAGCTCTACTATTTCCTTGGACCTAGGCTTAGCGGTTTAAGGCGCCCGTTGGCCTCGTTGACTCTTGCTTTGGAGGTGGGCGAGTTTATCATTGCTGCTTTTGATTTAGCAACTTGTCAAGCTTCTCCGTTTCTTTCTTTGCACCGAGCCTTCTCTCGTTTTTGTCACAGATGTGGTTTTATGAGATTTTCCAATGCTTCCGCCGGATAGAGAGATCCAGAGTCGGCGTCGCGCATCCTCGCTATGTTGGCGTGGCCGGGCTCGTACGGCGAGGAAGAGGAGGACCAAAGAGGGGGAAGCTCACCATCGCCACGGGATGTGCAGGAGCGTCCTGAGCTGCAGCCCTTGAAGGGGTGTTTGCTTTTGTTCCCGCTGGGCTCCTGCAGATGAGTGTGGGACGAGGTTTGAGGGGGGGGGCTCTTGCGCTGAGGTGACAGCCAAGAGCGGCGGAAGATGCCGCGGGGCTTCGACTCGCGATGTTATGTATCCTGGGAGCGGGTCTTCTCGCAAAAGATGGCCCCGAAGCGTGAGCTTCCCGTGGCTCCGAGGGACCCTCCCTTCAGGATGCTTGATTCTCTTGTGCACAATACGGGACGTGCTCGATTTCAGAGGTACCCTGCGGTGCTCTGCGCCGAGGAGTTCATTTCAGTATGGAGAGGAGTACGGGGCCTTCGTGAGGAGGAAGCCGAGGGACGCCGCAGTAATCGGCGCTGGAGAGAGGCCGGCCCGCATGCTCCCCAGAGGTTCCGATGCCGGGACCGGATTTCACGTACGTCCGCGGGGACTCCGATCGAAGGAGGAGGGTGTCGCTCAGAGCCTCGCCTCGAGCAGCTCCCTCGCCGCATACAGAGCGGACCCCGATAGACGCAAGTGGAGTGTGTGCTGGACTCTTTTCCATCTTGGCATCTTTTCGTATTTTTCTCTTTTGTTGCTGAGTATAATCGTAGCTTAAGCAGGGCGAGCGTTTCCTTGGCCGCTTGCTGGTGCAAAAGTCCCGGGAGAGCCTATGATAGGCGCCGACTCGCCTGCTACGTGGCGATGAGGTCGTTTGCGCAAGAAGATGGCTTCAAGATATCTTGGCCACCCCGCGACGCGTTTCGCCGGCGTACGAGCCTATGCCTTCGAGGCATTCTCAGCTGGACGTTCCTCCGCCTGTGAGCCGAGCCTGAGCCGCAGCCAGAGGGACTGCTCGAGGGGGCGGCATAGCATGGATGCCGGACGTTTTCGGGAGCCGCAGGCCTTCGAGGGAGCAGCTCTTTATCGCTCTCATGCCTCCGCATGGCGCACACGTGGCGAGGGTTCCTCGAGCCTTCTTCTTTCGATCCTTTCGCCGGATTTGATCCTTTCCGAGTACTTTTCGCAGGAGCCTCCCGACGGGTGCCCTCAGATTCTCGACGACGAGGATGCGACGGCGAGTTCGCCGGGATGCCCGACTTCTCTCTCGGGAGGACCTCGCGAGGATGATGATGTCCGAGGAGTCCGATTAGGATTCATTTGCTTTCCCTCTTTCATATCCCCTTTTTTTTTTGTTTAGCAACAGACATATTTATGGGTACCTCGTACAAAACACACGTATTTCTGCATGGCAAACAAGATTTTATTTTAAGATGTAATGTCATTTTGTGATTCCCCGGGATTTGTCCTAGAAATTGTCGTTATTATTATTTTTTATTTTTGTGCATGCCACGTGAGCCGAGCCATGCGTTTCAGGGTAGCGTGTTTGTTCAGCCGGGAATGGCTTGGGGCCGTGCATGGAAGCAGCTTTGGAGCAAGGTTTTCATTGTGTGACAAAATGGTTGTTGTACCGTTTGGCCGGGGAAAATGGGTTCTCGTTTGCCAGAAGGAGGTCCGTACGGACATTTATACTTAGCATGCAAAGAGGTCCGTACGGACCAACCTTGCTTTTGGGAAGGAGATAAATGCTTTCCAAAGGTCCGGTTCTTCCCTCATTTCCCCATTTCACCATTTTCGAGCTTTCTTCCCCATTTTCTCTAGGAACCCCATTTTTGCCATGGATTCTTCGTACGTCCCTAGAATTTTGCCGAGGCTTTTCGCAGAGAGGCAAGCACACTTCGGGCTTGAGCAATGAAAACACGGATGCGGCGCCGTATGAGGCATCGAGACGGGCTTTCGAGGTAAGGTTTCGTCTTTTGCTCGGCTCTGGGTCTTTTCAAGGAGTCGTTCCCCGATTGGGATTTGCTTGGTGGCCGCCGCGAAGTTGCCTGGGATGTTAGGAGGCACGTGTGTACTGCAAGCCTCTATGGCAATGAAATGGTGCCCTACTTTGAGGATTTTCGGCTTTTGACGGGGGACCGGAGGTGGCGAGGCCATCTCGTCTCTTTCGATTGGTGGTCTCGCGGCGCGCGTGAAGCTTCGCAGTGCATTTCTTCGTGCTTCGTTGGAAGAAGTGCAGGCATGATCCTTGATTCGGGTCACACGACATTTCCTCCCGAAGCCGCCTGAGCGGTTCATGGCTCGGGATGATGAGTGACGTCTCTTGGGGACGCATTTGCCTTGTGCGTGATGGCGACACTCTTCCCCGGGTCAGCCTCCTCGCATTCATGCGATGGCGCTTTTCTAGATGTGCGGTAGGCACCGCAGTAGCCGGAGAGGGATATTATGTCCCGCTGGGTGCCGGGGGAGACTCTTCATGGTATCGACCGCCTCGGCAACCGGGGATCGGTTCATGAGAGGGGGAAGCCCCGCTTTGCTCACCTCAAGTGTCGCCGTCAAGAGAGAGACTCCACTACGCCCGAGGCTCCGACGCCGTTTAGCCCGCGGTCATTTGCTCGCCGACCTTTCATGGTGTCGGAGATATGGATCGTCCCGCCTCGGGAGAGATGGATGGCACAGCCTTGGTACGCACGTATCCGCCGTGGGTTCCGCATCGGAGGATCGAGACTAGTGAGTGATCTCTGGCAGGAAGGGGTCCTAACGTCGTCACGTGAGTTCCAGGTTTGTCTTGGTCCTCCTTCTATATTCCGTCGCTTGTTTCCCGCCGCAAACTAGGGACTTAAGCCAAGGAGCCTTTGGTCTGGGCCGGGATGACCTTGCTACTCGCGGAGGTAGTTCCTCAGATGGCCGGGCGCTTCAGTGCCTTCTTGTATTTTCTTCGAGGGTATGAAGTATTCCGCTTCCTCCCCAAGTGGTACTTCCTTAGACGTCGGGGAGCGGTCAGATTACATGACTCCGCACTCCGGCCCGGGTATGAGCAAATGCTAGTGGTCAAGCGCCCCAAGTGGTCTGCGGGAGAAAGCGAAAGCCAGAAGCGATTCTCGGGACCCTTGCTGTCGTAGTGGCTATTGCCTTAGGAGTGCGAGCTTGAGCTCTCCGACCCCTTTGGATGTGACTCAGGAGACACTTTGTTTCGACTACGAGACTAGAGTTGACCGGCCGACGGGAGAGAGGTCACTGCGGACTCAAGCGAGGAGGAAGTCCAGAGCCGAGAAGCACGAGCGGAATGTAAATGAGCTACTTAGGATTGTTTTGATCTCTGTGAGGAGGACCCCGTGATCTCCCGGAGCGGGGGAGACGCGGGAGGTTGGTTCACGTGGAGCGAAAGAAGACTCGCCGGTGGGACGAGGGAAAGGAAAGGAGTAATGGCGAGGGACAAGCGCGGATAGCGCGGAATGACCTCTGAGGTATCCATTCATTGCATTTGCAAGCACATTATTTATTAAATATATTAATTTGTGTTTTAGCATGTCTGTGAACTTGAGAGTAGACCGTGCTTGAACTCATCAAGAAATGTTGTAACCGTTAGTAATTTGTGATTTACTTTTAAAGCTTTGTCGAGACGCAAGATCTCTTGTTTGCCCTTGCTTTCTTTTGTGCACTTTGTCGGCGTCCGTCTGGACTTTTACGTTGCATTTGCGGGCGAAGCGATGCAGGCCATGGCAGCAGCACTTTTGCTTAGGCTTTGTGCTTGTTTGAGAGGTTGAGTGATCTCTGACAAGAGTCGTTTGGCCCGGTCTTTTAAGTAAGCTTCCTTGCCTCTTGTTGGCGTCGAATATTGACCTCCTTTTTGCGGCCTTTTAAGCTTTTTTGTGAGCTTGCTCGAGCTTCCTTTTTTTATTTTTTTTTTGTGAGCCCTTGCTCGAGCTCTTTTTTTTTTTTTTTTTTGAAGCGCGTGAGGGCGAAGACAAGCCAGCTTGGAAGCGAACATAAGTCGGTCGTTTGATGCTTAGTGACCCTCGGATGTCCTTTGATGTTGCCGCCGTTGTTCGGCTGAGTCCCAAAGGTGAGTATTGGGGCGTGTTCTTGAAAAGTGTGCGGCTTGATGGAGGTCACGATTGACATTCAAACTTTTGACTTTTTGTGTATTTTTAGACCGGACCAATTAAGGTTGCCTACGTCTCCCCGCGGACTAGAGGGCTCGGGTCTGCGTAGTTCGACACTACATGGAGTGCCAAGAAGATGTGATTGTTCTTCTTTAGGCGAAGTAATGTCTATAAGTTTGCTTAAGTTATTTGGATTCGCCAGAGGGATTGCCGTCTAGGTGCAGCCGGCTTCATGGCGCCTCGGGCCAGGATCTTTTGAACCACGAAAGGGCCGATCCATGTTAGTTCCCATTTTCCCCGGTGGAGTTGGTTCGAGTGGGAGGCTTTTCTTTGAGTACGAAAGTGCGCCTCCCACGATGTCTCGGGATTTGACTTTCTTGTCGAAAGCTCTAGCCGTCACAGCACGATAGGCTCGGGCGTGTTCCATTGGCCTTTAGTCGTTGCTCGTCTAAACGTGAGCCAATTCGTCATGTCGGCTTGAGCCATTTCGGCTTCGTTGATATCATTTTCCAGCAAAGGCGCGGAGTGAGGGAATTTCTAGCTCGATGGGAAAGGACTGCTTCCATCCCGTATATCGAGGCAAATGGGGGTTTCTCCCGTGGCTGTTACATTGATGTGCAGTAGCCCCCAGAAGTACAGAGTGCGGCTTCTCGGGCCAATCTCGTCCTCGGGTGGTCATTTTTCGGATGATCCGTTCTGAGGGTTTTGTTTGCCGCTTCCACCTGGGCGCCGTTTTGTTTTGTGGCCTGGGTAGGGAGAAGGGATTTGTGGCGCAAGTGATCTTGAATCACCCAGCCAGCTTCGGTCCTGTCGAATTCCCCTTCGAAGTGTGAGTTTCATTGTCCGATATGACCTCATTTGGGATGCCGTATCGGGCAGATGATGTTCTTCCTTGAGGAAATGCGCGACCTTCTTGGAGGTGAGTACCTTGTAGGACTTGGCCGACCCATTTAGTGAAGTAGTCGATGGCTACTAAGATGAACTACGTGACCGCTGGCCGCCTCGGCGGAGCGATTTTCCCCGATGACGTCAATTCCCAAGTGGCAAATGGCCAAGGCGTAGTCATGCCAATAGAGATCGTGGCAGGAGGTAGATGATTGAGGTTGGAGAACCGTTGGCACTTGTCGCGGCTCTTTTCGGACAAAGTGGATGCAATACGCATCTACATGGAGATCCAAATAGTAGCCCATCCCGAGAATGATTTCAGACCATCGTGGCTCAAGGCGTTCATGGCGCTGGGACCGCAAGCCCCATTGTGGACTTCGTTCATGAGACTTTGGTTTGCTTCTTCCTGGCCGTCTTTGTGTACAGGAGTGGCCCACATGGTAGCGTTTTCTTGTATAGCATGTCCCCGAGGATGACGAAATGAGAGGCTGAGGCATTTTAGAGCCATGATGCTCTTGGTTTTGACCCCTTACGTGTGTGGAGTCTTCCTTGTTCATGAAGGTAGATTTCCCAAGATCTTGAGGGTATTGGAAAATCTGGTTTGTGTCTTTTGGAAATGGCGTCTCTGACTCTGCGTCTTCTTTTGGCTCTTCGAAGCAATCTTGCAAAGTCGTTGTGGGAATTAAAAACCTTCTCGGCAAACTTGGGCCCAGTTTTTCTCTCGTTTCGACAACATGCTTAAATGTTTGCTTGATGCATTATTTAATTAAATGTGTTTGCCTTTTTTTGTATAGATGAATGTGTTATTAAGCTTTTGATTAGTTAATATCATCATTTGTTAAAGATGCGTAATGAAATGATTTTTTTAGGAAGGTTCGGACCTTTTATTGAAGGCGTGAAGACTGTGGCATTGTTGATCAAAGATTCACAATCGCTCGGGCGTAAAGCCAGTCAAAAGACTCAAAAGATGTGAATACAATGCAGACAACAAGACTCGAAGCTAGACTATAGGCGACGAGGGATTGGACCGAGCTTCATTACTTCCGGATGGGCACGTAGCTCTAGAGGGAGTGGTGGCCGGTTCAGTGGCCAATCTTCCCGTACGAGTCCCGGAAAGTAGCTTGCATGTGGTTCGATTTCAAACCAGTATCGCGGAGGTTTTTGGCCGCTCCCGACGATTGATGTCCCTCCATTAGTGTTGCCACCGACACCTTGGGGGTTTTTGATGATAGAAGTGGCCGAGGGCTACTTCTAGAGGCTTAAGCATTCGTCGATTCGGAGTTGGATTCTGCCGATGTTGATCACTTTCATAGAATCCGCCTCTTTATCCGGGATCTTTGCTTGGACGAAACGTTTATACAATGTCCCCGATTCGAGCGGGCATGCTATATCTCCTTCCCCGATTAAGCCTTGGAGGAGGTTGCGCCACCGTTCATCCGTGCTCTGGACACCGGAATGATACGAATTGAGACTAAGCCGTGATGGCCGTCCCCATAAGATCCGAGAGCTGTTCGGCTAAGAGGGCTGGCTCTTGTACCTGGGGACTCGGTGATTGAGCCAGCTTGCAAGAGGGTTTTCGGCGAAGTAAGCGGTCTACTCCTCGATCAATCTCCATTAGTGAGCATCCATCTCTTGATCCTCTCTCAAGCATTCTTCATACGAGATATATCGTAGTGTGTCATCCCGACCCATGAGTTCTTCGATTTCCACTCGTCATGCGGCTTAGCAGCGTGGATGTAAAGGATCCACTTCGTAGCGGACAGTGAGTAGGAAAGAATTATCCGGGGAAGAGTGATTCGATCATGCTCGGGACATCTTGCTTCGGGTCATAGCTTGGCGCGGCTAATTTCACTTGCACATCAGACCTTGCTTCCACTTGGATCACTTCGATCGCCTTCCATTGCGCATTGATGAATTTCACGTATCAGTGAAGAGTAGATGATACCGCTTTCATCCGATGTATCCAAGGTCGTCCCCAACAAAGCGAGAGAGGTTGGTTTGATTTCCACCAGACTTTTGGAACTCTACCTCGACTCACCCGAGCTTGCACGTCGAAGTGGATCCTCAGATACGCCGATTGACTTACCCTACGATTGAGTCGTGCAAGGAATCGTAGGCTCGGATTACTCCGAGGCGAAGGCCTGTATCGTAGAGGACTGGCCGACGCGTGAGTGCGTTTGGGGCCAATGTGCTCAAAGCGATGATGTCATCAAGCGAGCCGTTATCAATTAAGACGTTCTGGGAGGAAGAACATCTCTATTTTTATGAGGATGAGGAGGGCTTCGTTATGCCGATTCTCACATATTGGCAAGTCATCGTCTGTGAAGGCTAAACCGCTTCCCGTGCTACCGTTTGACTCCGCCTCTTCGGAGAACGTTTAATCCATCCATTTGTATGCCTCTGGCCGGGCAAAGATCGTAGGAGACAGCTTGCCCTCGGGCGTTCCTGTCGGAATTCCCTGGCCACGAGATCTCTTGACTCACAGTTTCACGCTCCCATTCGTAGCGGGACAAAGATGCCTGTAGCAGTTTCGGAAATTGCAGGGTCCTGCTCTCGCTTGGAGTTTCGTCAAAGGCTATTGAGTTTACCCCGTCGTTTCTGGGGAATGGATTTCCGATGGTATGGGACCATGAGGGCGTTCCAATTTTCCCTCCTCAATGAGCCTCTGGACCACCCGCTCGAGTACAAAGCAATTGTCGGTGGTGTGGCCGGAGGAGGGTAGTTGTGGAAGGCGCAATGCTTGCTCATATCCATGTTGGGTTTGGGAGTCTTCGGTTGGAAATTCTCGAGTGGTTTGAGAAGATTTCGTTTCACCAAAGCTTCAAATACTTGACCCAAGGGCATCTCCAAAAGTTATCTAAATGCCGGAACTGGGAAGCGAGGGGATTGTTATTCTTTGGGGCCGCTTGATCGCGGTTTACTTGAGCTCCGTTCGAATGTAGTGCATCGTTCCTGGCTTCCTTTCCTTTGGTCGGGCGGGAGTTGAAGTTGCCAGGTTTGTTCGATAACGGTAAGACGAGGCGGGGTCGTCGTTGCCTTTTGAAGACTCGAGTCTTTTCAAACTTTGTCCCTGGCGTTGACCATGGCACGGAGATCCGGATAGAAATGGTGGCCGATCAAGGTCCTCAAAGATGGCTTGAGGCAGGAATGGAAGATGTCCATCCGCTCTTCTTTGGAAAGTGGATCCATTATCTCGCTTAGCTTCTGTTCCATCTTTTGTAGAACTCGCCCACTCGGTTCGTCATCCTTTTGTTCGGTGGCTTGCAGGTGTCATGGCGGTTTGTCTCCCATTCAAGGTTGGCACGGTACTTCTCCAGAAGATTTCACTGATTCGATCCCACGTGGAGCGGTTTTCTCGCCTTCACATTGAGGAACCACCTTAGTGCTGTGGATTTGAGGGAATGCCAGTGATCCGCCATCCGTTGAGGGGTTGCCCCTTTCGCTCTCATACCCGTGACGTAGGTGTCGATGTGGGTTTTTGGGCATTCCCGTCCCGTCAAACTTTTCCATTTCCGGCATCCCGAACTTTGGAGGGAGAGGGACCACTTTGTTCGGATCGAGGCGGAGGGAGTCCTTCCGAGAACTAGCTAGCTTGCCTTGCATGTCTTTCATTTGTTCGATCACCCAAGCCATGTGAGGATCACTGCTGCGAGGTGGGTTACCGTTTTCGTGGACTGGAAACCGAAGATGGGGGTGGATTGGGCGATGGGATCGCCATTCGGGAGTCTTGGGGAGGTAGTTGAGTGTATACCAACCCATACCACGGGGTGTTGAAGTTGAGGGCGTGATTGCCAGGTCCGCTAAGGGTTGTGTTTGGGAACTGGGAAATGATTCGTTAGCCCCAATCGCGTACTAGCAGGTGGCAAACTTGAGATGCCTGGATATCCGCTGGGATGCCCGTCCTCGGTAAGCATGGGGACTTTTGGTTGTGGTTGCGAGGCTCGTATAGAGGCAAAATATTGAATCCTGGGGATACCGAGATGCATTGGGATCTCGACGGAGCGAGTGCACGTATGTGTGCTTTGTTGGTACCGAGCTTGATGTGTAGAGCCGGAAACCGACCGTGGCTGAGGCGGGCATGCCTGAGCCGCTTGACCGACGCCCGAGGAGCTTTGAGCGAGAGCCGCTTGCGTTGCCGGGATCTCGTAGCTTGGCGGAGGCGAGACCCGGCGATAGCTTTGAGAAACCGGGGAGCCGGTATGTTCGTCCTCTATGAGAACAAATGTTACATCGGGTTGTTGGGAACCGCACCTGTTCCTCAAGACGCAAGGTATCTACGATCCAGGCTTGCTGTTCCTCTTGGCGCTTCTTGATGGTTTCGAAGGCTCGCAGCACCTCCTCCATTGTCTGGAGGTTCCTTAGTGGCGGGGTTCCGTTTCCCTCACTGTTATCTATTGATCCCGTCATGGGGGAGTATCGGACGGTGCTGTGAATGTGTGCCCCAAATTTTGTTTATTGGATTCACGCGAGTTTGAAGACATCCGAGTTATTTGAAAAACGGAGTCGCCACGCCATTTTGATTACCTCAAAACTTTGAAAAAAAGGTTTTATGGGTTCGGAGGTTAAGTTACCCCTTGGGAAGAACGTTTGGCGTTCACCCAAAGTGCCTTGCCGGAGCAAGTCTCCCAAGATTTCAGTAATCGTGCTTGCTTGCGTGCTTTCTTGTGTGCATGTGTTTGAAAATAAGGAGGGGGAATGTCCCAAGTCGTCTTCCGGACGTACAAACCATTTGTTGGTTGTCGCTCGAGATTTCTTGGAATTTATGTATTTGGGATTATGATCCCGTCCTCATCTTATGACTTGTGATCATCGCATTTTAAACCTCGGGACCCTCGGGACTTGCGTGATCGAGAGAATGACTCTCTTTGTGGTCAAAGATGAGGTTCTTTAGGAAGGAATGTCCTTAGCCCATCAATCCTACGCTTTAAGACGGTTGAGCTCGTATAGATGCTTCATACTCTTTCTTAAGCGATAATTGGAGATATAGGGTTCAAGGTTGTCCCTTTCTAAAGAAGTCGTGAACCTTTAATGGAAGGAACGATGCAAAGATGAGAACTTTTACACCGGTCCGTTCCAAGGTTGCTAATGGGGACATGGGGGAAATGCATGTAAAAATGATACTTTAGTGAAAAGATGGCATTTTAGAATGTAAAGCATGTCTTTTGGTTGCAAGGGATGCTTTTTGTGCAAAGAAAAGATTTTTATGCAAAGAATGCATTTTTATGTTGGAAAATAGCATTTAATGCACAAATGATGCATGAAAATGGCAAAGAATGATTTTTTTATGCAAAGTATGCATTTTGAGTATGAAAATGAGTCTTTGGGTGCAAAGGGTGCATCTTTAATGTAAAAAGGGATTTTAAATGCAAAAAGGATGATTTTTATGCATGAAAATGAGATTTAAGTGCAAAGGATGCATCTTTATGTATGAAAATGGTATTTTAATAAAAAAGATGACACATTATGTACATAGATGTTATCTAAATTGCAGATAGACATCGATTATATCATTATGGGGATTAACATCGATTGACTTGAAACCGTGAAACTTCGCAACCGGCTACTTATGTCGCGTGACATAGTCCGCCTATGTCGCGTGACATAACTAGCCATTTTGGCAGTGAGGCTTTACAACCGAGATTTGCAGAGGTAACAAGGCACCAAAATGGTCAAGTTACTTCTCACAAACCAAATCTCGAGGAGCATAAGTTTAACAATAATGAACACTTCCAAGAGGGTGTGGATATGAGGGATCCACGACTCAATGCTTGAGTGTTCATGCAAAACCAAGAATCAAACGGAGATTTTATATGAAATGTAATGAAATGAAATGTGGATCTCGATAATAACACTAAAGTATGCAACTTTAATCTCAGGAATACTACATTATCAATGCATGTAACAGCCATAGATTTCATATTCAAAGAGAGATAAAATAAAGAAGTGGAAAAGGGGGTGGAAACTTCGTTACCCTCAAGATCCACAACTCCTCATATCAAGTTAGGATATAGGAGCCTTCTAGCTCCTCCTCACAGGAGAGGCCGAGTTCAGGCCTTGGATCCTTGGGAGACTCCTTGGATTTCTTGAGTGTAGCTGTGAGAAGTGTGTGGGAAGTGTGTGTGGGATGGATTTGGGAGGATTAGGTTCGGATTTGAGGGGTATGTGAGGAAAGAGAAGGCTTCGGGCGTATTCCCTATAGAGGGGACCGAGGGGTGGAAGAGGTGTGTTTAAAATGAGAGGTGGAGACCTCTATTTATAGGCTGCCCGCATGGGCTTGTTATGTCGCCCACGACATTAACAAGCCACATCAGATATTCCTTCTAGAAACATGCAAGGTGTGGCATGGTTCTAGAACTTTTCCTCGGGCCGGTTATGTCGCACGACATAAGGAGCCACATGTAGCTTCCTTCTAGAAACATGCAAGGTGACGAGGTTTCTAGAAGGTTTTTATGGCCTATTATGTCGCACTCCACATAAGTAGCCAGAATCCGGATTCTTCTAGAAGACGTGCAAGGTGTATGCGGCCTTTCTAGAAGGGTTTGGGATTAAGAAAAACGTGTTTCTTAATCACCAAGCACTTTCCTTCAGCCCTTAAAAGGCTATGAAACGGCTCAGGAATTGTTCCGGAACTTTAGGAAAATCCGGGAATTACCGGAAAAATTACCCGGAATTGCCGGAAAATTAGGAAGCGTAGGCATGAGCGATTTGGGTACTTCGGACAAGCCCTCGGCAACGTCACTTGCGGGCGAGTGGGGTTGTCGATAGAAAAGGATCCAATCGGCGAATGCGGAGACGGATTGGGGTGACCAAGTTGGTCGAGTGGTGGACCTTTCATGAAAGGCTACCTACGTATCTGGAGGAATCAAGCCATAATCGTAGTTCGGGTTCACCGGGGAAAGGGGGTGTCATATGTGACAAATTGGAAATTTGGGCTCTGAGTGAGGCTACCTACGTATCCCGGGGGAATCCAAGCCGGAGTCGTAGTTGAAGTTTTGGTTGAGATCGAAATGTTATTCCTTCACCTTGGAATAACGGAGATCGAAAAGAGGGGAGATCGAAATAAAGCGAAAGAAGTCGAAATGTTATTCCGTCATTCGGAAATAACGAGATCA